>RJWH01000840.1:440639-550542 GCA_004363575.1 Solenodon paradoxus
GGGGGGGGGGGGGGGGGGGGGGGGGGGGGGGGGGGGGGGGGGGGGGGGGGGGGTATGTGGCTTGCTTCTTCAGAGGTGGTTGACCTAAATGCTGCTCCACCAGGGCATACCTCTTTTTTTTTCGTTTTGAGAAGCAGATGCTGAACAAATCTATGTTGAAAAGCTCTCAGAATTAAAAGTTTTCTAGATAACTCAGTATCTATATTTTTAAAAAGTCAGCAAAAATTTCAAAAATAACAACATATTTTAAATACAAAAAAGAAAAGAAAGTTATACGTGGATTTTTTTTTTTTTTTTTTTTAAAGAGGAAGGAAGGCAGGCACTGGTGGAGTGGCAGTTAGGTCAATGATCTCCAAAGGAGCCCAAATCACATACCCCTGGGTTCAAGTCCTGGGTCCAGAGGGAAACAACCAATGTGAACAACTAAGCAAAATGCTTCTTCCTCTTTGCTCTTCCTGCCTGCCTGCTTATTTGCCTTCATTACTACCTATACCTTTCTTAAAAAAAAAAAAGAGGAAGGAAGACAGCCAGGAATGAAGGCAGCAGGCAGGAAGGAAGAAAGAGAAGAAAGAAGAATTTTACTTGTTTGGTTGTTTCCCCCTGGCCTCAGGCAATAAACCTGAGTCCTTGGTCTGTATGTTGACTGCTCCCTAGGCAGGGGTTTACCACCTGAGCCACCAGGGTATAATTCAAAGCTAATCAGTGTTATTGTTAAAGTATTATCATTTTACACAAAGTATCAGGTTCTACATATTCATATGGAGAGACAGTTACTATTCTACTTTTGCTTCATAATGTATTCCTGAAAATATGTACACAATGAATACTTTAAAAAGTATAAAATATCATATATATAAAAGTAAAAAAGACCTGGTAGAGTAGTGGTTTAGTTCACTGCCAGCAGTCCACATAAATCCCAAGGTACCTGGTTCAAGACCTAGGGCTGGGAAAGCAACCAAGATGGACAATAGAATAAATGAAATGTTTCTTCCTCCTCTCTCTTTCTGAGTGCCTGTATCTTTCCTTTAAAAAAAAAAAAAATGACAGAGGAGTTCTATGTTCTATATGTTGAAATCTAAAAATTACGTAAAATACCTAATTCTTTCTTTCTTTCGTTTTTTGTTTTTGTTTTTTGCTTTTTTTTGTTTCTAAGGAAAAGGGCAGGCAAGAATGAAAACAAGCAGGTAAGTAAGAAGAGAGAGGAGGAAGAAGCATTTTACTTTTCTTTTATTTAGTTACTGTCTTGGTTGCTTCTTCCACCCCAGGTCTTGAACCAGGGACCTTGGAATGTATGTGGACTGTGCCACAGTAGATTAGAACACTGAGTCACCATGGCATGCCCTCTAATTATTTCTTGCCTTTCGATAAATCTTTAATAATATATACCCAGCAATTCACAACTGTTTTTTGATGGTTTCTTTCCTTCGTACTTGAAACTTCAGCCAATCAGGTTAAGTGTGACTGAGGCTGCAGAATTACAATTGATAATTTCACCTCTGTCTCATGTATCAAATTTATGAGACCTGTATATCTTATCACTAGTACTGAATTTTTGTTCCCCACAAATTTTAATAAAATGAGGCTAACATGCAACAAAATATTTAAATAAATAGAAACTATAACTAGAGAACTCAATTGAACCTCTATTGGCAGTCACCTCAAAATGCAGTAACTCAAGATGTTTATTCACTAGCTCACATACTAAATTCAGTGTAAAAGTGGATCGGAGAGTCAAAATATGTATTGTACAAAGATACCTATATACACAATGAAACGTTTCCTGAAAAGGCAGTAGCATTAGGAAAATAAAAAAGGACTATGTCTCTAAAGACAGAAGTTTTTTATTTTTTAAAAGAAAGGTGCAGGTAGGAATGGAGGCGAGGAGGCAGGCAAGCAGCAAGATCAAGGAGGAAGCAGCATTTTTATTTATTTTAGTTAAGTTGCTCATCTTGGTTCTTTCCCCAGGCCACAGGACCAGGGACCTTGGGATGTATGTGGACTGCACTCATCTGGAGGTAGCAGAACAAACCACTGTCTATCAAAGCACACCAACAGAGGCATTTTTTCCGTCTCTACCAGGGATAGGATAGGTGATAACTGGAGTGCTTTTGAAAAGTTAGAATAAATGGTAACTCCTTCAGAAAATGAAACTGCTGAGCGCTACAGAACATACCCCTTCATTCTTCCTCAGGCCCCAGACAGCAATAGCTGCGTGTGTCTGTGTATGTAATAAAGAAGATCCCAAACACCCAGATGTGTTGTCTGGAGTTTTTTTACTTTATTTTTTCACTCAAGTAACATTTCCAACACTATAAGTTTTAGAAGTACAGGCTCATTCTTAATAAAATGTTTATCACACCATGCCCCATCACCAAATTTCTAATAATTCTCCACCACTGACCATTGGGCCCCCACTATCCTTTGTGCCCACCTCCACCTATTTCCCTTCTGGACACCTCAGTTTTGTTGTCAGAGTTAAAGGGTTAGTTTTTATTTTGTTTTGTTTCTTAATTTCCTTTGCCAAACAAGTGAATTTTGATAAGCATGAATTGATAATCTGTTGATGCCTCCAAAATTTAAATTATATTTACTAGATGTCAGAAATTTTTTCTAACGACTTTCCCTTATAGATCTTAGAATACTTACTTCATGTGTAACACTATTCAGAAATGTCAGCAAACTATGATTTTATATATTCAGTAAAACATTCTTTCTTTTACAGGTACATACTAATGTCTGAGATTTGCTTCAAAAAACTCAGGAGTAGGTCGATATGGACATGAAATGGGACTGGCTATATGCTGATGACTGTCAAAGCTGGGTGATAGGTGCTTATACAGGGGTTCATTATAGTATTTTCTTTATTTGGAGATAAATTTGGAATTTCCTTTATTAAAAAGTCTTTTTTAAATTACCAAGAAAGTTAATTGTCTTTCTCCAGAAGTGTTTAAGGCAAGACACATTACTTAAGCACACCCTGCTAGCTCAAGTATTAAGTCTACACCTGCAGTGTTGTCCAGATAAAACCCAAGGACCCAGGTTTGAGGACTGGGACTTGGGCGGGGCAAATAAAATGAACAAATAGGGTGTGCTCTGGTGGTCTAGTGATCTAGTACACCTGAGAGCAGTCCCAAGTATGTACAACAAATGCGAACAACTAAATAAAACTAAATAAAAATAAAGTGCTTCTAAAAATAAATAAATATAATGAACAAATAAATAAAATTCTTCTTTTTTCTCTGCCTGCCTGCATGCCTACATGCCTTCATTCCTGACTGCTTCATTCCTCAAAAAAAAAAAAAAGATACATTATGCAGTAGATTGGGATTGGATTGCATGCATGACCAAAAACATTTCTAATTCTATGAAGAATCTCATACATTTTCCAAGATAAAGTAAGTACCTTCCTTGGGAAGCCTGGTGGCTCAGATGCTAAACCTGTGGTTGTAGCAGAGACCATGTAAAGACCAAGAACCTGGGCTCACCACTAGCACAGGGGCAGGGGAACAACCAAAAATAAACAAACGTGTTTCTAAAAGTTTCTTCCTCCTCCCCTTTCCTTCTCTTTAAGAAAAAAGACAGCAGTGTGCCCTGGTGGCCTAGCGAATTAGTCCACCACAGTACCGTCCACGTGTAGCCCAGGCACCAGGGCTTGTATCCCAGGTGTGAAAGGAACAACCAATGTGAACAAATACATTAAAATAAAATAAAAAATGCTTCTTCCTCCTCTCTCTTCCTGCTGTCTGCTTACTTTTATTCCTGCCTGCATCTTTCCTTAAAAAAAAAGCACAAAGTACTCCTAACCCCATGTCACAGCATTTCTTAGATTTTGGCATGTAAGTCGGGTATATTTACTATATTAATACATATATATTTTTTTGGTCTGCATAACTAGATACAAACTTCACGATGGTGAGAACCAAGTGCTGTATTTCCTTCAACACCTTTGTGATACATTGTATAATAGGTGGCTGATATACCTATTTTTGATAGACTAAGCTTGATAACTTGCCCACCCATGAGGATCCAGAGAGCTTCTGGTAGGAATATTTTATAGTTGCCTTGACTTGATGACTCTACTACACCGATGTTTGGTAAATATGCACCAAGGTCCTGTGCTAAATAATGTGGATAAATAAGATGAGGGAGCCACATAACTTACCCTGAAGCTCAGTGAAGAGGGAGAGAGATAAGAAAACAGCTCATTGTTGTAGTAAGAATTACATGACTTAAATAATACACAGGACAGATAAAAACCTGAGAGATTTTATGTTGACTGGTCCATTGGGCTAAGCAACTATAAAGTTAATCATAATCCCACTCTAAACATCCCCAATTTTTCAGAATATTCAAATCTTTAGTCACTTACCCTTGTTGTACAGGCTGTAACTGCAAAATCACTTGGGTCTTAGTGTCTTCGGGGTTCTCCCCTTCATTTCCTTCAGTGGGCACCACAACCACATCCCCCACTGGGACACTCACTTCCGCATTAGCCATCTTTCACATGAAGTCCGAAAGCTGGAGCTGCTGTGAGATACAAGAAGCACCAGTAACTTCATCTAGTTTGCAAATATGTCAGCTACAGAAAAGGAAGATCAAGATAATAACTACCGATTCCAAGTGCAACACGGAGATCATACTCCTCTGAAAAGATTGGGAGCTGTGAGAAAGGGCTGACATAGGCTCTGGTCTTTCCAGAAATGCCTTAGTACTCACTTGCTGTTATAGGTTTCCTTAGTGTGTATGACTCATCAAGTAGTATGCTGGAGCCAGCTCTACCAGCTCATGAGTACCAATTGCGCACATCTCTTCCCAAACCTGAGTTTCATGACATCAAGTTGGTAGTTTGAAATTAGTGATGCTAACAGTATATATACCACAGAAGTTGGCAAGCACTACAAATCAGGTTTTGCTTTGTTTTAAAGCAGGCATGAAATGAAAACAGCAGAGGAAGGCAGGAAGAGAGAGGAGGAAGAAGCATTTATTTTATTTAGCTATTCATTTTGGTTGTTCCCCATGGCCTCGGGACATGAGCCAGAGTCCATGGGATGTATGTGGCCAAAAGCAGCAGACCCAGTAGCTACTCCGACATGGTCTTAATCATAATGAAAACTCAAGAGGGCCCCAGAATATTCTATAGCTCTTAGTGCTCACATCTGAAAAGATAGTCACTTCAGAGATTACAGGCAAAAGCACTATATTTCCTTAGACATGTGCACTGGTGAAGATGACTAGGACTGTGCTGAACAGAGCAGGCACACTACAGATATAAACGTGAATATGTAACTGGTAGTCAGATGCTTGAATCCACACCATCAGCTCTGCCACAGCATTTATTTGTCTATAATACATATACTTAAGTAAAACAAAGTCTCCCTTGCTTGACCAAAAAGAACTTTTATAGTCTTACTTGCAACTACAATACCCCAAAATCTTAAGCTCCCGTCATAACAACCACTCATGGTTTTGTCTACTTTCAAGTTTCTGACCTTTGACATGCCCTAAAATTAAAACTCCTTTGTCCCTCCTCTCCCTCACTGAGTTCCAGTTTCAGCCCACACTCCATGAAGTCAGTGACTAACCATTTTCTTTTCTGCAGTTCCCCGATGCTTGTCTACAGCTCTCCTCTAGTGTTTATCACACTGTATCCTATATTGCAATTAGTTGACCAGAATCTATCTCCAGAACTGCACTATACTCTCTGTGAAGACAGGTGCTGCTTATCTAAAATCTTTTTATCTCCCACAGCACTGCTCCTCCTAGGCATTGACTTAAAATGGCTCAGTTGATTTTTTTTATATTTGACCTAGTTGAAGTTCCTCATATCCAACATATACTTCTGTCCTTTGTGATTCTCACATTCAAACTTATCCTGAGTTTTACACATATGTCCAAAAGCCTCTTCCAGTATCTTACAGGTTGGTGTGCCCTCGTATCTCACGTGTTAAATCTGCAGTTATGGCCACATAGGCTACACGAAAACAGACCCAGGGTCGTGACCCATGGCCAGGAGGAACAACTAAAATGAGAAACGAAATAAATTTTTTAAAAAATGCTTCTTTCTTCTCTCTCTGCCTGTTTGTCTTCATTCCCACCTACTCCCTTGCTCTTTGGAAAAGAAAAAAGAAAAAAGAAAAATCTTGACAGCACCTTAAACTAACTCTGCTTGGTCTCCAAACTGTTATGCTCCCTGCCTTGGTAAAGGGTGCCACCTTCCCAGGTTCTCAAGCCAGAAACTAAGGTGTTATTTTTTTTCTTTTACCTAGCTTTTTTTATTTTATTATTATATTATTCATTCAGGTTATTTTTCACTCATCTCTTTCTTCTCTTTTGAAATCCAATCAACCACTAAATCCTACCATTCCAAGCACTTGTTTATCTCTTTTAATCATTCCTCTTTCTCCACCTGTGCTAGCACCACTACAGTCACCAGAAAATTTCCAACTGCTGCTCATCAGTATGCTAATCTCTGGTCTTGTTCTCCAATCCAGTTTCCATACAGCAAAGGGATCTTACTAAAGGCCACAGGCCATTTCTCCACTTAAAATTCCTTCAGTAGCACCGCTGCCCACCCCCACCCCCACCCCCACCCAGCTCTGGAGATTAAGACATAGACTATAAAAGTCATGGACCTGGGTTCAAGACCCAAGGCTGGAAATAAATTTAAATAAATAAAATAAATCAAGAAGTATATAATAATTGTGAAGTCCTTTAGTGGGCTCCCTTTGCTACTAGAATAAAGTGCAAACACCCTGATACGGCTTACACAGTGCTCCAAAGTTATCTGTTCCCTGCTCACACTACCTTCATTTCTCATGGTTCTTCCTCTCACATTGTGGGCTCATCACTAAATTGGTCCCAATTTCTACAACCGGTCATATCTCCTCACCCGGGCCTTCATGCTTCTTTCCTCTACCAAATTCTCTTTTCCTTCCTCTTTGGCTAGTCACTCCCATACTTTTGTGACATTAAAACATCACTTCCTGGGGGAGGCCTATAACTTCCTTGACTAGATTTTAAGCTTTGTGTTCTTGCTCCCTCACAGGCAGCACCTCTGTCACAGACATCTCATTTTGTCAGCCGTTCCCCACCAGACTACATCCTGGAATAGCAAGAATTGCTTTTCTTTTTCAACAGTTTCCCGTGCCTAGCTCAGTGCTCAGGATACAGGAGTATAATAATTTCAAATACAGTAACTCCATCGACAAAACTACCTACCTAAATTTTCTAAGAAAATCTGGCACAGAGCAGTGAATGACTCATTTTACCCTAAAAGACTTCTAGAATTCTGTTTTTTTGTTGTTTTTTTTTTAAGGAAAGGTGCAGGCAGGAATGAAAGTGAGTAGGTAAGCAGGCAGGAAGAGAGGAGGAAGAAGTATTTATTGATTTTTATTTAGTTGTTCATCATGGTTGTCCTCACTCCGGTCCTGGGACGGGAATCTGGGTTCTTGGGATGTATGTGGCTTGTGCCGGCTGGAAGTGACAGACTTAACTGCTACCCAGGCATCTAGAAACCTCTACTTTTCTAACTTAGGGGCTATAAATTTGGTTAGGCAGTGGGCTAAACTGCTTTATTATTGCCCATGATTATGACCAGTTCAACAAATAATTACTGACTTTCTATTCCACACTAGACACAGATTAGGCTTTACGAATACAAAAAGGGATAGTATCTCTCCTAAGGAACAGAAGAGAAAAAGATATGCAGGATACTGTCACACACTGTATGCTGTAATTACAAAATATTACAGCATACTATCTGAATTCCTATAAATTAAAGGTTTGAAACTAAAAAGAAAAAAAGGAATCAATGAACAGCTGGCAATAGAACCAAAAGAATTAGGACCCTTGAGACTAGAAAAAGTAAAGGTATGATAAAGCATACAAGTAACATCAAATCCCAGAACAGGTATGCCCCGGTGGAGTACTGGTTAGGTCTATCATCTCAGAAGGATGCGAATGCGAGCCACATACCCCTGGGTTTGAGTCCTGGGGTCTGGGGTGAGGCATGGGGAGACAACCAGAGTGAACAAGTAAATGAGAAATAAAATAAAGTGCTGCTTCCTCCTCTCTCTTCCTGCCTGCCTGCCTACTCACCTTCATTCCTGCCTGCACCTTTCCTTAACAAAATAAAAATAAAAAATTCCCAGAAAAATTGTTAACAATAGATATCTTCAAAATTTGAATCATAAAAATGTAGGTTGAATTAAAATAATAATCACAGTTAATATATGTTGGATCCTCATTTATTTCAGGCACTATTTTCATGATCACAAATTTAATTTAAAAGAGATAATGGCACACCTCTGTGGCTCAGTGGCTGAGGTGTAGGTCAGGTAAAGCCCATAAGACCTGAGTTCAAGACCTCGGATTGGGGAAAGGGGAAAGAGAAAAAAAAATAAATAAAGAGAGAGAGAGAGAATTCTTTATCGTGTAACAAACTTAGGTAATTTTTCCAAAGGTAGTTTAAATTTTAAAAAAATTATGCAAACTAATGGGTTAGAGAAATCGAATTAGAAGGCTGCTTCTATCCTAAGGCTGGGCCCTCTCTACAACTAATAATTTGATTAATCGTTAAGTGGATAACAATTTGATTAATACTTTCCTCAACAGGGACTCATGTTTTATTCCTTACTTCTCCCAAACTTTGGAACCCAAGCACAATGTTCTGGCTGCTTCTCTGACCTTCTAAGATTTTTTCAGAGAAGATAATTATAATCATCCACAATATATTTATCAGTATCAGAGACAGCAATTTTTACAAAAGGGCAATTCTTTAGGGAAACAAGTTTAGATTGAGTATCTCTTATTACCCTAAATACCATATTCCTACCAACTAACACAAAACCAGTTCTCCAGACTACACTGCTAATTCCAAGGTCATCTCCGAGCTGAATGTGAACTGAAAAATGGCTCTTGTTTATAGCAACAAAAACTCCCTGGGCAAAATGAGTGAGATGATCCTCCGGGTATTCCATGGAAGGAGACTTTGAAGTATTCACTGTAGAATCATACAACACTCTTTGTAATTCTAGGGGAATACACATAAAGGAAATGTCACATTTATGTGAAAAGAATTACTTTTGTAGTTATCTTCAAAGACAAAAAAGACAACTTGAAAGTAAGCACGTTGCTCACATAAACTATCAAAAAACTGTCATATGAATACTTAAATTCATTTTTTGTGTTTTGAAAACTAATGCTTAAAACATCAGACGATGTAGAATGACTATCACATGATTACATGATCAGAGCTGGTAGTTGAAAAAGAACAGAAATACCAGATATCCTGAAATTTTCTAACCCCAAAATGTATTTATTCCACACAGTTTACTTGTTGTAGACTATAGTCTAAGAAAAGCTGAAATTGTTATTACTTGAAGCCAAAACTTCTTTTTCTTCTTTATTCCTTCTCACATTTAGTAGACGACAGAGTGCTACCAATGTAATGAAGCCAACCAGAAGGCTACAGAGGACATCTCTGAGGGAAATAACCAAAGCAAATGAAGTAACATCAGTGATTACTACGTATGTGTTTGGAGAAGCAATGGGAACGCAGAGGTTCTTTGAAGGGTCTTCCTTCCTAGAATCCAGGGAACTGCAGTTTAGGACTATACCAAATGAGGACCCAAACTAACCCAATGAAGTTGTATACAAGTTAGCTATTCAATAGAAAAGTGCTGAGGTAAATGTGAGTAAGTGGTTGACTGATGAGCAACTAATTGAAAAAGTCAGTATAGTAATGACAAAAGACCAACAATTTGGGGCAGACAACCCAAACATTTAACAAGAAAGTCCTCCAACCTTACTTTGGTAACCATTAGCAGAAGAAAGAGGGACAAAGATTATTTGGTCATCCCTTTCCCTAATCTCCAGGTAAAGAGGAAGACCCTACTTCTCGGTTCTCCTAAACAGACACCAATCGAGGCCTCTTTTGTGTTTGCTAGGGAGTGCTTGCTAGGTTTTGTTTTTGCTCTCATTTTGGGAGAATTCAGGCCTGCTTCTTGGAGAGCCAGCCTTCCCTGATCCCTAGGTCAAAGCTTGGTTGGCCTTAGTCTGGTGGAGTACTTTCCAGCATCCTCAGGAAGACTCTGCCCTCTCTCCAGTCCCTCGACTTAGGAGAGGCCTGGACAATTCCCCTGCCATTTCTGAGGTAAGCTTCTTCCTCTCCATTATCCTCAGAAACATGGGTTTCACCATTCCCTCACCTAGCAGATTGTCTCTATCTACATATCAGGAGGGATTCACTCTTTCATTCCTTCAGACTTGGATCCTTCTCATTTCCACTCCTGTAAGCTCTGAGGGGTCTTCCTTTTGCCCACCTCATCTGTGAGAAAGCAGGGACCTGTCTGGGGGCTTTGGAGCACTGCGCTGTCTCCTGCTTCCGCTCCCCGACTTGTCACTACGCCTCGGGAAAAACACCTGCTTCTTTTCACCTAGACTGAGCAGCCGAGGCCACTAACGCTCCCCTCCGGGGCAGCCTGAACCCTCCCTTCCTCGGCAGAGCCCACTGTCTGCTCTGCTTCCCGCCTAGGCTCCTAGGGTCTCGTCTCGAGCGGCCGTCCAGGCGCCCCTCACCTTGTGTCCCCCTTTCCCCTGAGCCGGACCCAGGCCTGTCCCCAGCTCCTCATCCAAGGGCCTAGTGCTCCCCAGACCCTGCCTTTGGGGACACCCCAGGTTCCCCAGGCCCCTCGCCAGGGTCCTGGGTGTCCGGACTCGCTCCGGCCCCGCCTGGCCCCTCGGCCGAGGACTTCCGGGCCCTTCAGTCCGCGGGCGCCTGGGGCCCCCAATGTCGCGCTCGCGGGCCCCCGCTGCCCTCGGCCCGGGGCCGAGCCCGGACAGCGCGGCCGGCCGCGCTGGGGGCGGCCCGGCTGCTCGGGCGGACCCAGCGGCAGCGTCCCCCCACCCCCCCGCGGCGCCGCGACGTCCGCTCGCTCCCCGGCGGCGGCGGCGGCACGCACAGGGCGTGGGGAGGCGCCCGCGGAGGCAGCAGCCCCCCGCCCCCTGCGCGCCCGCCCGCCCTCGCCGGCCGCCGCGCGGCCCCCGCGCCCGCCCCCCCGCCCCCACCCCACCCCGCGCCCGCGCGCCCACCCCTCCCCCTCCTCACCGTCTCCGTCGGGCGGGCGGGCGGCGAGCGGCCAGGGCGGGCGGGCGACGGAGCATGCGCAGAGGCCGCCACGGCCGCTACCGCCACCGCCGCCGCCAGGCCGAGCTTCAACACTTCCGGCCGCCGCCGCCGGCGAGCTGGCGCCTTAAAGGGGACGCGTCCCTATTGCGGGCGCGGCAGAGGATGAACCTCAACTGGCGAAATTGGGGCCTTTAGTTGAGTAAGGGTCTTCTGCTCTGGGAAGTCAGTGTTGGAAGAGAACTCTAGGGGCTCCACGTACTCTTTCCCCCCCACTCCAAGGATGAGGAAAATGAAGTCTAAAAGAATCACCTCATCCACAATCCGGGGCAAAGGCAGGTCTGTTGACTCCTCTGCAGTTCTTTTTTCCTCCCATACCCCTGTTTTAGGGTACATTTTCTTAGACCGTCATAAGTTATAACCCAACTATTAGTTTGGAGTCAAAAGATCTGATTGGGTGAAGGTAACTAACTGGTCACGAGCCCTGGAGCAAGCTGCTTTATTCTCAGACCCGGCGTATTTGCCAAGCCTTTCCTGGTTGTGAGTTCTGGGTTCGAGTCACTACTTATTTGGGGGAGTCACTTCACAACTCTAAGCCTTTGTTCGCTTAAGGTGTGATTGTGAGTGTGAAAAGAGGTGATACGTAAAAAGCGCTTAGGAAAGTTCTTGGAGCCCGTAATAGAAATCAGAAATATTAAAACCTTTCTCTAGCAAGACTTTGGAGAAGATGCGTTTGTCTCACGGCGACCCTACCAGTTACATTGTTTTCTTTCCCTTTTACAGCGCGCCCTGGTGGCTTAGTGGCTAAGTCCCTCGGATGCAGTTCCCATGCACCCAGAGGACCTAGGTTCACTACCTGGAAGAACCAAGGCCAAGAGGAGTAAATTCTCACCCTGCCTGCCTGCCTGCCTGCTCACCTGCATTTCTGCCTGCACTTTTCCTTTTCTCCAGGTCACATAACCTATAAGGGGTAGAGCCAGGATTTAAACCGAGGTCCTTCTTTTTCCAGGGTCCGTGTTTATAATCACTAAAATGATAGCTATTGAAATTAAGAACAAAGGAGGTGGTGGCATGTGTTTTTTTTTTTGAGGAAAACGGAGAATTGCTTCCCAATCTTGCCACTTCCATCTGTGTTCTCTATCTCCCGTTATGAAGAGGGGGCAGAATTTTACATGTTTTGATTCAACCACCAGGCAGCCCAGGAGTAAACAATAGGACTGGACAGAGGGGGGCCAGATGACCTGGACTCTAAGCTTGACTTTAGCATATTGAGGACCCTGGCCAAGTCATACTCCCTTAACCCTTGGTTTCCTCATTTTTTAAATAGGGATGCTTTTCCCACAGTGCCCACCTATCAGGGCTGTTTCCCATATCAAATGAGCAGAATCATTACTCATATTAGCATCTGTTCTTATGATCAAGAACTTACACACTAGCAGATGATTCTGAGTATAATAGGAACCAGTCATATCAGGACTTTTTTTTTTTTTTAAGAAAAGGTGCAGGCAGGAATAGGCAAATAGGCAGAAAGAAAGAGGAAGAAGCATTTTTATTTATTTTTATTTAGTTGTTCATCTTGGATGCCCCCTACCCCCTCACCCTGGGCCCTGGGTTGTGAACGAAGGTCCTTGGGATATAAGTGGATTGCATTCCACTGACCTGAGGGCTACTAACCAGGGTGTATCCTTTTTTTTTTTTGAGGAGAGGGAGGAAGGAAGGGAAGACAAAAGGAGAGGAAGAAGTATTTAAGGAAGGAAGAGGAAGAAGAAACAACTGTATTTAGTTGTTCGTTTTTTAGTTTTCACCCTGGCCTTGTTTTTTTTTATTTGTTGGTTTTTTTATTGCAGTGACTTTGATTTTACACATTAAAATAAAAGCATGCATATAGGTTCTCCATATGTGTAGTTTTTCCATTCCTCACATATATGTCAACACACCCTGCTCTTCACCAAATCACCAGCTATATTTCAGCATTGTCTGATGGATTCCGCCACCACTTGCTGCCCTCTCTTTCCCTCCCCACCATGGTCCCATTCCCTTCAGTAACTTCAGTTCTATTGCAAGTTTCTAAGGGTTGGTTTTGTTTCATCTGTTCCTTTGTTTTATCCACATTCCACCTATGAGTGAGATCATCTGGTATCTTTCTTCTTTTGATTTATTGCACTTAGCATAATTCCCTCTAGATCCACCCTTGTTGATTCAAATGACAGAATTTCATCTCTTCTAAGCTGATCCTGGCTTTTGAACCGTGGTGTGTAGACTACTGTATGTGGTCCGCACACCAGCATCTCAGCTGCCTGAGCTACAGGTGCCTGCCATAACTGGACTCTTGATGTGACCTATTCCACAGTAGGATCATTTGTATCTTTTGATGATGCCTCATACACTAAACATTTACAAAACCTTGTCGCTGCCTTCTAGAAGCTCTTCATCTACTTTCTTCAGAGCTGGAATTGTAAATATTCAGGACAGGACACTGTGACAGTGTTATCCTAAAGATAGAAACAAAGCACTGAAATAAGTGCAGAAGACTCTCCCTAGAGGATTCCTGAGAGGCTTCACAGAGGAGGGAGCATTTGAGCTTGGTCCGAAAGGATGAATAGGAGCTCAACAAAGTTTGGAAAAATGGGGACGAGCATTACAAAAAACAACATGTGCAAAGACAAATAAGAAATGATGGGAGATGGGACAGCAGAGGGAGGCTGGAACCAAATGGTTGTTATAAGGAGTAAAGAACTATCCTGCAGGGGTTGGGAACCCGAGAGAGGTCTTAAAGTCGTCTCTAGCTGCACTAACATCCTGCCTCAACCCACAGGACTTGCTAGGAACACCAATAATTTCCCAGTACTTATCAACCTATCCACCACACCCCAAAACGTTATCCACCTTAGGCACCCTACAGCAAGTTATCTTTTAAAGAGATAAAGTCAAATGTGGTTTCTTTAATAAATGGTGTTGAGAAAACTGGACACTTACATGCAAAAGAATGAAGCTAGACCACTCTAACACCATTCACAAAAATTAACTCAACATGCAGGCATAAGAGCAGAAACCATAAAATTCTTGGAAGACAACATAGGAAAGACATTCCATGACATCAGTCTTAGAGAGGCCTTTGGGGACTCAACTCCAGCATCAAGAGAAACAAGAAGAAAAATAAACAACTGGGACTACATAAAACTAAAAAGTTTCTTCACAGAGAAAGAAAACATCAGCAAAGCAAAAAGACAACCTACTAAATAGGAGGGGATATTTGCATTTCGTATTTCTGACAAGGGCCTAATATCCAAAATATACAAAGAACTCAGAAAAACAGGCAATCCAATCAAAAAGTGGGAAATGGAATAGGAGAGATATTTTTCCAAACAGGATATACAGCTGGCCAACAGTCACATGAAAAGATGTTCCTACTCCCTGGCCATCAGGGAAAGGCAAATCAAAACAGCAATGAGACATCACCTTACACCTGAGGGACTGGCTATCATCCAAAAGTCTGGAAAGACATGTTGGCAAGGATGTGAAGAAAAAGGAACACTTTTACACTGCTGGGGGTGGGGGAATGCAAATTGGTGCAACCCTTATGGAAAACAGTTGGGCGATTTCTCAAAAAGTTGAAGATGGAAATTCCATATGCTCCCACCATCCCACTTCTGAGTATTTACACAAAAGATACAAAACACTCACTGCAGAGATTTATGCACCCCCATGTTTATTGCAACTCTTTTCACAACAGCCAAGACCTGGAAACTACCTCAGTGCCCACTGTTGATGAATGGATAAAGAAGATGTGATACATATACACAATGGAACACTACACAGCCCCTAGAAGAGATGAAACCCTGTCATTTAAATCAACATGGATGGAACTAGGGGGGATTATGCTAAGTGAGATAAGTCAAAAGAAGAAAGATATGAGATGATCTCACTCATAAGTAGAATATGATTAGACAAAACAAAGGAACAGGTGAAACAAAACCAACCCTTGGATGCTTGCAGGAGAACTGAGCTTACCAATGAGGAAACGGGGTGAGTGGGCACAGAGGCTAGTGGTAGAGCCCACTGGTCAGTGGTGAAGAACACTTGGTGATTTGATGGAGGCCAGGATGTGTTGACATATATCTTAGGAAGGGGGAACCTACATGTGAATTTATTTTAATGTGTAACATCAAAATGACTGCAATAAGAAAAAATGCTTTCTCAAAAAAAAAAAAAGTCAACTGTGACTTCCCCTGTTAATATCTGCTCATTGCACGTGGAATAAAACCCAGGCTTTCCCATGCGGCGCAGGCAGAGATTGGCTAAGTTGTGGGCCATGTAAAGCCCAAGGGCCTGAGGGGGTACAGGGGGGACATCAAAATAAATGAAAATGCCTCTTCCTCCCCTCCTTCCCTTTCTCCCTCTTTCCCTTCCTTTCTTTCTTTTTAAAAAAAAGAGAGAAAACACAGACCTCTCACCAGCGGCACCACGCCTGATCTTCCTGCCCTCTTCTCCGCTCACTCAGTGCTCCAGGCAGCCTGGGCGCCCTTGTTCGCCTGGAGCTCCGCTCTGCTCTTCTCACTGGCTCTTTTGTACCTGGGGAGCGCTCACCTCAGGTGTTCAGAGTTCATTCTCATCCTTCATTTCTCACAGACCTTCCCTGGCTCCTAAGCTGAAGTATAGTCCCCAGCCACATTCTTCGCTGTCATCGCTGTTCCTGTTCCATCAGTACGTCGGTCATGTGAACTTGGGGTGCTATATCCGGGCAAAGACCACATCTGAAAGAACTCCCCTTCCCTACTTTTTCTCCACATATGGCCCCCCAACCCCTCCTTATCTTCACAACACTCCCAACAATTTGAAAGCCCTTAGATTTTTATTTACCTATGTTGTGTCCATCTATATCATTTACTGCACGTAGTATTTGGAGCAGAGTTGGCACACAGTAAATGGATGTTGATGGAAGGAGGGAGGGAGGAAGGGATGGAGGAAGACAAGGACTGGAGAGGAGAAAGAACAGGAAAAGGAAGCTGTGCTGGGAAGACCACTACGACCATCCAGGCAAGAGAGGGCCTCGTACAGGGCGGAGTCAGAATGCATCAGCAAATGCTCTGGACACAATTCCAAACTGGAACCAACAGGCATCAGTGACCAACCAAATGGGGATGTGAGAGAAAGGGACAAGGGTGACCCCAGTGAAGGAACAAAGCAGAGGGAGTTGGCTGGGGGTTGAGGGAAAGAAGTGATACACTCATTTGCACTTACTGGTATGAGGTATTTGAGGGACACACAAATGAGAGTGTCCAGGAAACTGGATTTACTTGTCTCAAGTGAGACACTGCAGCTGGAATTTGGGACTAGTCACGTCAGTTGGATCACAGGCCAAGAGGGTGCAAAGAAAGGAGGCAAGAGTCCCAAAGCTAGGGAACAGGAAGCCTTGAGGAACTGAGACCAACCAGAAGGAAAAGTCCCTGGACAGAGAAAAGAGATTGCAGTCAGGGAGCTTCCAGAAGGGAATGGCACCACCAATGCCAGATGCTGCAGAGAGCTCTGGGAAAAAGAAGGCTTTGGATTTGTCAGTTAAGGTCTTTGCTGATCCTTCCAGGGTGGGGTTACTGCTGAGGCTGGAGGGAGGTGGACTGTAGCTTGTCAAATAGTAATGGGTGTGGGGGTGGGGGGGGGTGACAAAAACAGAATAAGGACAATTCTTTGAATTTGATAGAAAGGAGGAACTAAGACATAAGGCATTGAGATGATTATTTTAAGAAGCGAGAAAGTCACATGAAGGTTTTTTTTCCCACTTGAATTATTTTTCCTGTAATTACATGTTCACTGTAGAAAATTGTAAAATGTATAAAAGGATGGAAAAACAGAGGGGTGTGGGACTTCTATTTAACATTTGACATAGTTCTTTCTAATCTTTTTTCTGTGCATTTTTTCCCTTCACCTGGATGAATTATCGTAAATGTACAAATCTACCTTATGTGTTTTTTTTCCCCAGTAAACAATGTTTCCTAACGATTGAAGAGAATTTTTTCCTTTTTTTTTTTTAGAAGCATAGGAAGGAAGGGAGGGGAGGATGAAGCACGTTTATGAATTTGTTTTGGTTGTTCCCCTTGTGAATCCAGGTCCTTGGGGCCTGAGTCACCAGGGCATGCTCTCATTTTAATATGAGAAATATTTGAATGACCAGTCTGGTTCCATCCTCCCCTGCTGTATTCTTTAATTCTGTATAATTTGGGGGGGAAGATAATTCTATATCTTTGCGCGAATTGAAAGGAAAACCTGAGGGTGCACCCTGGTGACTTAAGTGCTAAGCAAAAGACTTGGGTATGGACCACAAAGTCCAAGGAACCCAGCTGGGTGAACCACCAAAGTAAAGTGCTCCCTCCCTCACTTCCCTCTGCTCTTAAAAAGAAAAAGAAAAAAGGAACAAGGTGCCCCCTGGTGGAGTAGCAGTTGTGTCTGCCTCTGGCCCAGTGCAGTCCACAGACATCCCAAGGACCTGGTTTGCGTCCCAGGGCCAGAGGGAACAAGTAAGATGAACAACTAAATAAAAATAAATAAAAATGCTTCTTCCTCTCCCTTACTGCCTGCTTGCCTATTTGCCCTCATTCCTACCTGTACCTTTTCTTTAAAACAAACAAACAAAAAAAGCCATCTGAATGTGGGTTACCTATTTTCTGGAAGAGTCAAGATAGGCTCAATGAAATTAAGTGTCAGACCCTAGTTTATAAGGCTGAGAAGCAGTACAGCTGATACTATCAATGGTTTCATCCAGAGGTGAATCTCTGTGCCAAGCCAACTTTTTCCCCTTCTGTGATGTCATCTCCTGCTCATACCAGAGTTTTAACCTCTGGACCAGGCCTTGAGTGGAATTTGCAGCTGGCCTGCTGGGGTAGGGCCAGCAGAGAGCTCGTGCCTTCTCTGGAAGGGCAGTAGTTCCTCTACCGTGACCGCCATCAAATGTGGGCCCATTGTGACCAGCACATCTAATTCGGAAGAGGAGGTAGAATTACTGAGTTTGCTTTGACAGCTCTGGATGTGTAAATATTGATAAGCTCTTTTTTTTTAATTTAAGAGTTTTCAGGCTGTATAGTACTCTTCCATAAGAGAAGTAGCATGTGGGTTCCCAGGTGCCAGCCTCTAGTCTCTCCTCCCAGGTACCTCTACCTTCAACCAGGAACAGTGTCTCTAGCTGCCTGGAGAGCTACTACTCTGCAAATTCAGCATATCCGCCTGTGAATTCATAAATTCAATCTCCATCTTCCCCTAGGCTCCCTCAAAAAAACCTGCTCCTCCTCTGCTCTCTTCCACTTCAGAGAATGGCACCTCCTCCACTCAGTCACCTCCCAAAGACTCTTCTGATATCACCTCTCTGAATCCCAACTTGGTGCAGACCCCCACATGCCTTGTTTCCAGCTAGAACTTCCTAATTGGTCTCCTCACCTATTGTCATGTTACTTTCCAGTCTTCACTCTTACCTCCTCCAATGGCGCACCCTAGTGGAGTAGCAGTGATGGTGGTGGTCAGTCCTCTCCAAAGGAGCCAGGCCACATGCCCCTGGGTTGGAGTGCGGGCCCAGGGGGAAACAACTAGTATGAACAACTACATAAAAATAAAACGAAATGCTTCTTCCTCCTGTCTCTTCCTGCCTGGGCCTTCCCTTAAAAAAAAGAAAAAGAATTAACCTTGAGCTTCTCATCATGGTCTATAAGACCCAGCGCTGGGGTCTTCTCTGGACTCCTTTATTTTTTCTGTCACTCTGCTCCAGCCTCACTGGCCTTTTCCAAGTTCCTCCAATGTGTGGGCTTCATGACCTTTGCCCCATGGAGTTCTGAGACTCACTTCTTCCAGATCTCAAGGTGGCTCCTATCCTCTTCCAAGGCTCAGCTGCTGAGTTAGGCCTCACTGTTCTTTCAGTCTCTGGTTGTATCCTAGTCATTCCCTCTCTCTCCTGTTTTATACCCTGTACCTGACACATCTTTTTTGTTTAATTAAGAGAGAGTACCCTGGTGGAGTTGCAGTTTGGTCAGCAGCTTTTGGCTGGCACAGTCCACATACATCAAGGATTCAGGACCCAGTGCTGGGGAGGAGGGATGGGGACAAATAAGATGAACAACTGAATAAAAATAAATAATATTTCTTCCTCTCTTCCTTCCTGACTGCCTCTGCTCGCCTTCATTCCTGCCTGGACCTTTCCTTTAAAAAAAAAAAAAAAATTGGCATGCCCTGGTGGAGCAGCAGGTAGGTCTCCTCTGAAGGAGCAAGTCACATACCCCTGAAGTCCCAGATGCAGGGGAACAACCAGTGCGAACAACTAAATGAACAATAAAATAAAAATGCTTCCTCCTCCTCTCTCTTCCTAACTGCCTGCCTACTAGCCTTCATTCCTGCCTGCCCCTTTCCTTACAAAAAACATTTATGGAAGGAACATTGCGTCAAACATTATATAGGTAAAGTGCGCATCATTGTAAGTCCACATCTGTATATAATATATTCAGTTCATCACCACCAGTCCAGCTCTTCCTTCACCATATAATTGATCCCTTGTACTCCAATTTCCCACCTCTCCCCCAGCACCTGACACACTTGTTCCTTATCTGTATCAGCTCCCTTCCCCACTCCCTCACTTCCTTCCCTTTCTACCCCATCCCTTACTCTACCCCTCACCTTCCAACCGCAATTGAATCTCCATGACAGCCAGGACAGTCTCCTTTATCCATGGGAGGACTCCCAGCCCCTGGAACATTACCTGCTACATAGAGAGCACTCAGACAGTATTTTGTGAAGGACTACCTGTAATTTTCTGTCTCCCACCCCATCCCCCACAATTTACCCCACCCTCTGCATCCACATTCTTAGGAGCCAGAAGCCACTAACAGATGGGGAGTGAATCAGAAAAGCAGGCAGGGAAAAAGGAGGAAGTTCTGCCAGTGGGTGCCAAAAAAAAAAGAAAAAAGATGACTCTAGATACAGGCAAGTGAATGACATCCTCTGCCACCCTCCTCCACAGGCCACTATCACAACCAAAGCAAAAGGATGACTCTGGCTATGGAATTGGGAGGACAAGTTTCAAGTCCTATGGCTCTGTGACCTGGGATCAGTCTCTGTCTTGCCCTCAATTTCTTCATCTGTAAAAGGGAGATGGTAATGATACCCCATTCCTAGGGGGCCATGAAGAGTAAATGAGGTCGTCTGCACTCAGAAAGCACTTAAAGGCATGCCCTGGCGACTCAGGTGTTAGGGTTTCAGCTCTGATGTAGCCACGTAAAGCCCAAGGACCTGAGTTTGTGACCCAGGGCAGGAGGTAGAGGGGGACACCAAAAATAGACAACTAAAATGTTTTTTCTCCCCTCTCTTCCTGCCTGCCTGCTTCCTTCCTCTTAAGAAAACAACAACACTTAAACAACAACAAACCTGAACGTAGTAGTAAGCACTCAAGAAATGCCAGGTGGGACTACTGTTATATTCCACCTGGCACTCTCCACCTACCTGCCTCACAGAATTCAGAGCCCAGCCACATGCCTCCATGGGCAAAAGGACCTCCGCAAAGGCCCTTTCTGGGTCTCAGTCTCCCCCTCTGTGACAGGAACCATTAGTTAGTTGCTCTATACCTGCGACGTGGCACCCACACTGTTCAGCCTCTGGAGTGCAGACCCCTGAGGTGGTGACCAGTTTCCCGCTCAGTGCCAGCTGCATGGTAGGTACACTCGAATTCTTGCCTGCACCGTTTATCTTGTTTTAAACATTCTCATTTCCTTGTATTTATTTTTTCAATGATGATAAACATAGCATAACAGCTACCCTTTTATTTTTTAAAGGAAAGGTGCAGGCAGGATGATAAGAGAAAGAAACATTTATTTATGTTATTTAGTTCATTTTGGTAATTTCCCTTCTCACACACACACCCCTCGCCCCACTCCCGCCCCTGCCCCAGGACACAAACCCGGATTCTTGTGATGTGGACTGTGATGGCTGAAGGCAGTGGCTCTACCAAAAGAAACAGCAGGGTGCTCCCAGATTTACCTTTAAATGTACCTCAAGTGGCACAAAGTACATTTCCATTGCTGCGCACCTCTGGCCACCCATTCACAGAATTTTAAGATTTTCCCAGCAGAAACTCTGAACCCATTAAACACTGACTTCCCTTGTCCCCCTTTCTTCTGTCCCCACAAACTGCTATTACTTTCTATCTCTATGAATTTCAATATTCTAGATACTTCACATAAATGGAATCATAAGATATTTGTCCCTTTTTGAGTCTGGCTTACATGACTTAGAATAATATCGTATGTCCTGGCGTGCCCTGGTGGAATAGCTGGTGCAGTCCATGTACGTTCCAAGGACCAGGGCTGGGGCACAGCCAAGATGAACAATGCAATAAAATAAATCAAGTGTTTCTTCCTCTTCTCTCTTCCTGCCTGTCTGTCTCTGCTCACTTTCACTCCTGTCTGTACCTTTCCTTTAAAAAACAAATAAGTGCATAATGGCCAATGTAATTGTATAAACACAAATACTTCATAGACTGAAGTGCTCTCCAAATATGTATTGAATGCCTCCTGTGTGCCAAGGTTGCAAATGGTATAGAAGACATAGACAGCCGATCCTCACAAAGGTGACACTCTGGCTGGAAAACATAAACGTTGAACAACTAACTTTACAACTAATGCTTCAATAACAATTCTGACAATATTCTGCAGAGAATTAGATGGTTCTTCATGAAAAGATGTCCCGACTCACTGGCTAGCAGGGAAATGCAAATCAAAACAACAATGAGGGGCGCACCCTGGTGGAGCAGCGATCAGATAAATCACCTCCGAAGGATGCAGGCTACCTGTCCTTGAGTTCAAGTCCTGGGTCTGGGGGGAGACAACCAGTGAGAACAGCTAAGTAAAAATAAAATAAAATGCTTTCTCCTCTCTCTTCCTGCATGCCTGTCCAGTCACCTTCATTCCTGCCTGCATGTTTACTTTAAAAAACCAACAATGAGATATCACCTTACACCTGAGAGATTGGCTATTATCCAAAAGTCTGGAAACAATAAATGTTGGCGAGGCTGTGAAGAAAGGGGAACACTTTTACATGGTTGGTGGGAGTACTAATTGATGCAACCCTTTTAGAAAACAGTATGGAGATGCCTCAAAAAGTTGAAGATGGAAATTCCATATGATCCCACCATCCCACTTCTGCAATAATACTAATTCACAGAGATGTATGCACCCCCATGTTTACTGCAGCCCTATGCATAATAGCTAAGAACTGGAAACTCCCTAAGTGCCCAACATCAGATGAATGGATAAAGATGTGGTACATGTACATAATGGAATAGTACGAAGTCCTTAGGCGAGATTAAATCCCGTCCTTTGAATCAACATGGATGGATCTAGAAGGGATTATATTGAGATAAGTCAAAGAAGAAAGGTAAATACCAGATAACATAGGTGGAATGTGATTAGACAAAACAAAGGAACAGATGCGACAAAGCCAACCCTTGGACACTTGCAATAGAACTGAGGTTACCAACAGGGAATGTGATTAGGTGGAATGTGATTAGACAAAACAAAGGAACAGATGCGACAAAGCCAACCCTTGGACACTTGCAATAGAACTGAGGTTACCAACAGGGAATGGGGTGGGAGGGGCAAATGGTGGTGGAGTCCATGGACAATGCTGAAGAATACGTGGTGATGTGGTGGAGGGCAGGGTGTGTTGACATATATCAGAGGAACAGGGAAACTGCCTAGATGGGAACTTTCACATATGAGTTTTATTTCAATTGTAAAACAAAGCTACTGCAGTAAAATACTAAAAAAGTTTTTATTTTTTTTTTAAGAATTACATGGAGCTTTTATGCTATGAAAGTGCAAAAGAGTGTGGGGGAGTGTGGGAAGGGAAGGTCTGGAGGGTGTCCCTGAGGAAGTAACTTCTGAGCTTGCTGGAGAGGAAAATTTTCTCTGCTTTTCTAGATCTTTATGGCTGGAAACCACTTAAATAGACATAAATCAGATTAAGAGGAGCAAAAGACTAATTATTTAACTTCATGAACATGGAGATTCCATATGAATATGAGCCCGGATAAATGACACTGTTTGACACAAAGAAATAATACATCTGCAAGGAACTGACAGCACAAATACACTTTTGGTTTGGATCCTAATTTAGAGAAGGCTTTGCCAGAGTTTATTTACACAGGAGAAAAAGACCCCCAAGACCTCACCTGTGGCAATGTCTTCTAGTACTTGTAGGGTGCTTCTCACAAGGGAGATATATTTCCCGCTTTTCATGAGATGGAGGCTTAGAGTATTATTTCTCCATCTGCTGTTCTCAAGCAACTTTAACTTCAAATAATGTGTGGCTCTGGTGGCTCGGGCATTAAGCCCGTGGCTAGGGCGTGATCCATGTGAACCCCAATTCACAACCCAGGGGCAGAGGGAACAACCAAAATGAATAAAATAAATAAATCAGTAAAGCTTTTTCCTCCTCACTCTTCCTCCCTGTCTGCCTCCTTCCAAAAAAAAAAAAAAAAAAAAAAAATCAATGTGCCACATTGGCACATTTTGGGTTAGACTGTCCTGAACCTGAATAAGCAGAAATGTGCAAAAGTGAGGAGTGAGCTACTTTGTGAAAGGGGGGATAATATGAGGGGCTGTTGAGAAAGAGTATTTCCAGCTGGAGGAGAACTTTCTAGAGGCCCTGAGGTGAGAAGAGTAGCGGCTTCAGAGATACAGAAAGACCAGTGTAGCTGGAGCTCTGGAGACAAGAAAGGTGGTGGGTCACTTATAGGGAGATTTGCAATCTAAACTAATCTGGTTAGGTGACATTAAAGGTTTTTTGTTTTGTTTTTTTTCATTTTTATTTATTTTTATTTTGTTGTGCATCTTGGTTGCTTTCCCGGCCCCAGAACACAAACTCAGGTCCTTGGGGTATAGACGGCGCTCTGCTAGAGACAGTGGATCCAACCACTACTCCAGAGCATAATTCAAAGGTTGTTGTTATTTAAAGGAAAGGTGCAGGCAGGAATGAAGGCAAGTAGGCAGGAAGAGAGAGGTGAAAGAAGCATTTTATTTATTTTTATCTAGTTGTTCACACTGGTTGTTCCTCCCCCATCTGGGACTGGAACCCAGGGGTATGTGGTCTGTGCTCCTAACCGATACTCCACCAGGGTGTGTCTTGGAGGATTTTAAATAAGGCAGTGAGTGACATGATCAGTCAGCACAGATGTTTAGCATAGAGGGCTCTACTAAGACCGAGTTTGTAAATTAGAGAAACTATTCCATTAACTGACTTGAGATTCTCAGACTCCTGGCTGGGTAAACTTTTCTCATTCCAGCTCTTGATATTTTTAAAAACAATTTTATTAAAGTATTTATACACCATATAAACTTCTCATTTTGCATGTACAAGTCAATGATTTATAGAGTTGTGCAGCTCTCACCATAATCCAGTTTTAGAACATTTTTTTATGCCAGAAAGATCCCTCATACCCATCTGCAATTAATCCCTGCTCTCACTTTCAGCTCCTGGAAACCAGTAATCTGCTTTCTGACTATAAATTTGCAATTCTGAACATTTCCTATAAAAGGAATTGTACAATATAGTCTTCTGTGATGGACTTTTTTGTGAGTCTGCTTTTATTTTTCATCATTTGTATTCTGGTGACTACGCACTCTTTATTTCTCTAACATTTTCATATGCTCTGTATTTTCTTAGAAAATACCAAAATTATTGATAAGCAAAAGGAAAAAAGCTTTTCCAAAATATCTTCCCTTTCTAACAGATTCTATTGATTCCCCATTGGGCAATCTGTGCAGTTAGAGTGACCGCTTCCTGTCAGAAGACCTGGGCTCACCACTTGAAGCTACTTTCTAACTATGTCACTTGGGGCTCAGAGCTTCTGTTATTTTCACCTGGAAAGTGAGCATAACAATACTGCCTACCTCTGGCCTGCCCTGGTGGCTCAGGCGCTAAGTTGACAACTGGCATGTAAACCATGAAAAAAGCCCAAAGACCTGGGTTTGTGACCCTGGGCCAAGGGGAACAACAAAAAAAATTAATAAATAAAGCAAATTAATAAAGATGCTTCCTCCTCTTGCTTCTTAAAAAAAAAAAAAAAATGCTTCTTTTAAAAACAACTATGGGTGTATCCTGGTAGGGTGCCTTTAGGTCAGTTGCCTCCAAAGGACACAGGTCAAATATCCCTGGTTCAAGTCCTGGGTCTGGGAGGAAACGGCCAGTGTGAAAAACTAAATTAAAATAATCTAAAAATGTTTCTTCCTCCTTTCTCTTCCTGCCTCCTGCCTACTTGCCTTCATTCCTGCCTGTACCTTTCCTTTAAAAACAAAAACGAAAACCTACCTCATTGGTTTATGTAATGAATAATAGGAACTCATGCATACGAGTGCTTTATACGGAGCCTGGCACTTGATAAGTGCTTCACAGAGGTGAGACATTATCATAAATGCTTCCATTTCAGTGTTTTACTAAGTACATAATATTCCAGTGAATGAAATGCTGAGTTCTTATTGTTCTTGAATGCATAGGATAGGGGTCTGGGAACCTAAGAATGCTTTTTACTTTTTTGTTGTCGTTAAGATAGAAATGTCTAGTGCCCCCTATAGCTAAGGCACAAGCTATGAAAACTGTATACCTGAGTTTAAGACCTGAACCTGGAGGAAAAAAACATGTTTGAGATAGAACTGACACATAACACCATATTAGCTTCAGGTGTACAATATAATGATTTTATTTTATTTTTTTAAAGATAAAAAGGAAGAGAGGAGGAAGAAGCACATTTTTGGAAGGAAGGAAGGAGGGGAGGAAGGTAGGAAGACAGGAAGAAAGGAAGGGAAGGGGAGGGGAGGGAAAGGAAAGAAGGCGAGAGGGAAGGCAAGAAGGAAGGAAGAAGGGAAGGAAGGGAGGAAGGCAGGCAGGCAGGCTTTCACTAATTTAGTTGTTCATTTTGATTTTTCACTGTGGTTCGAGTTGGGGTGTATGTGGTTTACACACCAACATCTCAGCTGTCTAAACCACAAGGGCATGCCCCAGTGATTTGATATTCGTATATTTTATGAAATTTTCACCCCATAGTCCTAGTGAACATCCATCTCTATACCGTATATGTACAATTCTCTTTTTCTTGTGATGAAAAAAATTTTTAAGGAAATATGCAGGCAGGAATGAAGGTGAGTTAGCAGGCAGGAAGAGAGAGGAGGTAGAAGCATTTATTAATTTTATTTAATTAGTTAATTTAATTGTTCCCTGTCCCCGCCCTGGGCCTTGAACCCAGGTTCCAGGTCCTTGGGCTGTATATGGACTACACCCCAGGTATGGGTCTAAACCCTGAACCACCAGGTACACCAGTTTTCACATTTTTTTAGTAGTAGAAAAATATAAGAATACATTTTGTGACATAAAAAATACATGACATTCAAATTTCATGTGTCCATAGTTTTACTGGAACATACCATATTCACTTGTTAATATATATTTTATGTTTCTGTTTTGGAATAGAATTGAAAGGCTAGCAAAGCAAAACCAAAAATATATACTAACTCTGTAGAAAAAGTTTACTGATACCTGGCGTAGGTAATTTTTCATTTCTGCTTTATAAAACGCATTGTGAAGAACATCCAAGGCCTGTGAGATCAGTGGTTTCTTTAGCTGTTTCTGTGTTTTGTCACCAACATGATTTCACTTTATTCATCTTGGTCTTTCCGTTCTTGGATTGCAGCACATTCTTCGCCCTCAAAATTTATCTCTAATTTAAACAGCCTTTTCTCCCATGTTTTGCCTGGTTGTCTTCTATTTATTCTTTAGATTTCAGTTTCGATGTCTGCTTCAGAAAGGTTTCCAGATTAATTCAGTGTTGTACTTCATTTGCAATTCTCTCTTCTTTCTAAACTAAGTCTTGTTCAAGGATCTAGAAAATCAAGATGAACAACTAAATAAAGTTTTGGCCTGCCTGCTTGCCTGCTTGTCTTCATTCCTGCCTGTACATTTCCTTTAAAAATGTTTTTTTTTTTCATCGCCTAAAAGTGTATCATATATAAAATGATTAAGAGGAGGTTTAGCAATGAGTTAATCAATTAATTCATTTTTTATAGGAAAGGCAGGAATGAAAGCAAGTAGGTAGGCAGGAAGAGAGAAGAGGAAGAATCATCTTTATTTTTATTTAGTTGTTCACACTGGCTGCTTCTTCCTGGGCTGGGACTTGAATCCAAGGGTATGTGGCTTGCTCCTTTAGAGATGATTGACCTAACCGCTACTCCACTAGGGGGCGGCAAGGTGATGAATTTTTTTAAGATTTTAGATTTTTGTGTGTTGCTGAATTGTTCTCCAGAAGGATTTCTCAGTAAAAGCACTACTTAACCGGTGTTTCAAACGATTGCTGCCTCTATTTTGAAAGGATAAAAACTATAGAAAAGCTTCAATTTAACTTTTAAAAAGAGCTATGCATGCCTGGCAAGTGGGAGGAATTTTTACAAAATTGGGTTTACACAATTCCAGCAGACACTCTTAGGACAGTCCTCTTGGGTGTATAAAACAGGGTGCTCTCTGAGGAGCGTAGCACTTAACATGCCAGGATCGCATTTCCTAAGTTTTGATAGAGTACACCACTTCCTGCTTCTTCACTAGCGGACCAAAACGTTTTCAACAGCTAAAAGTACACAACCCAGTAAACCCCTGTGGCAAAGACGTTAACCTACCCCAGAAATAAGTATTTTCAGATAACAAAATTTGAGCAAGCCATCTCCAAACGAAAAAAATTTATTTCCTTAAAAATAAACTTCACCGCAGCAAGATGAGAAAGCAATAACACACTTCCATTTATACTCAACGAAAAGGGCGCCGGGACCAACGATCACCAGCTGCCCATGCACCAAAAAATTATGCTTCCGAAATCTCTTGATGTCGATTCCGCACGTAGAGCATACCAGCTGCCCTTCGTGTGCCACTCACGACAGAAGCCCTTTTTACCACAACGGCTAAGAAATTACAGTGGCAGTGTTAGCGAATCTCTATTTTGATAAGGGTGAAGACAAAGCCTATGCAACTTCCAACTCCATATTCCTGAAGTTGAGAAGAAAATTGCAAGAGTTTCTAAAGTTCACAAAGAGACTTTCTGTTTTGTCCCTTAGATTTTTATTTAGAAGTAAAGGTACAGATGTGTACGGGAATATGCAGATATCGCAGTGCTTGCTGGGAAGGTACGCGCGGGCCGCGAGGAAGGGGAGGGTGGAGAGCAGTTTTGGGAGAGAGGTGGAGCTACGACGGTTGTAGTGGGCTGCGGGCTCGTTCTTGAAGTCTGTGCTGGAAGATTTACCTGTAATGTTTCAGTTTTTGCAAAGTATATGGATTATTTTATTGTGGTCTAATTTTATTTTTGTTTCACTAATTAAAACAATTAAACCTAGTTCTTGCTACATTTTCTCTGTACGTTTTATTTTTTAAAGTCAGACTTGGCGCGCCCTGGTGTAGTAGTGGTTTGGTCAGCCCCTCCGCCCGCGCAGTCCGCTTGCATTTCAACAACCGGATTTGTGTCCCAGGCCGGTGCTTGGAGGTGGGGAGTGGAACAAACAAGATGAGCAGCTAAATAAAATAAAGTGCATCTCCCTCCTCTCCCTGACAGCCTGCCTACTCACCTTCATTCCTGCCTGCACCTTTCCTTTTAAAAAAATTATAATAAAGTCAGGTTTATTGAGGTATAATTCACATACAGTTTCTTCCATCTTTTTTTAAATCATACTGTAGTGAGAATTTTAACAAACTGATACAGGCATGTTACCTTATGCCACGAAAAAATAAAAAATTTGGCATGAAATAGTTTTAAAAATTGCATAAAGATGGAATTTACATTTATTTCATTTTTAATATAAAACCAGTATGTGCTAATTGTAAAATAAATTGAAACTACAGAAGTAATGTAAAATGTGAGAAGGCTTTCTACAAGTTTTAATAGCTCAGTGTTTATCTTGTCAAATTGTTTTCTATGTACTTAAGCATTATACAGATTTTTTTTTCCTTCCCCCAGCTTGTGTGTGTGTGTGTGTGTGTGCGGTGTGTGTCTCAAACCTGAACCTGGGTCCTTGGACTTTACATGGCCTGGGCTTTAGCCCTGGAGTCACAAGGATGTGGCACATAGATTTTTCTAACAACAAAAAAATAGACTGCTAGGCATTTTACTTTCCTTAATATATTTTAATAAGATATGGCATTCCCTAAACTTTACAAAGTAAAGGCTGTAAGAATAAGGAGTCACACATAAACAGTTCTTACAGTGTAATAGGAAGCATGTGTACTATAAAGTGATGGGAGGCCTCGATAATCTTGTCAACTGTCTGCTGAGGGCTCTTATAACCTGCCAGTAAGCTTTTAAAAACCATCATTTCACTGTTTAATTCTCAATGCTTTCCCACTGAACACTAAATAGCATCCCAAGTCCACACCCTACCCTACATCTTTCTGTGCTGACTCCTACCTGCCTCTCCAACCTCACTGCCTACCACTCTCCCCTATTACTATTATGCTTCAGCCATGGTGACCATCTTGAATAAGCTCTTTCCTAGTTCAGGACCCTCCGTTACACAACCTGGCAAGTCTGTTTCATTCTGATATTCTAATGTGCATGCTATTTCCCACTCCAGATTGTAAACTCTGTAAGGCCAGAAATATTGTCTGTTATATTATCTATTAGTATATACCCAGTACCTAGTCAAAGTCTTGGCACACAATGAGCACTCTATTTGTTTAATTTAAACTGAATCTTAAAATGATGGACAGTAGCTTAACAACAAAAACTGCTATGCCAGCCCTTGAGAATTAAGACAACTAAGAAGACATTTTGGAACCTAATTATGAAGAGACCTGGAATCTGAGAATTTGGATCTGATGGCATTGTTGATGGCAGTTTGGGACTTTGGTGGGATGAGAATGGGAAAATATGAAGACAGGGAGGGCAGATTGCTACACCAATTCATGTGGAAGGCAGTTCTTCCTGATTCCTGATGGTAGCTCTGGTGACTTGCTCTTGCCTCTCACAGCCCTTTGTACATTCCTTTGTGTTTATGGATTCGTCTCCATTTTAGTGTGACCCCTGTAGATGCTGGTATCAGGTCTTGCTTAACATGCCTAGCACCTAGCACAGGGTAAAAAGTAGAGTTCTCCACAAGCATTTGACAGATGAAGTAATAGAAAGCATCAGCTTAGTGGTTAAGGAATAGACTCAGGCTTTAGCGTTCTGAGTTCAAGATTCTGCACTTATTAGCTAGAACTTTGTCTAGTCTCTCATAGGTTTCCTTTAGATGGTAGTAGGAACTCTGCCAAATCACAGGCACAACCAGTCTCTGTCTCTCTCTCTCGATGGGAGAGTAGGAAGAAGTACTTTAAGGAAGGAAGCACGTAATTTGTTTATGTATTTGGTTGCTCCCCCAAACCCAGGTCCTTAGGTTTTAGATGTTTCACACCCCAGCCTCCGGTTTTGCGCCTAAGCCACCACAATGTGCCCCGACCACCATCTCTCTCTTTTTTCTCTAGGCTCTTGTGCCGCCAACTCCCTATCTGTGGTTCAATATTATACTTATGGGGTGCTGCTGTCCCAGACGACATACCCTTCATGATATCACGACAAAGACACCAACCAAAAATGGCGACCTCTAAGTCATCCGAGGGCGTCAATTACTGGTCATGTTAGCGATATTACAGCAGGCGCAGTCTGGAAGAAACAGCTAAGGCAGGGTTCGTAACGCCGGAGTAGAAGGCGTAGAGGTCGCCCATTCAGTCAGTCAACCACAAGCAGAAAAAAATCCAAACCGCCAGACCTGACTGACAGCTCAGGGTCGCGACCACGTGTCGGCTGTCGGAGGACAGTCTGCGCTTGCGCAAGTCAGGCGCGCGCCCGCCAGCCGGAAGATCCGCGCGTTTCCGGGTTGGAGGCGGGGAGCGGTGCCGGAAGTACTCGGGGAGGGCCGAGCAGTCGGACCGGCTGCTGAGACGAACGCTTCACTGGGGCAGTCTCCGCATATCATGGGGAGATAGACGCTGCTGCCTGTGAGTCTTGGGCCCTGGCAGTTGAGGAAGAAGAGCGGGAGGAGGGAGTCAGGACCCAGACCCACAGTGGGTCAGTGTTTGAAGAACCAGGTTGTGGAGGAGACGGGGTTGTGAGGAATCAGGCTCTTGGGACGCGACCGAGGGGCTCGGAGAAGACGCGGGGACTCGGGCTACAGATCGGACTTAGGGAACCGGTACGGATGTGAGTTCTCCGGCACCCGAGGAAAAGTCCGAGAGGGACAGGATTGTGAGGACCCGCGCTCCTAAAAGGAGAGGGTCGGATCGGAACTGGGCATGCAGACACGAGCTCCTGAGTGGTGAAAGCGGAGCCGGGAGGACTTGGGCTCTTAAGAGGCAGAAGCGGGACAGTGAAGATCCAGGCTCCTAAGGCTTCGGGTACGAGGTAGTGAGGACAGGTTCCTGAGGGGCAGGGACAGACAGAACGCTTGAGTTGGGGAAAGAACAGAAGCGGGCAGTAAAGATCGGCTTCTGTGGGAACGGGATCATCGGGGCTTGGCGACTCCGAAGTACTTGAGGGAACTGGGCTGTGAGGACCCGATCTCCTAAAGTGGAGAGTAAAGGGACTCAGACTGTGAGAACAGTGTCCAGGGGAAATACAGAATCTGGGGAAAATAGACTGATCCCTTTTTTTCTCATTTTCTCTGGATGCAGACTGGTAAAGGATGTATTCAGGGGAAGACGAGTCCTCCTTCGCGCTGCCTGTTTGGCTTTTGGCAAGCTTATCTTGTGTCAGATACTTAATGTAGGAAGCCCACATGCAGTCATCTTCGTTTTCTGCTTCATTCTTGCGAAGCTGTGATGTGAAATTAAAGCAGTTTGAACTCAGTTATAGACTTAGTAAGTGCTTTTAACTCCCATTCCACTCAACTCTGATTGAGCACAGATCTTAGCATCTCAAGTAAAAGACTGTCAGAGATGGAAGGGCCCGAAAAGATAACCTTTTAAAACTGTTTTACATGTAAGGAAGCTAAGGGACAAAGGTCTTCGGATCACTGTGAGGAAATGATAGATTAGATCATAATTTTGACACAGTCCCCTGCTGTGCATAGTAAATAGGAGATGCTTGATTAATATTCATTGAAAACATGCTTCGAGAATCTTTAGCTTCAAGCTCGAGGGACGTTGTTAGATTCTGGTACTTTATTTTGAGTCTTGTCACTGTATTGACATTGATACAGTGAATGTCACTAGTGAGGAAACCAGTAAATGAAGGACCCCCCAAAAAAACCAAAAAACAAAAACCTATAATAAGGGCATTTAGAAAGTTTCAAAGAAGTAAATCATATTCCCTGCTCTATATATTCTTTACCGGCGAGGGATGCTTTTAGATGAGGAGACTTGGACCAGGCACTTACCTTGTTCAGTATCTTTTATTGAAACCTCCACACCTCCGCAGACTAACCAGGCACCATTGTAAGCACTTTCACATATTGTATCATTTAATTATCACTTTACAGCCACACAAAGTTCGATATTGTTGTCCCATTGTACAAATAAGGAAATCATTTCAGAAAGGTGATATACCTTACCTGATCACATAGTACTAAGTGGCCCAGCCCCACAAAACATTTAAATTTAGCTAAAACTTTATTGTACTTAAGAAAAATATTTTATTTTATTTTTTTAAAGTGTAGGTGCAGGCAGGAATGAAGGTCAGTAGGCAGGCAGGCAGGAAGAAAGGAGGAAGAAGCATTTCATTTTATTTTTATTTAGTTGCTCACACTGGGTGTCCCTCCCTACCCCACACCCAACCCTCCAAGACTGGAACCCAGGTTTATGTGGCTTGCTCCTTCAGAGGTGCTCCACCAGGGTGTGCCTATTGTATTTTTCTAAATGAATTCCTCTCTCTCTATCAGTTTTCCCATCAGCAAAAGAAAAGTAATAGTTATACAAAGCATGTTGAATGAAAATACCCCCTCCTCCTTAAGACTGCTCTTAAAGTCAACTTCTGTAACTTATTAAAGTACTGACAGTATAGTATCTAAGGTGAACTAAATTCCTGTATTTTAAAAGAAGCTTAGGTGTTCAAGATAGGAAAGTGGGACCTGAAGAGAGATTTTCCTTGCAGTGGAATAAGATATGTTTAATTTTAAATTTAGGAGACCAAGAAAGACCAATTTGAAAACCAAGGCCTTAAATTGAATTAAATTTATAATGAACTATAACATAAACTAGATGATTGAGGGAAACTGGGCTAACTTATTTGAAATTACTATTTGTTCGCAATGGATTAGCCTATACTATTTGTAAATGTGTATATTATATTCAAGTGAATCAAAAATTAGACCAAATAATGTGGTAAAGCATGCCCATACCATCATGTTAAGTACTTGATTGTTTAATGATAATTTATCTATTTATTTATCTATTTAGTAGTAAGAAAGCAGGTAGGAAACAAAAGAGAAGAAGCAGCTCTTTTTTTCTTTTTAATTTCGCTATTCATTTTGGTGTTTCCCCTGGCCCTGGGTCACAGGTCCCAGTCCTTGGGTTTTACAGGGACTGTGCTGCAGCTGCAGACACAATGCCTGACTCACCAGACATGCCAATGTTTTATCCCTGAATCAACATCCTCCTCTAGATTTTAAAATATCGTCTCTTTCACTCATATGTGACTCTAGCATTGATTGAGATATTATAATAGGATTTAAAAATACCTGATCAGAAAATCTTTCTGTCAGCAAACGTTATGTCAGCAATGTTTATACTATGAACAGGTATGGTGGAGGACAAAGACAAATCTTTGAAATTTGTACATATAGATGTAATTAAAAATTGTGCACTAATTTTTAGAACTGGAAGAGATTCAGAATTTGCCTAGCACTTTTAATTTGTTTATATTTATATTGCTTGTTGTCCACTCCGACCCTAGCCACCCCTGGTCTTGTACCTGGGTCCTTGGGCTTTATGTGGTCTGTGTTCTAGCTACTGGCTTAGCACTTGAGCCACCTGGTACACCAACTCACTGATTTAAGATTTAGAAGAGGAGAGCATATACCGAATATTAACAGATGAGGTACCTTGTGGAATAATGGTTAGGCCTACCGCTTCCAGCAGAGTGCAGCCCACATACAGCGCAAGGACCCAGTTTTGTGTCCTGGGACCTAGGGAAACAACCAAGATTAACAGCTAAATAAATAAAGTGCTTCTTCCTCCTTTCTTTTCCTGCCTGTCTGCTTTCATCCCTGCTTGCACCTTTCTTTAAAAAAAAAATTAAAACACATTTTTCTGTTTACCATGTGCCACGCACTCTTCTAAGTGAAATTGTCACTGTAGTTCCATGAGGTACGCTTTATGACTAACTCCATTTTTAGATGAGGAAACTGAGACATAAAGAGATTAGGTAACTGGCGCACCCTTGTGACTCAGACACCTGAAGCAGCTAAGACACAGACCATGTTAAAAACCTAAGGACCCCAGCTGGGAGTGGGGGACTAAAAAAATAAAACACAGAGAGAGCGAGAGAGCGTTCAAGGACATAAAGCTGATAGGTGGCAGAGGTGGTTCAGTGCTTGAACTTAGAGACTGTTATGAGAGTCGGTACCCTTGACCACTGTACTGCCTTTCTGTTAAATCAGAATCACCTAAGTAGGATCAAACTAGCCAAAAAACTGGTGGAAAAAGTACCACATTTCTGTTGCTCTCAAGTGTCATAAACTGCAATGAATTGATTCTTTTTGCTTTATTTAAAGGGGGAAATAGTTAATTTAGATACACCTAGAAGTCAGTGAGGAGAGAAACAGCCAAGTAGAAAATTACAGTCATGTCTCCTGTACATCACTGAGGCTCTTACTTCGTGATTTCCACGTAGTAGGCACTAGTTACGGTTTACTAGTATAATTGTTCTCTCAAACTGTCCCAGTTGATGCTTCTTTTTTTACATAGTAATGCATCCCTATCTTTTGGTGTTCTGAGGAAGTGAGAGTTAGAAATTGGAGTAGCCCAAAGGTAACCATGGAATATTACATAATGGAATTCAAGTTATTTACAGTCACTTCATTCCATTGTGCTTGGTCAGTGTCATCCACTCTTGGGCTTAATGAAACTTGTCAGTAAACAAGTAATTTGAACATGAAGTCCTTGATCAAGTTGTGATGTGTTGTTTTTAAAAGGAGTTATTTTTCAATTTACATACCATCAAATTCACCCCGTTGGGGGTAATACATTAAGAGCTGTGACAAATACGTGGTCATGTAAGCACTGTAACACTCAGATGACCTAACAATGCCACCACTCAAAATTTCCCTCTTGCTGTTACGCCTTTGTAGTCAAACCTCCTGCTCCCCCCACACCAAACCCCTGACAACTAATCGGTTCTCTATCCATATAACTTTACCTTTTCCAGAGTGCCATATGAATGTAATCATACAGTAAATAGCCTTTTGAACCTTGCCTTTTTTCAGCTAACATAATACAATTGACATTATGTTGTTACATGTGGTAGTCGTCCCTCCTGTCTATTGCTGAGTGGGATTCCATTGTATAGGTGATATTACCCATAGTTTGTTTATTCATTCAACAGTTGAAGGACATCTGGATCATTTTCCAGTTTTTGACAATTGTGAATAATGTTGGTATAGACATTCATGTACTGATTTTTGTGTGATAGAAGTTTTCATTTGTCTGGGCATGTTTTACTTTATAAGAAACTGCAAACTTTCCAAAGAGACTGCACAATTTGGCATCCACACTAGACATTTATGAGGGTTTTGCTTGCCCCACATACTCTCCACACTTGTTTTTTGTTTGTTTTTTTTAAGGAAAGGTGCAGGCAGGAATAAAGGCAAGTGGGTAGGTAGGCAGGCAGGAAGAGAGAGGAGGAAAAAGCCCTCCTTTTTTGTTTCTACTCAGTTGTTCACGCTAGCCTGTCCCTGCACCCTCCAAGCCCAGGATTTGAACCCAGGGGTATGTAGCCTACACCCCTTTGGAGGCAATTAACCTAATTTTTACTCCACTAGGGCATGCCTGTATTTTTTGTCTTTTTTCTTTTCTTTTCTTTTCTTTTTTTTTTTTGAAGAGTAAGGAAGTGGATGAGGGAGGGAAGAAAGGAAGGAAGGAATGGAGGGAAGGAAAGGGAATGAAGTATTTTTAGTTGTTTTTTAATTTTTGGTTCCCACCCTCTAAGGTCTTAAACCCAGGTCCTTGGGCTCTACATGGTTCATACCCCAGGCACCTCAACCACAATGGCATGCCCATCACTTGTTAATTTTTAACAATTTGAGCTACTCTAATAGGTATTTAGTTGTATCTCATTGTGGTTTTAATTTGCATTTCCCTAATGATTTAAGGGTATTGAGTATCTCTTCATGCGTTTATTTGCCATCCGATGAAGGGTCTGTTCAGAAATTTTACTCATTTTTAAATTAGATTGTTTGTTTTCTTATTGATTAATTTTGAGAATTCATAGATACAAGTTCTTTGTCAAATAAATGACTTATAAATATTTTCTTTTACTTTGTGACTTGTATTTATTTTTTTATAATTTTCTTACATATCTTTCCAGGAGCAATTTATTCACTTAGAATCATGTGTCTCTAAGTGTGTATTTTAATAAACGATAAACAAATTATTCTCACTATTCCGTACATTGCATTTTCACTGAACAGTGTATTTTATAGTTTGTTTCATGAGCTTCCTCTTGTTTTGTTTTTTAAAGAGGAAGGAAGGGGAGGAAAAAGCAGTGTTTATTGATTTGTTTATTTATTTTGGTTTTCAGCCACCCTGCCCCTTGGTAGTGAACCCGGGTCCTTGGGCTTTACATATCCTGTGCCCAGGCCTCTGGCTTCGCGCCTGAGCTGCCACACACACCCCTTGATTTTTTGTCTTTTAAAAACTGCTTTGAGATACCATTCATATAATATACAGTTCACCAATTTGAAGTGTAAATTGTTTTTTTGTGCATCCAGGATTGTGCAACCATCCCCACAATCTAATTTTAGGTTATTGTTTTCCTCCCCTAAAGGAAACCTCATGCCCCTTAACAGTGACTCGCTATTCCTCTCCCTCATCCCCCAGCCCTAGCAACTACGCTGCTTTCTCTCTCTGTAGATAATGTTTATTCTGGACAATCATATAAATGAAATCATGCAATATGTGGTCTTGGTGAGTGATTTTTTTTCACTTAGTGTTACATTTTCAGTCATATTCTTTTCTAATATATTCTGTTAGATTGTTTTAATCTACTTTATTTAATGACATTACTTCTGATGGACATTTAGATTGGAATTCCTTGTGTGTATAGTATTCGATTCACATGCAAGTTCAATTAGAATATAAATTGCTAAAATGGAGCTATGGGATCAGAACAATATGAATTTTTCTAATTTTGGTAGATACTGCCAAGTATCCCTGTATAGAAACCTTTAACTTATTTATCTTTTCCCTTTCCCAACAACATATGAAATGATGCAAACAGTATGTATAAAACTTTTTCATCATTGTCAGATGGATAATAGTTGCTTATAGTTTTAATTTATATTTTCATTATAAATGAGAATAAGGGTCCTTAAGAGACATTTGAATTTCTTTTTCTTGTCATATTTTTTGCAATTTTTCTTTTGGGTTTTTGGGTGCTCATTGATTTGTAGGTTTATTTTATATATACAAGAAATTAGTTCCTTGCCTTTGATATATATTTCATGTATTTTTGCTAGGTTGTCTTTCAAGTTTGTTTATTATGTTTATTGCCTTGAAGACATTTTTGTTTTTATGTAATTTGACATTTTAGTCTTTTCTTTTATCACTCATAAGTTTTAGGTCCTCTTTAGAAAGACTTCATTCTACTCTTTTTTTTTTTTTAATGAAAGGTGCAGGTAAAAATAAAGGAGAGTAGGCAGGCAGGCAGGCAGGCAGGCAGGAAGAGAGAGGAGGAAGAAACATTTTTAAAATTTTGTTTCATTGTTCATCTTGGTTGCTCCCCCTGGCCCCTGGTCACGAACCTGGGTCCTTGGGATGTATGTGGACTGTACTGCACTGCTGATTTATCCGCTAGGCCACTAGGATATGCCTTTAGTCTGGAGACAAGCTAATGTGTAGTATGACAACTAGCATATTGACATTGCTGCATCCACAAATCTTTTTCAGATTTCTCCAGTTTTATGTGTAATCATTGAAGTCTTACACAATTTTTTTTTTAAAGGAAAGGTGCAGGCAGGCTGGAGGAGAAGAGAAAAAGCACTTTTTATTATTTTATTTAGGTGTTCATCTTGGTGATTCCCCCTGGCTCCAGGCCTTGAACTGGGGACTTTGGGATATATGTGGACTATACCCGATATACTGAGCCACTAAGCTACTGGGGCACACCTGTCTTACACAGTTTGTTCCCTTTTATAGATTCATTTATCCATTATGACAGTTAAGATAGTGAGCACATGGGTCCCTCATTTTGTCCTTTTATAGCCACAGCTACCTCCCTAGCAACTTCAATAAGCTGTGTTCCATTTCTAAAATGTCCTTTCAAAAATGTTGTGTAAATTGAATCATATTTGTACTCTTTCTGGATTGGCTTTTTTTCAGCATAATTCTCTGGAGGGTCCTCAAGCTGTGTATAACAAACTTGTTTGTTTCTTTTATTTTTTTTTTTTAAAGAGGTTTGAATGAAGGCAGGATGGAAGACAGAGAATGAGGAAGCATTTTATTTATTTAGTTGTTAATTTCTTTTAGTTGTTCCCTCAGCCCCAGGCTGCAAACTTGAGTTGGGCTGCATGTAAACTGTGCCCCTGGCTCAAGTTTAACCCCTAGCCACAAACACCTAGTTTGTTTCTTTGTATGGCTCTGTAATATTCCATGGTGTGGATGTACCACACACAGTTGCTTAACCATTTGCCTATTGAGAGGCATCTGAACTGGTTCCAGTTTTTGGCTACTATAAATAAGACTATGAACATTCTATGGCAGGTGTTTATGTGAACATAAGTTTTCATTATTCTAGGATAAATGCTGGGACTGTAATTGCCGAATCATTTGGTAGTTGTATGTTTAGATTTTTTTTCAAAATCAACTTTATTGAGGTCTTATTTGCATGCAATAAAATGTACATCTAAGTTGATAGTTTGATGAGTTTTGATAAATGGATGCAGCTGTGTAAGCATCGCCTCTCCCAAGGTTTTAGAACATTTAAGTCACCTCAGAAACATCACTCATGTCCCTGTGTAGTCAGTCTTTGCCCCTTCTATTACTAGAGATTAGTTTTACCAGTAATTTTTTAATTTTTTTTTTTTAGGGAAAGATGTAGTCAGGAATGACGGCAAGTAGGCCAACAGGCAGGATGAGAGAGGAGAAAGAATCATTTTTCATTTATTTTTGTTTTAGTTGTACATCTTGGTTGTTGCCCCCAGCCCTGGAAACTGGAATCCGGGGCCTTAGAATGTAACCCCGCCTCTCCACCAAATACACCAGCATATTCTTTTCTTTTCTTTTTTTTTTAAGAAATGCAAGTAGGCAGGAAAAAGCATTTTTATTTCTTTGTTCATTTTTGGTTGTTCCTCCCAACCCTGTATGGAGAGCCTAGGTTCTTGAACTTTGCATAATTTATGCTGCTGGCTTAATGCCTGAGCCACCAGCATAAACCCAATGATAGAATTTCGTTTCAACAAAATCATGCAGCAAGTGTTCTTCTGAGACTGACTTTTTCCCCTCACTTAAGTATTTTGAGATTCATTCCTATTATTTTGTATATTAGTGATTTGTTTTTTAAATTTCATGTATTTTGGAAATGTATTTATGTTTCCTTCCTCGGACCCTGGGTCTCAGACCCTTATCCCAGACTTTGCAGTGGCCTGCACCCTAGCTGCTGAGGCACATCTTTTCTCTTTTTTCAGTAAACTCTTTTAGAACAGTTTTAGGTTTACAGACAAATTGGAAAGATAGTACGTGATTCATATATACCCGCTACCCAGTTCCTCCATTATTAACATCTTGTATTAGTATGGTACATTTGTTATAATTAATGAACCCAATATTAATACATTATTAGTAACTAACATCCTTAACTTATTCAGATCTTAGTTTTCAACTAATGTCCTTTTTTTGTTCCAGGATCCCATCCAGAAGACCATATTGCTTTTAGTTTTCATATCTCTTTAGGCTCCTCTGTGATAGTACCTGCTTAGATTTTTAAGGAACTACAGTTTCATAAAGTACCTGTGCCATTTACATTCCCACTAACAATATGCAGTTTCTCTGCATCCTCATTAGCATTTGATATTGTCACCATTATTTTAAAAACTAGATGTGACTTTCTCACATTACAAAAAATCGATTTCATTAAAGCAACTTATTTCATTAATCGCCATTTTTCCCTTAAGGTTAATTCCTCATTTGTTACGTTTTTTTTTCGTATTTGTTACTGTGTAAATAAGCTATATAGTCTCCATGTGTTAGTACAGATATGCCCTTTATACAGAAGTCTCTATCACAAAAAGTCTCCCTTACTTTGAGCAATACTCAGTACTATTTGGGAAGTCTCTTTAAAATTGTTGTGAGTATGTAATGTGCCTGATGGTTTAGCAACTGGGTCTGCCACCTCCAGCCAGGTGTAATGCACATACATCCCAAGAACCCAGGTTCATGGCCTGGGGCTTGGAGAAAAAACCAAGATGAACAACTGAATATAAATAAAATAAATACTTCCTCCTCCTCTCTCTTCCTGCCTGCCTGCCTACTTGCCTTCATTTCTGCCTGCAACTTTCCTTTAAAAAAAGAATAAATGGTAGGAATGTTATTTGAGAGGTATAGTATATTCATTGTGGTGAACATACTGATAATCTTTAATAACACTTTTTCATAGAACTTTCTCTGGCAAAGCAACTTGCTTTTATAACATTAGAACAACTCTTGCCATATTAACAAACCTTACCTATCCTGATTCTACTATTGGTAACATTCTGGGTAAGGGAGAAGGCAGCACAGGACATCTGGTTAAAAAACAAACCAGTGATGCACCCTGGTGGAGTAGCAGTTGAGTACAGGCCACATACCTCCTAAGGACCCAGTTTTGAATCCCAGAACCAAGGTAAGCAACTAAGATAAACAATTCGATAAATAAAGTTTTTCTTCTTTTTCTGCCTGACTCTCTCTGTTTACTTTCATTCCTACCTGCACCTTTCCTGATGGTCTGCTAGCATCCCTCAATTGGCTCTTGGCCAACAAATCAACCTCGTCCTTTCTGTCTTGACTTTTTAACCAGTGCATAATTAGTTGCTTTTTTAAGGCTAAGCCTGAAGAAGATGATTTCTCTTATTAGAAAGTTAGACACTGTGCTAGAGGGGGAATTCAGCAAAAAGGGTAAGATTAGAACAGATGAGGATATTCACCAGGTTGCTAAACTTTACCAAGTTCTGAAAATGATTGCCTGTGATTCCTACAGATTGAAAATCTGTAATTTTGTTTCATTTTCTGCTAGTTTATCTCTAACAATAGGACATTCATTTTATAGTAAGGTCGTCTATATTACTTAAATCATCATTAAACTTAAAAGTTTTGTATGGAAGAGATGAAAGTATTTTTCTTGGCACCCAGTAGGGATAAGAAGATTTGTTTCTCTGCGTCAGGTTTGCCTGGGTCCTGTCTGGTGAAGCTCTGCCAGGCCATGCAGCTAAAATGGTTCTGTGGTGAGGGTGGTGCTTGATGTCAGTTGTTCATTTACAGGTAGCTTTTGAAAATGGCTGCCTCTCATTTCACCGGGCTCACAGCCGTTGCTGATGTAATTAAAGATCTAGACACTCAGATAGCTGTAAGTAAGCTCCTTGAAGCCACTGTGGGCAGAACGTGGTGAATGTGCTTCTGATCTTGATGGCACCAAAGCTGCTGTCCAGAGACAACCTCATCGTTCTGAAATGCAGGGGTCTTGATTGCTCCAGGCTAAGGGTTCTGCATGTGCTTAAAGATTACTAACAACGAGGGAAATTTGCTCTTGTTCACAAAGGAGACGTTACTGTTAACAATTGCTATTATTATGCACTTAATATAGACATAAGCATGTTTTGAAATGCCAGATGAACTAATCTGTTTTCTGAAGTTTTATGACTGAGTTTTAATTATGTGATTGTGCCATGATTTATTTGAATGTAACATTATTTGATGCTCAAAATAATGTGTGTAGTTCTTAAGCAAATATTCTAATTTTGCAGTCTTCAAAAATGTCTTGCTCATTCTAGTTAATTTTTGTATGGTAGAGTCCTCATTTCATTTATTTTTTTCTTGATTTCAATTTTGTGGGTATTTTATTTAGCTTTGGAGAAGAGATGGTTTCCTAATATCAGGTGAGAGCAAAGATTATTCTTAATTCCTTCTACTTTTAATATGTAGGTATCAAGTGGTCAGTACTCCAGATATGCTGAAGACCCGTCAATGTCTAACTGACCTCATATAATTTTATTTTCAAAACCCATCCTTTGTTACAGGTGCTTCTGGAGCTAATTCTCATGTTTTCCTCCTACAGTTGATTGGCCTGGGTCCTCACAGCTCCAAAAAGAAACAGGATCTTGATAAGCTCTATGAGCTGAAGTCCAAAGCTCGGCAGATTATGAACCAGTTCGGCCCCTCAGCCCTAATCAACCTCTCCAATTTCTCCTCCATAAAACCGGAACCAGCTAGCACCCCTCCACAAGGCTCCATGGCCAATAGTACCACAGTGGTAAAGGTACCAGGTACTCCTGGAACAGGAGGGCGTCTTAGCCCTGAAAACAATCAGGTATCATCTTTTTGCTCTTCGTAGGCACCTCTTATCTGTTATTTGAGCCAGTAATGTTTTGAGAGATGTCCATCTCAGATGCTGCCTCTTCCACTCAACCGAAAAAGGTCTTTTCCCTCCTTTGGACTTCTAAAGCTCTTTATCGAATTACTATATAATTCAATTTAATTATTGTTAAATAAGATAATTAATAGAGTAATCATTTCTGTAATAAAAGTGCTCTTTGCCACTTGTCTTTTCTCCTTCTAGTTCATCCAGCAGCTGCCCTTATTAATTTTCTGCAATGTTTCTAAAGTCCATACCCATCTTTCTACCCCTATTCTGATTCTGCCCTCCAAAGCCATGAGAAATAACTGTAATCTCTTGACTTGCACCTGGCAAACTGGGTAATATAGGATGATGAGACACCATTTCTTTTGTTTTCTTTTTCGAGACAAGATTTCAAAAGAATGGTTGAGGGGTTAGCAAAATTGAATGAGGGAGAGTTGGACATATAGGAGATCAACCTATGTTGAATGTGGAGTCTAATGGAAAAGAGCAGGAGATAAAGTTTTATAGGCAGAATTAAGGCAGAGCATACTAGGCGTATCGTAAATTCCATTGGAACTTTTAGTCAATAGTCTTACAAATATTTAATCTATGGATAAAAGTTACAAAATGAAGGTAGTGTATCTTAGGAGAATTAACTTAGTAACGGGGCAAGAGAGGTAGGAAAGGGGGTAGACTGGAAGGAAGATCAATTCTTAGACTTGCAGTAAATCAAAACATGTGGTAAAGGCATGAATTAAGTGAAATAGCAAAATGGATAAGAATATGTAGGTCTGAGACATCATTATTTAAAATATTATTTTTATTTTTTCCTTATTTCCAGAGTTATGTATGTTTATCACAGGCACTTACAACATATAGAAAGAATAAATAACCATAATTCTACCACCACTCCAAAATAACTATGGGTAACATTTTAATTGTCTTTCGATAAATTTTTAATGGCATATATGTGACACATGATAGTGCCTCTATAAAATAAGAATCATAGTTATACTTACTTATACAAATATTCAGCTGTACAGAGATGAACACCTTCCTTGCCCTCAGGGAACTTTCAGCCTATGAAATAAAAAGTAGGCAAGTTTATAAATATATACATCAATAGAAGGGTGCACAGGGTGCAATAGAGGCCAAAGCGATCACTTTTACCTGGATAGGTTAGGAAAAACTTCAGAAAAAAAACACCATCACCTGAGCAGATAGGAAGAAAGGTAGAAGGGCATGTCCAAAGGCACAGTACAATTTGTGGTGGTCAGAAAATTAATTGCAAATTATTTAATACAGAGAAAAGGTGGTGAGTCACAGAGAGAAGATGGGGTAGAGTGAGAAAAATAAGCAAAGCTGAAATAAACTCCCTGGCCTGTCTTCTAAAGTGTTATTTCTGCCTTTCCCTAGGCCATTGGACTAGTCTTGTAGTGATAGCCCCAGACTGTTAACTTTTTGTAAAGCAAAGAACTAAACTCAACAAATAAAGACAGCTTCATTATAGGGTAATAAGTTATTTGTTTCTTTAATACTCGGCTGAAAAATATTCTCCCAATTAAATTCAGGTATTGACCAAGAAGAAATTACAAGACTTAGTAAGAGAAGTGGATCCTAATGAGCAATTGGATGAAGATGTGGAGGAGGTAAGGTGGAGCTGGGTGCCCCAGAGATTCCCTAATAGTATAGAACAGCAGTTAAATGCAAAGATGTTGGGCAGATAGATGTGAATTTGAATTGTGGCTCTGCCACATACCAGCTGTGTAACTTTGGGTGAGTCACTTAAACTTTCTGAGACTCAGCTTTTCCCTGTGTTGGTAGATATGACATTATTTTTCTACAGGATTAGTGTGAGGATCCAATGGAATAACTTACACAGGTCACCTAGGAGAATGCCCAACACTGTACTTAACAGCTGCTATTACTTTTACCTGTCAGAGAGTCTACTCTCCACACGTAATCACTTTCAATAATTTTAGTTGTTTCTAGAATATTTTTCCATGTTTCTAGGCAATATACTTTAAACACATATTTTCTTTCTTTTTTTTTTTTTTTCAATTGCAATAAGATTGGTTTACAACACTGAAAGTTTTAGGAGTGCTGCTTCACTTTTCTCCAAATGCGTGATACTACACCCCATCTACCATCAAAGTTCTAATAGTCCTCCACCATGATCTGTTGGGCTCCTTCTCCTCTTTGCTCCCACTCCTACACTTTTTCCTTCCATGTCTAGCCATCCATCGATGATGAGCTCTTAGGCTGTTTCCATACCTTAGCTGTTGTAAATAGGGTTGCAATGAACATAAGCATGCATATTTTCTTGGGGGTGTTGTTTTTTTTTTTAATTGATGGAGTTTTTGTTTTTTTAAAGGAAAAGTACAGGCAGGAAATCAAGGGGAGAAGGCAAGCAGGCAGGAAGAAACATTTTATTAATTTTTATTTAGTTCATCTTGTTTGTTCCATCCCCATCCTCCCTTGGCTCCAGGATGCGAACCAGAGTCCTTGGAATGTATGTGAACTGTGCTACTTGGGAGTAACAGACCTGATCACTATTCCACCAGGGCGTGCCTATTTTTAGTGTTTTGAGGAACCTCTATACTGTTTACCAAAGTAGTCGACTGCACCAATATGCATTCCCACCAACAGTGTACAAGGATTCCCTTTCTCCACACCTTGCCATCACTTGTGTTTCTAGTCTTTTTGATATAGGCCATTCTCACAGGTGTGAAGTGATATATCATTCTGAGTTTTTTTGTGAGTTTTTTTGTTTTTTTGTTTTTTTGTTTTTTTTAACGGCACAGGTAGGAATAAAGGCAAGTAGGCAGGAAGGAAGAGGCATTTTATTTATTTTATTTAGTTGTATATCTTAGTTGTTCTCACTGCCCCACAACACGAACCTAGATTCTTGGGATGTGTGTGGACTGCACTTCAGCCAGAGGCAGTTGACCAAACCACTGCTCTATCAGCGCGTGCCTCATTGTGGTTTTGATATGAATTTCTCTAGTAACAAGTGATGACGAACATGTTTTTTCTTTTTTTAAGAAAGGGAGGAAGAAACATTTTTATTTATTCATTATTTTTGAATTTCCCCCTCGACCCAGGTCTCAAACCTGGGTCCTTCGGTTTTGCATGGTCGATACCCCAGCCACCAGCTTAGCACCTGAGCAACCAGGGTGCATCCATCTTTTCATTTTGATCATTTCTTTCAGTATACAGATACTTTTTAGTTTCATTTATTTATTTTTACTTTTGTTTTTTTTTTGCCATTGTAGTCAGTTCTCCAAAGATAACTCTATAGTGCAACATTACAGAACATCATGCCTGTGTTTTCTTCCGTTTTATGATTTCAGACCTTATAGCCAAGTCTTTAATCTCTTTTGAATTGATTGTTGTGTCTCTTGTTAGAAAGTGATTTAGTTTCATTTTACATGTGGCTGTTCAATTTTCCCATCACCATTTGTTGAAGTTTTCCTTCCTCCACTGTATGCTCTTGGCTCCATGTTGTAAATGAATTTGTCCATATATCCATATAAGCCCTGATTTCTAGACTCTCAGTTCTATTCATTTGATCTGTGTGTCAAACATGTTCTTTAATTTATTAATATTTTAAAAATAATTCTGCACATTTATTATTATCTGGTAATAAAAGATTGATCAAAATAATATGAACAAACTATTGCCTTCTCAATGCTTTCTCATCTCATTTATCATTTCTAATTGGAGATACTTTGGAGTAGAGTTGTATTATCTCCTTTTAGCAGAATTGACCCAGTTATTTTCTTGATTTCATTTTAGAATGAATTTCTTCTGCATCATCTAATACTCATGTACTCTACATGTACTCATCAAATCATGTATTCATCAAAGTCAGCAACACAGCCCTTTATCTGTATATTCACTTGTCATAAAGCCACACCTGAATTCAAGATCTATTTTGCTAGTATCTGAAGATGAGGTTGACAGGCTGTCCATCACCTTTGACACTTTTTGGCCCTGGCCACAGTACACCATGGTAGAAACTCACAAAGACCACACCAACGCACATGCTACCTCAGAAGTAACTTGACTTATTAATTTTTTAATGTCTGTTGACTTCCTGTATGGTAGATAAGAATTTTGTTAGATCACTCATACACATGCTGTACAGGCTTTCCATTCGTGTATTTTTCCCATATAGTTTAGTAACAATATTTGTACAACTCAGAAATCAGTATTTAAATTATTCTAACAATATAAATACTATTTACCACCTAGCCAAATTGTGTCTGTGATTATATTTCCCTTGTTGTACAACGTTTTTATTGTAGTTAATAATTGGCTCATTGACTCATTTTTTGCTTATTTTCTATTTCTGCTATCCGCTCTGCCATAGACCTGTCAGAACTGTTTTCTAGGCATACCCTTGTGGCTCAGATGATGGGGGAAGCTAGGCTGCAGACCATGTGTAGCCCAAGTACCTGGGTTTGGGACCCATGGGTTGGGGTTAAAAAAAGTTTCAAGTGGAAAAATGATCTGTTGATTTGAGTCACTGTTCCCCAGCCCCGTCTTGGAGATTTCACTCCCAGAAACCTCCATGCTGTTCTGATATGATTCATTTTCAGCTACTCGAACAGCAGCATTAGCTCTTTTGTTTGTTTTTTCTGTTTGAATCTCTTATTTCCTAAATCCTACGTCATCTTCATCCTCCCTTCCTTCTTCTGTTAGACCATAACTTTTCTTACTTTCTGCAAAAGGATAGACAAGAGGTAAATGTCTGAAAATATCTACATTCTAACCTCACGTTCAGTTTTCAGTTTGGCTGGTTTTAGAATTCAGTTTTGGAAATCTTGTTGTTTTTTTGTTTTGTTTTGTTTTGTTTTCCCTTTCAGTTGCTGCATTGTCTTTTCAAGTCTCCTATTAGGAAATCTCATGCTGATGTGCCCTGGTAGCTCAGGTATTAAGTTCCTGCCTGGAGTGAGTCCACATCTAGTCCAAGGACCTGGGTTCGCTGCCCGGGGCTTGAAGTAGCGACAACTAAAATGACAGCTAACTAAAACTTGCTCCTCTCTGTTCCTTCTTGCCCGCTGCCTGCCTGCCTTCCTCTTGAAAGAAGAAAAGAAAAGAAAAAAACAATCTCCTGCTATTCTGATCTTTTGCATCTATCTTTTTCCAGTTCTAAATTTTCATGAGTCTTAATATGTATCTTTTCTTTTTCTTTTTTTTTTTAAGGGAACATGCAGGCAGGAATGACAGCGAGTAGGCAGGCAGGCAGGAAGAGGAAGGAGGAAGAAGCATCTTTACTGTATTTTTATTTAGTTGTTCACACTGGTCGTTTCTCTCCGGACCTGGGACTCTAACCCGGGGGTATGTGCCTGTGCTCCTTCAGAGGTGATTGAGCCAACCGTTGCTCCACCAGGGTGTGCCAATAAGCATTTCATGTATTCTATTTAGTTGTTTATCTTGGTCCTTCCCCACCTGCTCCCTGCCTTGTGAACTGTGAACTGTGCTGGCTGAAGGTGGCAGGGTTACCTGCCAGGCCACCAGGGCCTGCCAGTATGTTGAGTTTTTGGAGATTTCTTTTATTTTTAGAGACTTATGTGTTTTGATTCTGGGATGGTTTTACATGTTTGTTGTTTGTTTTTTTCACCTTTACTGAGGAATAATGACAGAGAAAAGAAACACAGGTTGCAAAAACAATAACTAGCAAACTTCTTTTTTCTTTTTTAAACCAGAGGGAAATATTTACCCTCGGAGTGTCTGTTTGCTAGCAGCTTTAATGAGATACAATACACATACAGTAAAATTCACCCATTTGAAATATACAACTCAGTGGTTTTTAGTATATTTGTAGTCATACAACTATCAACACAACTAGTTTAAAAAAGAATATTTGCAGGTGTACCCTGGTGGAGTAGCAGTTGGGCACATGACCTCCAGCTGGGCACCGTACACAAGCAGCCCATGGGCCTGGGTGCAGTTCCTAGGACCGTGTGGGGTGCGGGGGACAATCAAGATGAGTGACTGAAAAGAAATAAAAAATGTTTCTTCCTCCTCTCTCTTCTTGCCTGTTTTCTTGCTCACCTTCATTCCTGCCTACACTTCCTTAAAAAAAAATTTTTTTTCATCACCTCAAGCAAGAATCCCATACCCATTAGCTGTCACTCCTCATTTTTTCCTAACTTCTACAGCCCTCGGCAACTACTAACGCTACTCTGTCTCTATGGAGTTGCCTATTCTGGACATTTCAGATAAATAGAATCATAATATTTGGTCTTTTGTGTCTGGTTTCTTTCACTTATAGTGTTTTTAAAGTCATTCATGTTGTAGTAGTTATCAATACTTTATTCTTTTTTATAGCTGAATAATATTCCGTGGTGGCTCAGGTATTAAGCATTGTCTGGGGCACAGCCCACATAACAGCCCAAGGACCCAAGTTTACCACCCGGGACTGGGTCCAGGGTGGTGTATGAGTGGGTGGGTGGGGCTCAACTAAAATAAGCAACTAGAGGATGCACCCTGGTGGCCTAGCGGTCTAGTACACCTGGACACAGCCCCACATACATTCTAAGGTCCAGGGTTCAAGACCCAGAGCTGGGGAAAACACAGCCAATGTGAACAACTAAATAAAAATAAAGTACTTCCTCCCCCTCTCAAAAATAAACAAAAAAAACTAGATAAATCAAAAACTTCCTCCTCTCTTTCTTCCTGCCTGCTGCCTGCCTTTCTTCATTCCTACCTGCTTTTTTCCTCTTTAAGATATTTTTAAAAAACACAAAATTTACCACGTTTTTGTTTATCCATTATCATTCATCAGTCGATGGACATTGGGGGCACTTTTGGCTATTACGAATAGTATTTCATGAAAATTCATGTCCAAGTTTGTTTTTTCTTTTTTTTTATTTATTGTGTACAAGATTTTGTGCAGGCATGTTTTCATTTCTCTTGAGTATATACCTGGGAATGGAATTGTAGAGTCATATAATAACTCTGTTTTTCCTTTGAGGAATTGCCTCTTTTACCAAAGTATTTCACCTTTTATATTTCTATGAGCTTTGAATGAGGGTTTCTTTTTCTTATATTAGTTTTTGATAATTTTTATTCTGTTTTTCCTCTTTCTTACTGAATGACATTTGATTGGCTATTAGATCAACTGCAGTGATCCTCTTAAAAAAATTTTTTTGCGTTTAGCAGTTTATTCCCATGCCCCTTAATCTGAGACTTTTACATGATTTGCACCGTAGCTTAGCTGCTGAGCTCCAGGAATATACCTGACCCTTTAAGTTCTACTTGATGTGAAGATTTTCCTTAGTTTCTCTTCTAAACCTTTTAACGTCTTTTGCTTTGGATGTTAACAGTTTAAATTCCCTTGTTGGCACGTCCTGGTGGACTAGTGGTTAGGACAGTCACCTCCAAAGAAGCACAAGACCAGTTACTTCTGGGGTCAAGTCCTGACCTTGGCTGGGAGCAACCGGTGTGAACAACTAAATAAAAAAGAATAAAATGCTTCTTCCTCCTCTCTCTTCTTGCCTGCCTGCCAACTAGCCATCATTCCTGCCTGCACCTTTCCTTTAAAAAAAAAAAAAAAAAAAAAAAAGAAATTTATTTTTCTTGTTGACTGAGTGTTCCCCCATCTGCTAAGCCATTCAGTTCTCATTTTATGGTTATACTACCTTTCTCTTTAAGACTATTAATTACATTTTGAGATAGTTTCTTCTTTTTCCTGCAATGTCTTTGTTTCTTTTATATCCTTTTCCCCCCTTTACTTTGTTACTTTTTATTTTAGTATTGGAGACTTTATTCAAATGTTTAGTGATTCTGGTTTTCTTCTTATATAATGAGCCTTGAAAAAGCTGGTTTGAAGCAGAGCTTGTTGACTGATGAGCTTTACCTAGTGATGTGATGGTAAATGTTTAACAATCAATTCCGTGGAGAACGAGGCCCTGATTTTCAGCTTTATCTGATTTCTGTGGTGTAAATATTCCCACTATTGTCTATTTTAAGGTATCAGCATGTAGTCGCTGCATACAAAATTGGAGAGAAATTCATGTATTTGGCTTTCATGAGCTCATCTCAGCTGGCTCCATCATACCACTTCATTTTAGAGTAATTTGTCCGCGAGTGAATCTTCTTGTTAGAGAATTCTCTAAATGTCATATTTGTCAGTCTTTTCTCTGGTGTCATTTGACTTCCCAGAGAAAAATCCTCCGGTCTGCTATCTAGAGAGTTTAGTCCTAGCTTCTAGCATTCTGGAAGCAAGGCAACAGAAAGGGGCTGTGTGTCTTCATTGTTTCTGGTGTGTCAGTGGATTCTAATTCAGAGCCACTCCCATTCAGTCTAGGGAGTAAACCGGTGTTCTGAGTCTGATATGTGTGGGCAAAAGTCACTTTGCTGCTTCTAGAATGTCAGGGTAGGCGGACATGTATATAGACATGTAATAATTCCTCGGTTTTTAATTCCATACTGCAGCCCAGTCTTCTGGGATAAATGACACCTCCAGTTCCTGAATCTCTAAGGGGTTCTGAAGGACAGATGAGTTCAGTTCTCTGTAGTATTCCCTCTGCAAGCTTGTATTGTGCTTTCTGTCTGCCTGGTCAGCTCCCACTCTTACTCTGCTATATCTTTAGCAAAAATTTGCTTTAGAAGTTTATTATCTTTTGTCCATTGAGGTTTTCTCTCTTGCCCTTATTATCATCATGAATTTTCTGTCGTTCCCCCACCCTCCCTTTGCTGTTATGTGAGTGGGTTTAGGGAAGTAGAGGAGGTCATTTTAGAAGTTGCTCTGCCATGTTGAATCAGTAATCTTATTTTAGGTGGTATCCATTTGGTTCTGTGGGAAAAATAACAATGCATTAATGGTCCAGCAGAACAAGGAATGTCTCTATCTATGGTTGTTCATTTTGTTTTACATCAGCAGAGGAAGTCATGGGGAATGTATTGCCTGATTACATTTTCAGTTTTTTCATGTAGGTTTTTTAGCTTCAAAACTCTGATTTTGCTCTTCACAGAGTCCAGAAATAATTGATAATAAAGTAGGAAGAACCCAGGATTTAGACTTAGAACTTTGAGGTTGAATCTTGCTTCATCTGTTTAGTAGTTACATGATTATAAACAAATTAGTCTCTTAAGAATGCTAAGGATAAAATTGCATGCCCCTCCTTTTACCCACAGGATTATTATAAGGACTGGGATATTAAAAATAAAAATGCTTTAAGGGATTGTGACTGAGGAAGTATAATGATTCACTTTTGTTTCCCCACCTAAATCAGAAGAAAATATAGGAGTGAGGGACTGAGCTAGGTGATCCCTGCTAAGTAGAAAGTACAGAAAGTACATCCTCAGAAAGGTGTGTGTTGCATTTAATCTAGTTAAATGAGTTCTGTGTTTCTGTTGTGGTCCTCACGCCTCCTCCCCACCTTAGCCCAAATGCTGATTCCAGGCTTTCTAGTAGCAAGCCTTACTAAATATGTGATCCAAGGTGCTAAGTTTTCCCAGCAACAGGGGCCTACCCTGACAATGTCATGGTTACTCTCCTGCACTTTTGTTTTTCCCAGATGCTGCTGCAGATTGCTGATGACTTTATTGAGAGTGTGGTAACAGCAGCCTGCCAACTTGCTCGGCATCGTAAGTCCAGCACCCTGGAAGTGAAAGATGTCCAATTGCACCTAGGTAGGTATTCTCCTTTCTTCCCGAAGTAGCCATACTATTGCTCTTTCAGGAAAGTGTAGGCAGAAACCTTCCTGCCAGGATCACACTTTGGGCTCTGGGGTTTATATAAGCATTCAACAGCAGCATAGCAGAGAAATCCATCCACAGGTAGAGGAAATGAGCCCAGACATTGGGTTTGCCACTTTTGAACTGTATTGCATCATCCTTCCTATGTATTTTCTCTTAGGAACTGTTTCCTCCTTTATAAAGTAAGGATCGAAATATCCTCCTTACAGGATAATTATGAAGGTTATGGATTATGTTTGTAAAGTGACTGGCACAAAGTAAGAACTGAGTAAATGTAACTGTTATGTCTCTACCATTCAAATAATGGTGTTTCCATTCCAGTTTTTAGCCTATTTATACATTTTTTTCCAAGGAAATGTACACACACACGCACGCACGCACGCACACATATTTTGTATTCTGGTTGGTTTTTTTTTTTTTTTTTTTTTTTTTTTTTAAGGAAAGGTACAGGCAGGAATGAAGGCAAGTAGGCAGGCAAGAGGAAAGAGAAGGAAAAAGCAGCTTTATTTATTTATTTTGTATAGTTGTCCACACTGGTTGCTACCCCCCAGGCCTGGGACTCAAACCTAGTGGGGTGTGGCTTGCTCCTTTGGAGGTAATTGATCCAACCACTGCTCCACCAGAGCATGCCTTGCATTCTGTGTTTATACTTAGCACACTAAATTTGAACTTGAGTTTTTCTGGGAGATATTTAACTAACAGTGATAACCATAATCACTTGGAAATAAATAAGCCCCCCTCTGCATTGCCTCCAATGTGACTAAAAGAATACAATCTATAACTACAAAGACAGACCAAGTAAATGTGGCAGAAAATATTAAGGGATTCAGTGCAGATCAACCTATGACTGATTCCTGAAAGACTTCCTTCCCATTGTCAAGAAGATACTTCTTGGGAGGACCTAGTGTACTAGATGTAGTAATAAAATGTTTCTGGCTAACATTGTGGGTATTAACAGCAGAGGACAGATATTCCACTCATCTAACATTGTAGAACAAACCACTTCAGGCAGTGACTTAAAACAGTGTCAGTTGTTCCTAAGTCTGGAGGTTCATGGGACTTATCTAGGCAATTTTAACAGTGATGCTCATGTGATGAAAGTTACATGGGGGCGCCCTGGTGGAGCAGTGGTTAGATCAGTCACCTCCGAAGGACGCATGCCACACACCCCTGGGTTCGAGTCCTGGGTCTGGGGGGAAACAACCAGTGTGAACAACTGAATTGGAAGTAAAATGAAATGCTTCTTCCTCTTTCTTCTTGCCTGCGTACTCACCTTCACTTCTGCCTGTGCCTTTCCTTTAAAAAAAAAAGTTACATGGTGTCTGGGCTGAGATTGTTTTGAAGGAAGCTTCCTAGAGCTGTGGTAACAAAACTCCACAAACGAGGTGCCTTAAAACAATAAAATTTATTCCCTTACACTCCTGGAGACCAAAAGCGTAGTCAAAGTGTCAGCAGGAACATACTCTCTCAAGACTTCCATTGATTTTTGGTTTTTTGACTTTTGTTTTTTCCTCATGCCCTGAGTCATGAACCCCGGGTTGTTGGAGTTTACATGGCCTTCACCTTAGCTAACTGAGCCACAAGGGTTCAGAAGGGTTTAAGAATCCTTCCCTGCCTCTTCCTGGCTTCTGGCGGTAGCCTACAGTCCTTGGCACCCTCTGGCCTATGGTTGCCTTACTCCGGTCTGTGCCTTGGTTTTCACATGGCCTTCTCCCCTGGGCATGTCTGTGTCTCTGCTCGTCTCATAGGATGCCAGTCACACTGGATTAAGGGCCCACCCTACACCTGTATGACCTCATCTTGAGTGATAACATCTGCAACAACCCTATATCCAATACATTCTGAGGTACTAGGAGTCAGAATTGAAACATACCTTTTTGAGGGACACAGTTTAACCTGTAATAGACTTTTTTTTGTTTTTCAAAGGAAAGGTAAAGGTACAGGCAGGAATGAAGGTGAGTAGGCAGGCAGTAAGAGAGAAAAGAAGAAACATTTATTTTTATTTAGTTGTTCACACTGGTTCTTTCTCCCAGGACTCAAGACTCACACCAAGGGGTGTGTGGCCTGAGCTCCTTTGGAGGTGACAGACATAACCATTACTCCACCAGGGCGTGCCCTATGGTAGAATATCGTCATGTCTGTATCGGATGCCTGGGCTAGGAACTCTCAGGAAGCCTGGATTCCCAGGTCTTTCTCTGTCTCTGTGGTCTGTCGACATGGTCTCACCATATGCAGTTCCACAGTAATAGGACCACTTACATGGTAGCTCAAGGCTCTCAGAACAAGTGTCCCATAACCACCCATCAGAAACTGCATGGCCCTTTTTGACTCAGTCTCCAAAGTCACAAAGTGCATTACTGCCGAATTCTGTTCTTTGAGACAGTCATTAAGAGCTGTCCAGGCTGAAGGGGACGTAACAGGAATAGACTCCACTTCTTGATGGGAGGGGTGTGAAGGGTAGCTTGTCTTGAAAGCACCACCACACAGATTAATAGAGACAAAAGTAGAATGTGATTATCAGGGCTGCAGGACTGGGGAGTGGAGAAATAGGGAGTTAGTATTTCATGTATGCAGAGTTCCATTCAGGATAATGAAAATATTTTGGAAATGCATAGTGATAGTTTAGGTTGTCCAACAGTATGAATGTGCTTAATGCCATTAAACTGTACGCTTAAGAATAGTTCAGATGAGAGATTTTGTTTTATGTACATTTTACCACACGCAAAACTCCCGCAATGGATTATATTATTTGAGAGTTTGGCATTCCTATTTTTAATACTATTTTAATTATTGAAAATAAAATTGAGGCGTGCCCTTGTGGACTGGTGGTTACATCAATCACCTCCAAAGGAGTGCAAGCCCACATACCCGAGTCTCAGGTCTGGGGGGAAACAACTAGTGTAACAACCAAATAAAAGAAAAGAAAATGCTGCTTCCCCCTCTCTCTTCTTGCCTACCTGCCTGCCTACTATGCCTGCCTTCGTTCCTGCCTATATCTTTCCTTTAAAAAAAAAAAAAGAAAGAAAAAGAAAATTGAAGATCTGCCCTGGTGGCCTAGCAGTTTAAAGCAGGTGCAGTCCACATACATCCCAAGGTCCCCAGTTCAAGACCTGGGACTAGGAAAACAACTGAATAAATAAAGTACCTATTCCTCCTGTTTCTTGCTACTTGCCTGCCTACTTGCCTTCATTCCTGCCTACCTTTCCTTTAAAAAGAAAATAAGAAAGAAAACTGAAATGTCAGTTTATTCATTACTGGTAAGAAACAGTTGTCACAGAGACTAGAATACCCAAAAGTTTTCATGACCTGAATAGCTTCTATAGCAGGCTAATAGAAACTGAAGTGTAATCAGATGATTGCTTAGAGAGCACAGGGAATTAGCGAACCTAATATTAAATGGCACCAAACTTGCTAGGTCTGCTGCACACACCCCTCAGATCTCTCAACAAAGATAGGCCAACCAGCGGGGCTGCAAATTCTTGACACCTGTCTTCTGGACAAGCTGATATGGGTACTGCTGGAGTTTACTTCTGGCTGGGTTTTTCTCCACTTGTATAGTTGAATAACCTCCCCTTCTGACTGACAGCCTTTGAGAAATGTTAAAATTAAATGAGATCATGTACCTAGTATGCTTTGCATAATGCTGCTTTGTACCAGCCTTTTTACTACATGTTTTATTCATTAAATGATTTTGGTTGCTGTTATATTAATATCATGTAAAATATAAATACATCCATATTTGAACATAGTGCTACACACACTCATGTGTGATTCATTCCTGGTAACTACTGTCTTTAAAGTGACTTGGGCTCGCCCTAGTGGAGTGGTGGTTTGGTCAGCCACCTTCAGCTGAATGAAGTCCACATATATCCCAAGAACCCAGGTTCAAGTCCCAAGGCTGGGGAAAACCACCAACATAGAACTAAGTAGAAAATCAAAATAAAATGCTCCTTCCTCTCCTCTCTCTTCCTGCCTGCCTACTTGCCTTCATACCTGCCTGCACCTTTCCTTTAAAAACCGAAATGACTTTGCACATTCCTATTCTGATCCACTTTGTGCTGATTATAAATTTTAATTCCCAGAAAATAATTTTATTGCCATTTCCAAATACTGATAACACATGTTATTGGAAGACTTCAGACATTTGTATTTTTAAAGAAATAATGGAAGAGACCTGTATAGAAACTTAAGCAAACATAAATCTTTCATCTACTTCATATTTACTGTGTATTAGACACAAAATATAACTATGAAACCACTGATATTGAATTTTATTTAAATAAGTGCATGAGGCAAAACAAATATTTTTAGTGCTTTAGAGAAATGTGTTAAGTCCCTATGTAACTCCTTTTGAGAAGACTTGTTCCCTAAATAACCATGTCGGTATACTTTTTTATATGGGTATACTTGAAGTGCAGTGTGCTCTTATTTGTGGATTTAGGGGGCCATGTAGCTGTGGCAGTTACTGATAGTAATAAACAAATCTGCCCTCCAGCAACTTCTAATGACAGTCTTACAGGGATGGTCATATTCAGTGGCACAAAGAATGGATCTAATGCACGGATACACCGACACCATCTCTACATCCCCGTCTCTGTGTGTTTGTCCCTGGATCTGGGATTACATTATGTCATTGTTGCTCTCAGTCATCTTCTGAGGTGGTGATTGTTTCTACCACCTTGTAAAAGATGAAAGAGCTCAGGCCCAATGTCATAGAGCTGCACAGTGAGGCAGCAGAGCTGGGACTGGGCTCCCACTCCAGACTGCCAGGAATGCCTTTCTGTTCTTACTCTTCCTTTGGGGGTGCGAGGGGCTACTTTGAAGGAGTAAGACACCTGAAAGAACAAATGACTTTCCTTTTCTGTGGAACTGCATGGAAAGATTAGAATTCAACTTTTTTAACTAATTTACCCTTTTTTTCTTTGCAAGAAAAATGCAGTTCCTCCATTTGTATTCCATAGAATTCCTGTGCGGTGTAATTAGTACAGTGGAGTGTTCAGATTAGCCTTCTGGGACCTTGTCTACAGGCTGGTCACACTGCACACCTGATCCCCGCATCTCTGTGCTGGCCTCTTTGTTTCAGAGCGCCAGTGGAACATGTGGATCCCAGGATTTGGCTCTGAAGAAATCCGACCATACAAAAAAGCTTGCACCACAGAAGCTCACAAACAGGTGAGGAACCCCAGGGAAGCTGCAGCTGGTCCTTTGAGCTGTGTCTCAGAAGGAGGGCTCCCACACCTGGCTGCCAGCACTGCAGTTATCACTTGCCCCACACGCAGTCTTCACTCTCTGAGCCAAGGGTCAGAGAGGACAGGAGGCAGCAGGGCGCCACAGATCAGTCAGATATTTCCTCGGTGCTTCGCTGTTCCCATGAGGTTTCCATTTTTCTTTCAACTCTGATGGGCATCACTTAAAGCTGTTGACTTTAGGATCTGACATGGAACTTGCCCCCAGCACGTCTCTTTAATGATGTCTTCCTTCCCTGTTGATCAGAACAGGCCCTATGAAAGAATGCAGCTTATGGCAGGCAGAAATATGCTGTACTTGTGCTGGGAAGTGGCACGCAGGCTACTCTGCCAGGCTTTCTGGCCTCTGTCCCTCTTACTGCAGAACTGAGGGGTCAGTAATCTGAGAACTTATCACTACTTTCCTGCCGTGGAGCAGGTTGTCCCTGTCATTGGCCAGTCTAATGGCAATACTGCCTTCCTTTTGACAAAGCTGTTATCCTCTCTGTTTTAATTCAAGTGGCTACTTTAAGTGTGAGCTTTTTCCAAACTTAGCAGGCTCAACTGGGCAGCCCTGGCTGAATGTCCCTTTCTTTTCCAGAGCCTGGCGTCTGGAATGGGTATGTGTTTACAGAACACACAGAGGTAGCCCTACAAGGGAGGTGCCCCTCCTAAATGAAAGGGCCAGTGTTCCTCAAACGGGGATCCCTCCAGACAGGGTTTATTTTGGCTCTACTCCCAAATTACCCCCTTTTCAGCCCTATATTTAATAACTTATCAACAAATGCCAGTAATGTTGGGATAATCTCCTGGTCAATGAAAGTAAGCAAAGCAAGTCAGTAATATGGTCAATCACTGCACTGTTAAATTTGAAAACCACTGCGCTATTACCAGCTGATAATATTAAAGTTTGAAACCGACTATCTGAATTTTCCCAGATGGGTTGTGGTAGAAGTGTCAGTTTCCTTTATTGTAAGTCACATCTGAGGTGATGACTCCCTTTATGTGTGCCAATAGCCTTGAAACAGAGGTCCCTGGTGTGTCCTGGTGACTCACAAGCTAAGCTGGTGGCTGGGTGGTGGGCCATGTAAAGCCCAAGGACCTCAGGTGGGGTCCAGGTGGAAACAACCAAAAATAAATAAACAAATGAAAGTGCTTCCTCCTCTTCTTCCTTCCTTTAAAAAAAAAAAAAAAAAAAAAAGGTCAGAGGTGCTTCTGGAAAGGCCTAGTGGCTGACAGGCTAACCCCGCGCCTGGGGCACAGTCTGCTTACAGCCCAAGGACCTGGGTTCATGACTGGGCAGGGGTGGGGACAACTCAAATGAACAACTAAATAAAACGCTTCTTATGCCTCTCTTCCTTCCTCTCTTTAAAAAAGAAAAGAAACGGAGTCCCCTTCCCTCTTTTCTCCATCAGAGACGAGATGGGCCGGAGTGGGGTGGGGGTGCAGGAAGAAGCTCAGAAAATATATATTCTGATGGCCTGCCCGCTAAGTCTCCAAAAAGCAAGATCTGTCACCTTTTTCTGCTTTTAACTTTTTCCATCCTGCTAGGCTAGAGCAGTTGGGGTCTTTTGATCAATGCAGTGACCCACTGGCCTCTCTGAACACCTCTCGGACCCTCTTCTTGGGTTAGAAGAAGGCTGCTGCGCTGCCCTGTGCCTGTGGGTTCCTGAGGGCTCCCGCCTGTGGTGTAGACCACGCTGCCTGCTGGTCACACATGGATGTCCCAGAAAGTTCCTGACTAAATGGTGTGATTGCTTATTTCTCTCTTCTTTCAGAGAATGGCATTGATCCGAAAAACAACCAAGAAATAACACATGGAAAGATCAGGAAATGGACAACAATGTATTTGGAGATACTTGAGATGAAACCTCAGCCATCTCATACTTGGAATTTTTTTTTTAATGCTTTACAGAGAAGCATATATTTTTTATTAACAGTGCAGCAATATAATGACTGAGAGGATCTGCCAAAAGAATAAAGCCTCCTACCCCCAACTTCTGGTCCCTTTTCCCTGCCGTCTCAAAGAGGAGCGATGTATCTTCCAGAGAAGATTTTATTTGTGGTTTATTATATAAGTGATTGAATATGGGATAAAGCGTTATGGTCTTGTTTGGTGAGACAGTATTAGCAGGATTTGTAGAGGTTTTGTTTCCTTCTCCCTTCCCCCTTTCCCTGTACTTTGTAATGTCAGTGTTTATATGAATATGACTTTCATTTGCTTTTCCAGAATAAAGAAGTTATTAATTGAAAGATGCAGGATGCGTGGCTTACAGCCTTTGAACCATCGGAGTTAGGGAAAGGACATGCCTGTAGTCAGCAGGTGGCAGCACCGTGGCTAATTTCTGGGATTACGAAAAAACCCAGGGATTTTCCTTTATTTTACTTCAAGGAAGGCTATTCCATCAGTAGGAGTTTGAGGCCAGTTTGTTTAACATTAGCACTGGGCAGGGTGCCCTTCTCTCATGAGTCCCACACTGAAGAAGCATCCTGGCTTTGACAAAGCCTTTTTAACCTGTTTTCCTGGAACTCCTGCAGAGAGCTGTATTGAGCAACTTGGTCCTGAAAACAAACAGCAGGTAACCAGCGGGCCTGTCTGCAGGTACCTATTTGCTCTTAGTGGTTGGTATTTCTAATCCTGGTGTTTTCACCAAAGTGCAAAGGAAACCGGGCTTCTTGAGTCCTCAGGGTCATGACCTTTGGTGGCACCTAACAGCATCCTGGATTGTGCCCAGCCCAGCTCTGGTGGATTATGGGGTCTGCGGGCTTCAGGGGTATGACTGGCCCATAAGTATCGGCACGCCCACCTGGCCCTGCTTTGATCCTCTGCCTTCTGCCGTTATGCCCAAGATGGGACTTTGCTTTCCACCGCCTCCTATTCCGAGTTTGGCGCCATGGCCCCTGCTCTCCCAGCTGCAGGGTCTTTGAGTGAGCAGCTCAAAGGCGATGCTGAGCTTACTGTTTCTCCTGGCCAAAGTCTCAACACAGCTCCTCCCCGACTCTGGCGTCACCTGTCTCCACCACAAAGTCGTGCTTGTGGCCTACGACCCAGAAGAGGACGCTGATGGTTTTCGCTTTCTCCAGAGCCTCCTGATGCCACTTGGTGGTGCTCCCAGAGGACGTAGAGGAAGGTGGACAGCAGAAGCCTGCAGCCGTGCTCTGGAAGTGGGGGTGAGTGTCTGACCTCAGCAGCCAACGAGGAATCCAGGAGTAGTTTTGACTCCTCCGTTGAGAGAGATGGGCAAGCGAGTCGGTGGTTAAATGGAAAGAGCGGCGCTGGAGTCACGAGCCCTCAGTTCTTCTCAGCTATATGACAGGTAAGTGGCTTCATCTGCGTCTCATCTGCCTATCATGCAACTTTTTAACTCAGGATTTGTAAGCTGTGCCTGGGCCCATGCAAGGCACAGAAGCAGGGAGCAGTCATGCAATTAAAATGCAGCGCTGCCACTGCTGCTGTGAAAAGGGCTGCAAAGGAGAGGGTGCACGTGGCGGTGGCAGCAGGCCTGCCCAGGTGGGGAAAAGTGCTCTCTGAGCTGTGACTTGAGGGCGTCTCTTTCAGGAGGGGGCACTGCATGCATGCCAGCAAGTTGGACCAGGCCATGCAGGGCCTTGTGGGCCCCAGAGTGGGCTTTACCCACCAGTAACAAGGGCCATGGAAGAATTTCAAGCAGGAGTGTAACATGGGCTGATTTGCATTCTGAAAAGCTCACTCTGGCCAAATTCAGTTCAGTTACTTGGACAGACTGACAGTGGGGGAAGGGAGAGAGCCACTGTGGAAGCCTCTTTGTTAGAAGGCTGTTGAAGGAACAGGATTGACGTGACAGTGGTCAAGTAAAGAAAAGCGGTCAGTTTGAAAGCACTCACAAGCCTTGGTGGTAGAATGTGGGGGTTCAGGAGAAAGGGGTGCCAGCAAGCAATCTGTAAGGGATCCTCTGCCTCAGTGTCCACCTCTGGTTCCTCTCAGCCCTTGCCCTGGGCATGAGGACGCCTCCACCTCACCCATTTGACTTTGGTCCCCAGAACCTAACGGTGCTGAGCCGTTGGGGCACCTAACATGCTGAGGAGCTGGAACTAGCAGGGCCGACGGCTTCATTAGCTCCAGGGTCGAGGTTGGTTGAAGCTGCTTCTGGGTGCTGTGTGCTGTGCTGAGCACTTTCCCAACAAGCCTTCAGAAGAATGAACACACCTCCTGTGCATCAAGCACTTCTCTTGTAACATCATTTAATCCCATCTCAGTGAGGAAACAGAGACTTAGAGTTTCAGTGATTACTCAAAATCACACAGCTAGTAAGTAGTGAAGGTGCTGAGATTTCAGCCACATCCATCTAACTCCAGAGCCTGCACTTGCAGGCAAGAAGAAGGTGAGCAGAGGCCAGCAGGAAGAGAGGAGGAAGAAGCACTTTAGTTGTGTATCTTGGCCGTTCCCCGACCCAGCCACGGGACACAAACCTGTGTCCTTGGGGTATATATGGACTATGATCTCATCCAAAGGCAGGAGACCCAGCCACTAGTCCATTGGGACAAAACAACCCTGCACTTTTAACTGTGCCCTAAAGTCTCTCCCTGAATCCTGTGGGGACAGAGATGGAAGCGAGGAACGAGAGCAGTATATATTAAGGTCTGGTGTATTAAATAAGTCAGCACCCATATAGCTGGAGCCCAAAGTGCGACACGAGAAAATGACCGCAGATGAGCAGAAAGCGAGCTTGCGGGGTGAACAGCCCTGAGGCTTAGTGGTGTGGTCCAGTCCCTGGGCCGGGGGTCTAATGTGTGCGTATATGCGTGTGAACTGCAGGAGGGTCCGCGCGTGTACTGTGGGACACCCAACTCTGGGCTGCCTGCTTCTCACCCTGAGCGACAGTCCTCTTCCCTGATGGACATTAGGGCCATGAGGAAGGTTCCATCTGTCAGAAGGGGTCTGGGGATAAAAATCGGCATATAAGCAGAAAGCTTGAAAACCACTACACAAGTAACGGGGAGCCAGCGGAGTTTTTGGTGGGGGACCCGTGTGATCCTATCTGCACATTGAAAGTCTCACTCGGGCCACTAGTGGACAGTGGGATCGGATGCCGGAGAACCAGCAGGAAGTTGTTGCAGGTAATTCAGAATAAAGATAAAGGAACAGTATTGAAAGACTTTCTTGAGAAAGAATTAGCCAAAAGGCAGGAGTCAGGGATGGTCACGACAGTGAGGGTGAGTTTTTTAGGACAAAAAAGAGGAACCATCTGAGAGCAGAAAGTCATCCTGGAGAGAGCACCCTATGGCTACACGAGGTGAAGCAGGGAGGAGGGCAGAACAGGACTGAGGTCTTAGACTCACCTGTAGTTAGAAAAGAAAGCCCCCTAGATATGCAGTGTAACTTCCTGTGTGCGTGTGTATATATGTGTGTACACGGGTGGGGGTGTGTGTGTGCGTGTGCACATACATTTCGAGAGGAAGGAAGAATGAGAACGAAGAAGCATTTGTATTTAGTTGTTTATTTTGGTTTCCCCCGACTGATTTACGAATCCACCACGTCTTTGGGTTTACACGGTCCACACCCCAGTCGTCTCTTCACCTGAGCCACAAGTGTGCGTCCCACCCCCTTATTTTACAGATAAGAATATCAGTGTTTGGGGACAGCAGCATATGGCTGTCCGAGTCATGGGGCCGGCCGGATAGACCTGTGCTCCTCACACAAGGCCTATGGCCGGGCCACCCCTCACAGGAGTGAGTGGTGTAGAAAGGAGGAGGCAGAAGCCAGGCCCAGGAGCCTGTTGCTGCCACACTCACCTGAGCCTTTCGTAGCCACCTGTGTCTCAGAAGAGGGCTTATACCTGGACACAGGCTCCACCTCCTCAAAGTGCACAGAAAGAAACGCCCACCCCTGCTGTCGAGGTGGCTCCCGCCACAAACGTGCCCTCAGTGCCGTGGCCCGACAGGACAGGCCCGCAGCCCCGTCTCCTGGGTTGATGATACTGGTGCTGCCAGGAGGCGTCATGGGCGCAGCGAGTCGGCGGCACAGAAGCCACAAAGCTCACGATCTGGCCTGGTTCAGGCCTGTAGAGCGCCAGGGGCCCAGAACCCAAGGGTGGCCAGAGCTTCCTGGTGCTGGGGGACAAGCCCCCAAGTCAGCAGAGAGCCACCCTACCTCTGCAAGGACAGGCCGCAGAGTGCCATTCGACACCGCCTAGTGGAGCTAGGTCCCATCAAGGCGGAAGCAGAACTTCCCCAAAATAGAGGCCCTGGTCCTAAGTGGTCCTCAAGTGGTAGTTTGAAAGACTGGGCAGCAAGTCACAATCCCCAATGCCAGCACGTCCCTTCTTCCTCTCTGTGGCCTCAGTCCCAGCTCCACATCTGTCCCTGCGAGAAAGCAGCCTTTCCCACCTGGGGCTTCCACAGCGGTTCCTAGCGGGGACCCACCCATACCTGTCAGCACCGAGCACCAGCACCGTTTCCTGCCACAACCGGCCTCTCCAGAATAACAAATCAAGGCAGGAAGTAAAACAAGAGTGGGCATTCCAGGGGGCATTTGTTCAAGCTGAATTATGGCTTTAAGGAGTTGTTAATATTCTCTGTACTACTTTGTACTAGCTTCTTCGTTCTTGAGTCTGCTTGAAAAAACCCTAATAGTGTTAAAGGCCTGTGGTTCAGGTGGCTGAGATGGGTGGGGAGGGGTACCAAAATAAGTAAATAAAAATACTGGCGCACCCTGGTGTAGTAGCGGTTGGGTCAATCGCCTCTGAAGGAGCAGGCTGCATACCCCTGGGTTTGAGTCCCGGGTCCAGGGGGAAACAAGAAGTGTGAACAACTGAAAAATAAAATAGAATGCTTCCTCCTCCTCTCTCTGCCTGCACCATTCCTTTAAACAAAAAACCTTCCTTCTCCTTTTAAAAAAAAGCTAAAATAAGCCTAACGTCTATTCTACTCATGTGGAATATAATGAAATGAAACAAATAGATAAACCCCCAGCAAAAACTCTCAGGACACAAGATGATGACTGCGGGGTTGGCGGGGAGGGCTGGAGGGGGCGATGGAGCTGGGAGGGAAGGAAAGAAAGGACACCGGAACTCTGATGGTGGGTGTGGTGTGAAATACAGATTAAGATACAATGTAAATATTTGTAAATTATTGTAGCATTGTGAAAAAAAGATAATAACAATAAATAAATAATAAAAATGTTAAAGGCCCAGGGTTGAGGTGAGAGAGACTGCTTATCACAAGAGCATGTGGAAAAATATCAAAAACATTTACTAGTGAAAAAAATAATAATAAAAGGCCCAGTGTTCCCCTGCCGGAGGTAGCCTCCCCAAGAGAATCAGCCCTGAAGAGCTACAGCCTAGTGGGGCAATAAAATACTTGTCTCCACTCTCCTTCCTTCCTGCCTGCCTGTACGTTTCCTTAAAAAAAAAAAAAAAATTAAACAAGGCAGGCCCTGGTGGCCTAGTAGATAGTTCTACCATGGTGCAGTCCACAGGCATCCCAAGGACCCAGGTTCAAGACTTGGGGCCAGGGGGAACAGCCAAGATGAACAACTAAAGTGCTTCTTTCTCTCTCTTCCTGCCTACCTGCCTTCATTCCTGCCTAGAACTTTCCTTTAAGGAGCAGCCCACATACATCCCAAGGTCGCTGGCTCAAGACCCAGGGCTGGCGGGAACAATCAATGTGAACAACTAAATAAAGCACTAAAAAAAAAAAAGTTCAAAAAATAATAACAGAGCCAGAAATGTCCAAAGAGAGCCAGTCTTGTTCTGAAGGAATTGATATATTAGGGAAAGTGGTATTTGGGCCAAGCCTTGAAGGATAAACCAACTCACGACGGGCAGAAGGATATTTAATGCAAGGGAACAATGCATGAATGATAAGGCTTGTTAACAAGGAATTTTACTGAGTGATGAACACACCTCATCATAGTTAGTCCTCTGAACAAACCTGTGCAGTGAAGGAAACGCTCTCGTTAGGGCTCAGACGGAAGCAGAGGATAGAGGCTGAGGGTAGCATCTTCAGAAAAAGTCTCATGGGAGGCAAACATCGGCTCTGTTGCTTCTAAGGGAATGGGTCTAGGCTTGGATTGTGAGGTGTTCAAACCCAAGAGGTGAGTGAGTGGACAACGTGTTTGAGTTGAAGAAGTAGCTCACAAAAGGGCCTGGAGGCAGACGAGCTTGACCTTGTCACAGCTGCTTGGCTGGAGTGTATCCTGGAGAGGCAGTTTGCTCTTCAGAATAACCTAGGCACAGATCGCAGGGAAAGATTCTGAGACTCCACCCTTAGCAAGAAAGCAGAGTCCAGTTCACATCTCCAGATGGTGATCAGGGCTTTTAAGAACTTTGTTAGACTCTGGACTCCTTGGTATTTCCCCAGAGGGCCACTTTGGTAGCCGCTTACAGTCCCTTAGAGTGATTACTAGCAAAACTCTCAGGACTGGGAGAAGGGGACTTCCTTTTCTGAACTTCCACTAGGTGACAAACACTGCCTTTGATAGCTAATCCTTTCTAATACCCTGTCAGTTAGGTATTATCCCCATTTTAGAGATGAATCCACTGAGGCTTAGAGAGATGAAATGAGTTGCCCAGGGTCCCACAGTTACCCACAGTTACCTGTAGTGGAGCTGGGATTCAAATCAGGTTTGACTCCAAAGTTTGCCCTGTTTTTTGGCAGCTGGGTTAACGTGATGGTTAAGAGACGATGTCTGGGGGCAGGAAAAAGAGTGATACTTGAGTGTTGCAGGCAGACTAGATAACATGGGGGAGAAGGCTGGAGCCCCAAAAGAAACAGCACGTGCAAAGCCCAGGCTTCTAGTGGTTTCAGAATTTGGGCAAAGGCACCAGAGCATGCCTTGGTGAAATAGGGTTTGGTACTTCCAGTGGTAGTAAGTAGTCCACATACTTCCCAAGGTCCTGGATTCGCGTCCAGGCACTGGCAACCAAGATAAATAAAATGCTTCTTCCTCCTTTCTTCTTGCCTCCACCTTTTCTTAAACAAACAAACAAACAAAAAACCCTCTTGGTATGTCCTGATGGAGTAGTGGTTTGGTCTGCTTCCTCCTGCCAAAAGTACATTCCAAGGTCCCGAGTTCTGTCCTAGGACCCGGATGAACAACTAAATAAAGTGCTTCTCTTCCTCTCCCTTCCTGCCTCTGCTCGCCTTCATTCCTTAAAAAAAAAAAAAAAAAATTTCTCTGAAGCAATGTGGACACTAAAACACAGAGAACACCCTGAGCAATGTCACAGTTGACACTAGGGACCTGGAGACCTGAACTAGGCAAGGCCTGCTTCTAGGAGGCTGCTTCTGAGCAGTGGCGGGCGGTGAGGCTCCATGGCTCCGCCTGCTCGCTCAGCCTCCTCGCGTCTCCCCTGCTGGGCCGGCCTGCACACAGGGGCTGCTGTGGTGGGACCAGAGGCCGGAGGCAGGAGGTGGGCCAGGCCAGGGGACACTGAGCTGGCCTGGGTTCATCCATGCAGCCACCTCTGTTTCCCTCCCTGGACTTTAGGTCCCTGTCTGTGAAAGGGACAGATCAGTCCAGCCTCACAGGGCTGCTGTGGAGTGCGTGAGAAGCCACTAGCAACAGAAGCTCACAGTGCTTGAACCCAGTGCGGTAGGAGTTCACGTCGTTTAATCCTCACAAAGACGCTGTGAGACACAAGGAATGACAGATGGGGAACTGCAGCGGAGAGAGCGATGCTGGAGGAGTCACATGTGTCTCAGCTTTAGCGCCCCATCTATAAAATGGGAATAATCGTTCTTGTCTCCCAGGCTGTTGGGAGAGATGTACAGAGCTGGGACAAGAGGGCTGGGCCTCCCTCCACACGATCGCGTTGGATGTGGGCTGTCCTGAGGGGTGTGCAGTCAGTCCCCAGAGTCCTGCACCCCCAGCGGCTGAGGGGGAGGAGCGAGTAGGCTACAAGTTCTTCAGCCCTGAAGGGGGAACTTGGTGGCTAATCAGTGTCCACTGTGTGCCCAACCTAAGAGCTGCTCATGCAGGTTTCTCCCTGCCTCCCACGTCCAGATCCAGCCCCTGGCCTTGTGGGGTGTGGTGGGCAGTGGGCAGCAGCCCTGGATTTGAGGTCACACATTAATCCATGCTCAGACTTGCCCAAATCTGAGAAACCCCCAGCCAGTCTTGCCCTGAAATTCCCAGCACCCGTCCTTGCCTGTGCTGCGGCGTCCAGACGCTGAGCACCTCGGTGTCAGAGCCAGGAACTCTGCCAGAAATGACCCTATCCTGGCCAAGACAAGGGAGAGTCGTGATGACAGCTCTTGGCACTCAATTCCCACCGTGTGACCAGCTCTGGCTGAGCATGGCCCATCCATTATCTCATTCATGCCCACAACACCCCACAACCCATGGGGTCTTCTAGGAACTTCACTGACAATGGAGCAGCTGGGATCAAGAAGAGCTCAACTTTTAGATTTTCCTGGTGGAAAGAGGCTGAGCTCTGGGACCCCTAAATCCAGGAGGCCTAATTGTGTCAGCATACGGTCACATTAACCCGGTGGGCACACTGCTGCTTGCTGTCGGGAGAGACACCAACTCCTGCTCACCAGCTCTTTCCCGCCCAGTCAACACTGGCAGGGGCCTGGCTGCTGCTTCCTGCAGGGGCCCCTGGGGATCTGGGTCTTGTGGATGAGACGGACACCCCCCCAGTCCTCCTCCAGCTTGATGTCCCCCCGCTGCAGTGCCTGCTGGATAGCTTCTGCGAGGGTGTCGAAGGCCAGGTCCACATTGCTGTTATTTTTGGCTGAGGTCTCCATGAAGGCCATGCCTAGGGAGGTGGCCAGCTCCTCCGCCTCCTGTGCTGAGACACAGCGCCCACTGTGCAGGTCACTCTTGTGGCCAAGCAGCAGGAAGATGGCCTTGCCAGGGCCCTGGGTGGCCATGACCTCCTGGTGCCAATCTTGGATGTGTTCAAAGGACTTCCTGTTTGTCATATCGAAGACCAGCAGGACACCCACCACGTTGCGGTAAAAGGACCTGGTGATGCACCTGATGAGGGCAGGAAGAAGTTGGGAGAGCCTGGGCCGGCAAGACGCCCCAGGGCACCACCTCCCCATCCACTGCCTGCCTGGAACTCCCCATCAGAGCTCATTTCACACTGTCCTGGGCTCTGTGTCCCCCTACGGCTGTGTCTCTCCCAAAAAGACAGTGCGCCTCAGGAGCAAGTATGCTTCGCATACAGAACTCTCCTGACCTTTCCTCAGGACATCCCTGGAGAAAGTCTGCTGTTTTCCTGAGCCAGGATGTTTATTTCGCATTCTCTGGCCGTCCTTCAACACCAGCTCCAATCTCTCTTCCTTTCGCCTCTTCCGGACACATCCCACGACCTCCCACGCGGGTCATTCATCCCCCCAGGGGGTCTGTCCCCGCCTCTCCTCCCAAGGCCTGACTGTTCCTCCAGGGCCGCAGAGCGTCGAGGGCCATCTTCCTCCGGGACTTGGCCCACTTGTAGAATGAACGGCTCAGCTGAAGGACCCAGGGCAGGGACCCCCAGACCTCCACTTGGGACGCTGAGGCTGACCCAGCTAAGGGTTCCCAGGGCCAGGTGACCGGCACTGACCCCTCCCACCCCCACGTCCCCCCGGCCGGAACCTGAAGCGCTCGTGGCCCGCGGTGTCCCAGAGCTGCAGCTTGACGCGCGGCCCGGCCGGCAGCTGCAGCGCGCGGCTGTAGAACTCGACGCCCACGGTGGGCGCAGTCGATTCGGGCTCCGGCTCCGGCTCCCGCGTCCCGGGCGCGCTCGCCACGTAGCGCCGCAGCAGCGATGTCTTGCCCACGGCCGCGTCCCCCAGCAGTGCGATCCGAAACTGGTAGCGGCAGCTCCCAGTCTCCATGGCCGGTCTCGCTCTGGTCGCCCCGACCACAGGTCTGGCCCCGTCCAGCGCCCGTCGGAGACTGACACCGCTCCGCCCCGCGGAGCCTGGGGGCGGGCCACCAGCCGGGCGGAGAGGAGACGCGTTCTGCATGGCCCCCGGGAGAGAGGGGACGCGGCCCGGAGGAACCCTGGGCACGAGTGGAAACACTTGGGCAAGTCCTTTCTCTTCTCGGTCTCAGTTTCTTGTCTGTTAAATGGGGATAAAAATAACCCCTACTTCACAGGATAAAGAGGCTTCTCTAGGTAATGTGGGGAGGAGGACTAGAAAGGATGGTTATGTGCTACAGAAATTCTCTGCAATCATTCATTCACATTCATTTATTCATTTTTGGCCATCCCAGCTCCAGGACTCAAACCTGGCTCCACAGCTTTCATTGCCTGTGTTTTAGCCTGAGCCAGAGGGGACAGGGAGCTCACTTCCTTCATCTATTCATGGATTCACTCACTCGTGCATTCTTTACAATGATCTCTCTCTCCAGGCCCACCCCCTATTAGTTCCCCACTTGGGCCCCTGCTCTTGGACTTAGAGACGCCACTCTAGAAAGCTGATGGATTATAGGTGCGCCCACCCGACTCGGGTGCCCCTTTCCTGGAACCACATTAGCCTAAGCCTGGGGCCTTCCATGCAATGCACGGGTTCAATGTTTACAGCCTTTACTGCCTGTGCTGGGCCCCAGGGTCCAGTGAGGACTTCATAGTCTGGGAGAGGAGGCAGGAGTCAGACAACTGCAATTCCAGAAGGCGTGCAGTTGCCCTGTGGACGAAGCAGCGAACATTTTGGAAGCCAGATGATCAGTTCCTTATGCTCTGTGGGCAGCAACCTCTCTGAGAAGAGACAGAAAAGAGCAGTCCAGGGCAGCTGTGAGAGTTTTTAAGGGGGTAGATGCTGACTGGCAGGGAGGGCACTAGAGGTAGAATTCTGATAAGGCCATCTAGCTGAGCTGTTGATTTAGGGGTAGGGAGTGGATGGGCTGGAATGTTAGGTGAGTGCGGAGGGGTGAGGATGGAGTCCTTGAGTTCAGTAAACAGGATGGGGATTGAACAGCATCTGGTCTTGCTTCAGACTGCAAAATGTTGCGATTCTCATGCTTGGCTGGAAAGTGACAACTTTCAGTCCTTTTGTCTCCTGTATCAGTTTTCTGCCCATTTTTCAGATGAGGCAACTGAGGCGCAAAGAAGTTAAATAACCAACCCAAGACCACTCAGCAAGGAAGACTGAGACTAGCTGCCAAGTCACCCAAGGCCAAAGTCTTGTTTGTGATTTCTGCTTCTGGCTGGACATGGTGGGATGCTGGGAAGGCCCAGGTTTTTTTCTGACTAATTCAAAACAAGTCCATTTTGTCAGGTCTGCAAGTATCCCAGCCATGGTCACCCGCTTGGCGGACTTGAAGGCACCCAAGTCTCTGTGGGTCTCCTCACTCCAGGAGCAGGAGAAAGAGAAGAGCCTCAGAAAGAGTGTGGGTGGAGGTGGGCACGGGGGTGGGAGTGGGACCTCAGTCAGCTCTGCTCAAACCAAAAGAGTCTGCCCCACTCCTACATGCCTCACCAGATGGTCTCACCTTGGTCTATTCAGCTGGAGAAATACACTGTGTCAGCCCCTGTGGATATCCCCACACCCGTCTTTACCTACCACTGGTCCTCTGAGCTCCAGCCATGCTGAACATCTTCTTCTCAGTCCTCCGCCAGGAACACTCATCTGCTCTTCAAAGAGTTAACCAGCCCCCACTTCAGGCCTTAGGTTAGGTCCTCGTCCTCAGGAAGTCTCTCCCTGATCAAAGGAGTTGCAGACCCTCTTGCCCACTGCAATGTTTGTCTGCTCCTGAACTGCAAGCCCCTCGACGTCAGGCACCAATGTCTGTCTCCTCAGTGCTTGGCAAAAAGCAGGAACTCAGTAAAAGTTTATGGTTAGGTGAATAAATGAATATGGATAAGTGCCATTCATTCATTCATTCATTCACTCATCTGTTCATACGGTGCTGGACTCGGAGTTACCAAGCAAGAGAAGACCTCTGAAAGCGATGATGCTGAAGGCCCTGTGGGAACTAGGGAGGTCGGAGAGGAAGAGTGCTCAGACAGTGCCGCTGGGCAAAGGCAGAGAGCCACAGAATGGCTTGAAATGCAGTTTGAAGCCAGCCTTCCCAGAAGCCTTATTGGTCAGCCCGTGTGGAAAGTTCACTGTCAGCACAAGACGCCTTGAACTTCCTTTCCTAGACGCTCTCCTGTGAGCTGGGGTCATGTGACTGCCTCTGCTTGTGCTTGGTACTTGAATTCCGATGTCGGCAGTCCCCACCTGGGAGACACGTGATTTCTCCTTCCTCACCCTGCCTCCCCTCCTGCTAAGTCATCAAATCATGATGTCCACTTCCTAGGCAAGTTCTGGAGAAACTGTGATATAGCAGATCAGGTTATGCATAGTCGCACTACTAGGTTTTAGTTCTAATTGTCACTTAATAGCTATGTGGCCTTGACCAACTCTTATCAATAATTAATTCATCTAGTTATTCTTTCTTTTATTTTTACTTTTTTAAGGAAAAGTACAGGCATGCCCTGGGTCCGGTGGGGACAACCAATGTGAACAACTAAATAAAAATAAAGTGCTTCACCCTCCTCTCATTTCCTGTCTGCCTGTCAACTCGCCTTCATTCCTGCCGCACCTTTCCTTTAAAAAAACAAAATAAAAATCTACTAAACTTCCAGAAGAAAACGAGTAAACTCCACCCTCTGGTACCCAGGTCCTTGAGCTTTTCATGACCTGCAACTTAGTCACCTGAGCCACCAAGGTGTGCCAGGAACAAATCTTAATGTTTTCGAGTTAGGCAAAGATTTTAAAAATAGGATACAAAAAGCACAAACTAGGGAAGAAAAACAAAACAATAAAACTTTTGCCCTTTAGCGTTCTGGCTGGCGTGCTGAGACCAGACTGTAGGGGGCGGTGGTAGAATCTGAGAGACAAGTTAGGAGACCAGTCATCTCAGTCAGGAGACCAGTCATCTTCCCAGTTAGGAATAAACGTAGCAGCCACGAGGCGATAAAAAAAGGGCTTAGTTTCTTAACATCTTAAAATGAGAACACAGAAGATTTGGAGTTGGAAAGTAGGAGAGAAGGGTTCAGGGTCACTTCAAGGGCTTACTGAGAAAGGGAAGAGCAGGTTTGGAGGAGGAAAGACAGAGTTCTTAGAAGCTTATTTATTAGACATCCAAATTTAGCTATCGAGGAAGCAGCAGGCTATCCGTACCGAGCTCAGGAGAAAAGCTGGACTGGAGAAATACAGCTGGAAATCATCAGAGAGTTTCTTACCCCTTAGTCTGTAGTCTGAAACTAAAATGGGAATAGTATTACCTACTTTTAAAAATAAAGTATGTAAGTGTAATTAATAGATTCAGCACAGAATACTCGCTTAGTTCTTGACAACTACTATTTTTGTTCTGTATTGATGTTTATTTATTCCATGATCAAAACAGCACACTGCTGAGTGATCATGTATGGGGTTTCTGGGGAGGACTCCTGGATTCCAGGTGAAATTCATTCCTGTTTCCTTATTTGTAAAACGGGCATCATTATAATACTTGTGCATAGGATTATTATGAAAATTGAGATAATCAGTTTAAGTATTCTGTAAAGTTGTTAGCAGAAAAGACACGCCTGAATAATGGATTCCAGAGAAGTCTCTCTCTAAGAACATTGCACTGAGCCCCTTCCGGAAACCCACTGCATCTCAGCTTCTCCGCAGGACCTGCAGTCTGAACAGAACTTTTTCCAGCAAACAGGGTTAAATTCTCGACTTCGAAAATCTTCCCGGAGGCTGAACTCCACACTGCACAGCGGGTCTGATTCATTTGTGAGCCCAGTGCCTGGTACAGGACATTCACTGAGTGCTGAACGACTGTGGATGTGCTTCTTTCGACTCTGAAGAAGATATTTACAGGGCTACTCCTTCCTTTTTGAAGCGTCCCACTCTCTAGGGGTGGGATCAAGACAGATGAATGAGCGTGGGGCCAGGACAGGTGAGCGTGGAACCGGGAATGGACTACAACTCCCAGCGGTCCGCGCGACACGCGCGCCTATCGCAGGCGCCGTCGCGAGGGGTGGGTCTATATAAGCCTCTTTCCGGCGCTGAAGCAGCCCTTTCGGCTGGCTGCTGCGACCTGCCTGTGCTTCTGGGCTCCGTCTTTACAATCCATGCCCATCCTCCGCTTTAAACTCTCCGTACCTTTCAGCCGCACTGCCTTTAGGCCAGCATTCGCCGGGCCCGCCTTCTGAAGCTGCGTGATGTCGAGCGTAGCACGGAGGAGCCGGGCCTATAGGCCTGGTGGGGCTGAGAGCCCGAGGATCAAGTCCGCATGCGCAGCGGGGGGCTAGAGCCCGCGAGGGCCTCTCCTCTAGTCCAGGCTCGCGCAGCCCAGCGCTCCAGTGTGATGGTGAGTAACGCGCGCCCGGCTAGCGGCAGCCCTGTCCCGGAAATGATTGGATTTTAGGGAGGCCGCGTGGTGGTAAATAGGGGTGGTCTTGGGCTGATGACCTCATCTAAATTGGCTGCGCAACCTCTGTGAAGGAGGTCACCTTGGACATGTGGACAAGGTTACTGGAGAATGGGCTTTAGAGTCACATCCCAGTCTCGCTGTGACATTGACAGAGGACCTAAAGTAATGAATGCAGTCGGTCTGAAGCTCTGTAAAGCGGGGGCGAAAACTGGTCCAAGCAAAAAAAAAAAAAAAAAAAAATAGCTGGCACCTGCAGGATGTCGGATTCACCCTTGGTCTCCAGCATGTCCTGGGACGTGAATCCCAGTAGGCAAGAGTACACAGGATTTAGGTGCGTCTGAGGATTAGTTGAGGCTTTCCCGGGACCTAGATTGCCTCGCGGCCCTTATCGAAGCTGCAGCTGCTTCCATATAGCTGCTGTGGTCAAAAAGGAGCCCAGAGTGACAAGTTTTCCTCCACGGTCGCCGTTCTGTTTGCTGTAACGGATCTGCAACATTTCAGGGAAAGACAGTTGCCGTTTTACATGACTCTCACAGGTATATAGATCTTCATTGACGTGTCTCCAGAGGCCAGCAGAAACGTTCTGTTGGTGGGGTTTTGCCATTCTCGCCAGAATCGGGCTTTTGAGTAGCTTGCTGAAATCCAGATGGTACGGTTTTGTTCTCATCTCTGCTTTGCCAGGTGAGGATTCCAGCACGACTGAAGTTGACCTGACTGGTGAGTGAGGACTCAGGGGTCATAACAACCATGGAAAATCACCACCTCAGACCTGGTAGGTTTCTGTTGGAGACTTGGGTTGTGCCTGGTGGGTCAGTACAGCATGTTTCCAAGGGCTGTGGCTGGTTTGTGGCCATGGGATCTCCAACTGCATGCGAGAGCAACCTGGAGAGACTTTGACAGCACAGGTCACTGGAATACCTGCAGCTGCCACTCGCCTTTCCTATAATTTACAATCTGGGTAGAAGCCTGCCACCTGGGTCCAGGTGTTTCCATCAACTTGTGTAAATGGGTACATTAGTTAATTGTAAAGTGTTCACTTTCTGCAGGCTGCCCTCACTCATTTCCTGGCAGTGTCTGGGACTGAAGAACTGGAGGAGACCGCCAACAGCTTATTGCTGGAACTGCTTCATAATAAGGTAAAGTTAGATGTTGAAGACAGCTTTGACCCTCTACCCTTTCCCATCAGATCTGAACACTGGTCTTGGTGGTCGCAAAAGGAGGAATAGCAACAGTGAGGCTGGCCTTAGGGCTTGTGGTCTGCCACATAGCACGTGGGCTAGTTTCAGACAAGGTTGAAAACTCTTTGAACTTATATCCTTCTCCCCTGGAAAAAAGGATAATCTTAGAGGCATAAGAGGAGGAGGATATACATGGAGCTGTGGGAAACTGAAGTGATTCCTGGATTTGGGAAGGATTTATCAGTGACTTTGATGTTTGAAATTTTTCTTTTTAAAGGTTGTCCCCAGTAAAGCAGTGTTTGTGATTATGATCTGTAGTTTGGTAAGTAGCTTTATTACAGGTTACTTGGAGCTTCGGGCAGCAGTGGATCTGCTGAGTAGAATATAGAAGAGACACTTTGGCTGGAACACTGAATGCACAGTAGTGGCTTTGCGCTCACATTCAGTGTGGTTTGGGCTAATGCCACACAGTGGAACCCTAACCCAACTCTTGTGGGAGACAGATAAACCTAGCTAAGGATATTAGTTGCGGGGTTCTTTGTTTTTGGCTGGTCTAGGATGAAACCTAATCTGAGTGGACATCTGTGGATGATAAATGCGGATATGGGACTGAGACCAGCTCTTAGGAAAAGGCCTGGGCGGCACTTGATAATTAGGACAAATTAACATTGGCTGTAATTTTGTACTTTTTCAGAAGTGTACTGGAGAAGCCTACCGGAATAGGGAAGCTAAAACAACAGTTGGAAGTTTTTTGTCATTGCTGGTGCCTGTGACTGAATAAAAAACCATGAAAGTATGTTTGTGTCAGTTTTCATGCCGCCTTTTAACTTGCTGCTTGTTCCTGGATACCTCACAGTTGTGACTGAACAGTTGTAGCTGCCAGTTTCTTCACTGAAAAAGGCTGACTTGGCACAACCTGTTGCCACAGCGGCCATAACTATAGTGAATAGGTCAAGATCTCCACGGGCATCTTGTGGTAGATGCTTTGTCTAAAGCTGGATTCCCTCCCCAAGTTCCTCAATCACAAACTAGAGATGCGACATAAACTTAGTACTTCTAGAAGGCTCGTCGGGGGGACAAACTGATATTGGGAACTACGGAAGGCATCTCTGAGTTTGGTAGAGGTGGCAATAAGTAAATATACCTGCCTGTACACTTAGGTGACAAGGCCAAACAGGTGGGGCTGACAACTGCCCTTTGACAGGTTTACCTCTAAACCTAGGCCTTTAAAAATCAGCCTTGAGTCTGGTTCCATCACTTCCTGTCCCCCAGAGCCATGCAACTTGATCTGCAGCTGAAAAGCCCAATGAGCTGTCTACCCAGCTAACCACCTTGTGACAGTGGGAGGGTGATCTGCACTCTGCCCATGGAATTTAAGGTCGCCCGAGAAACTGGCTGAACCATATAATCCACTTTGGTTCTGGTATCCCCAGCAGCGGTCCCTGAGTTTGAAAACTCAGGCTGACTTTCAAGCGAAGGCAGCTGTGTTGTAGGAACATTGACCTCAGGAGGCAGCTGATTACTGAAGTATCAAAACAAAAGTTCTTATATATTTTAAAGGAGTCTCTCATGTCTTGGCTACATAATGGCCGGGATCTCTGAAGACACTGTGTCCAGGGGCTGCCAGTGACAATCCATCAGTGCATCGTACAGCTCCTCACTCTGCTCCATGAACTCCTTGTTGGCCTCAGTCACGTCCAGCTGTGGCATGGGATCTGGAAGAGAAGAAAGGGTGGTTCAGGGAGCCAAAGGGAGCACTCAGTAGTCAAAAACTCGGATTCAGTTCCCTAGACCCAGGGAACGTGCTTCCTTGGGCACGTTCCTGTCCTCTTTCAGGGTTCCCTCTCAGGCTGAGAGCGCCTCCTGGCCAGCTTCCTATGGAGATGAAAACGGAACATACTAACATGTTGAATGCAGCTGTTACTCCACGTTGAAGGCTGCACCTCTAACCTTCACATGCCCTGGGTTTTCCAGTGTCATTTCAAATGTGGTTTTGGAAAATATTATTACTAAGTCCAAAGCATCATCTCAATACTAATAATGGCTGTCTAATTAGAGAAATACGTCTTATCAAATAACCAAGGTCATTTATTCCTTCACCCAGCCTCGGGTCTGAGCCCAGGCCCTTGGGCTTTACATACACACCCCAGACACTCACCTCCTACTGTAATTGTGGACGCACTGGTGCTCTCGCAATGTAAGTTTTCCAAAGCAGAATTTACCTGTATGCCTTAAGCCACCTAGTTAAAAAGCACAGTGCCAGCCATAAAGCAGTTATCCGATAACAGCTGATGGAGGTATGAGTGAAGGAGCTCCTTTCTTACCTTCCAGTGCATCATCTCCAACTTCTTCGTACGTCTGCCAAGAGACCAGAGAGGTGGGTGAGAAGCATGGTAAAATCTGGGCCCATGACCAGGATGGCTTATTTTTGTAGGAGGAACCAGGTTATTCGTCTTTCCCCATTTTTCCCCTGAAGCCCAAGTTCCCATCCTGGAGAATGACAAAAACAGAGTCCAAGAGAGCCAGGCGTGGCTGCCGTCACCTGCATGGTGCTCTGGGTGTAGCCGTACTGCGGGTAGCTGTAACTGTAGCTGCCTGTGTTCTGGTCGTAGCCCCACTGGGCGTAGTAGTTCTGGTACTGCTGGTAATACTGGTTGTAGCTGTAACTGTACATTTGACTGTATTCCACCGGCTTCACACGACTCCTGAAGTGAAGAACCAAAAATCAACACATGTAAGCAAACATTCCTGAGCATTTACTATGTGGCCAGGACTGTTCTAAGTGCTTTGCACAGAAAAACTCAATAAATGAAGTTACTGTCCAAAGTCACAAAGCTATTAAGAGCCTCAGACCCGAGCAGTCTGGCTCTAGAACCCATGCTTTAAAGATAGGTGTTCTCAATGGCTAGGTTTGTCTCTTACCCAACACTGTCAGTACTGACTTTTCCTCTTCTCAAGATCTAGGTGGGCTGCTTTTCTGCCAGCCACAAAGGCTCAGGTAATCATAACCTACAGAATATGGATTAAGATGATCTAGGAAGCATTTCAAATTACGAAATATCTAATATCTAATCACCTCAAGAAAATAAGAGAAGTGGTCCACTGCCTTCCTGTCACCACTAACGTCACAGCTATAGGGCAGCAGGTACTCGGGATTTGTGCCAATTGTTATATAAATTTCCTATCGTAAGTCCTACACAAACCTATGGTGATATGATAGAGCTATTATTTACTATTCCCACTATACCGATGACAATACTGAGTCTTTAAAAGGTTAAGTGATTTACCTAGGCCACTCTATGGACTGGAGTCAAGTTGAGCTGCAAGGCTCATGCTCCTAACAAGAAACTTTTACGTGTAGCAACTGCCCTGAGACTCAAGACATCTTGCCAGTCACCTACATCTTGCATTTGCCAACCAGGGCTGAAGTCAAGAGAATGCAGAAAGTTTTTTTATCCTCACTGAATGGCTACCCCAGTCACTGCTAACCAAAGGATCCATTGCTATCAAAAACATTAAAAAATGGCACGTCCTGGGAGAGCAGTGGTTAGGTCAATCACCGGCAAAGGACACAGCTCACATACGCCTGGGTTTGAGTCCCTGTTCCGGAGGAAACAACCAATGTGAATAACTAAAATGTAAATAAAATGCTGCTTCCTTTCTCTGCCTGTCTGCCTACTTGCCTTCATTCCTTCCTGTGCTTTTCCTTTAAAGCAAACCAACAAATAAAACATCAAAACAAAACAAAATATGAGTAGTTTTATGACATAGGACTGGGTTATGACTAGCAGTCCTAGCTGAAAGTAATCAAAAGAACATAAACTAAGCTTTGGACATAACACTGTTTCTGGAGTGACTACCCCAAAGGGTCAGTCTCTCATAAACGCACCTAGGAGACAGAGGCTGACACCATCACGCCAGCTGGTTTATAAGGAGAATCTAATTGTCGCAGGGCGGAATGCTCTATGTTCTCAGGATTGGTACATGCCATCTTCACAGTGAAGCCAAAGAAAAAACCACGTGATAAGCAGAAATTGAACTGCCATAGTAACTCCTATCTAAGGAGCCACAAATGTTCAAAGTCTAGACAAGCTCTTCCCAAGTTCCTTCCACGTTCAATGCCTGCTTGGTGAGCAGGACTCAGGCAGAGCACTTAGACTCCATGTCTCACTCCCTTAGCATCACCTCCCTGATGGCGTGGCTTGATGAAGTCCAATGGCAGAGACGCCTCCCTGCCCAGAGCCAGGCTGGAAACTGCCTAAACTATCTCCATGAGTCTCCTTCCATGTTTCCAAGGATGTCTTTCACCCTTCTGCCATGTTCACGTAACTGAAGGTACCATGTGTCCCACCCAGATCTCCACAGATCTATTCCGGTTTGTCATTCTTGGCTCTAACTCTCAAAGGGAACGTCTTTCTCTTCAATTTCCCCCATTCATAATGTGGCCCAGCGGTAGGCACCAAAACTGACAACAGCTTTCAACAAAGAAATAGATATAACAGAATATAACCTCTTTGCAGAAAGGGGCTTGTTTCTCTTATTTACAATCATGACCCTAGAATTGAGGACTAGGACTGCAGAACTATAGGGATTCAGACGGGAAGCAGACAACACATCAGAAACCACCAAGAGAGTCAACATCAGAGGGGCTGCTAGAATACATGCTCAGAAGAATATCCTGCAGTTGTCAGAAACATTATGATGATGGAAAAGTAAACATGTATGCTGAGTAAACTAAAGAGAATGAGGAATGAGTATTGTTACTGTAATTAAAAAGGAATCAAGAAAGAAATCTCTCACACATAAATTGACCCACATGCAGAGTGTGTGTGTGTGTGTCTGTATATCATAGACACCTATGGACAAGCCTGTAAGGGAATTCAGAAACTGAAATTAGTAATTTTGGGATAATGAGATAATCTCTTTTTAACAGTTTTGCTAATGTTTTTATATGCATAATACAATTTAGAGCAAGTAACACTTCTGGGGGAAATCACTCAGGCTGATCCTTCATGTTAAAGAGAAACCACAAAGAAATGAAATCATTTACTACTTTAAAAAACAGCCATTTGAAATTTCAGCCCTCAGTATATAGCTCCCCGCACTTTTGCAGTTGCTCAGCCACGGCACTGTGAGCCTGACCTACGGGGGCTATTCTGTGCGTCTTAGGACATTCAGCAGCACTGGACCCTGCTTGTTAGATGTGAGCAGCACATTCAGTGGTGACCAATGAAACTGTCTCCACATGTTGCCAAAGTCCCTGAGCGGCGGGAGGGGCACCCTGAATCGAGAAACACCACAACAGCCAGACCAGATTCTAAGCAGAGCAAAGCTGTCTTACATCTGAGTGAGAAACCTGAGTTGTGAGGGAAGAAGGGCTTTCTGTTAGTACGACAGCTCCGACAGCGACATATATGATGTTCTCTAGAGTATTTGGATCAGTAATTCTTAGCCATTCCCACAAGGGACATTCACAGGAGGTTTGTAGGTTTCATTATTATAAATAAGGCCAAAATTGGGTATGATTTTTCCCCTTCTGCTCAATTCTTAGTAGTTCTGTGGCTAAGTCTCTAACTGGCACTACCGATAAGGAGCAGGGACATTAACTATGTATGACCAAACTGCTTTTCCATCATCGCTACCACGATGTCTCAATGTACTTGTCCCCCAAGTCATAGCTCTTTGCCCCCTATAAGCTTCTGGAAGGGTGGGGCTGCGTGTACTCCTCTCTAACACTCAGCACACAGTCTGGCCAACAAGGGGCATTCGTTATTTGTACCAGAACAGGCCTCCCCACATCTTCCCTTCAGCATGTGGGTGCCCCCATTATCAACAAACAGATGAAGAGTGTCCGGGTGGGGACCAGCCCAGAGGCCCTCGACCTTCCCTGCCAGTGCAGGACTCACGCTTTAGGAATTGCCACACTCAGCCGCACTGGTTTTGACCCCAGTCCCACTGCTCCCTGGCACTCCGTCAGGGCTCGCTTCTGTTCCAGCTCGTCAGTGAATTTCACAAAACCATAGCCCCTGTGGGGGGAAAATGCACTATTTAGGCCACAAACATGTTGAAGATGAAGTCTCAGAGTGGAAATGATGTGAGGAAAGGGGAATCCATCAAACTCTGTTTGCAGCATCTCTGGACTCTGCTGATTAGATATGCGCAGCACATTCCCCTCCAGTTGTGACCAACGAAACTCTCCAGATGTTGCCAAAGTCCCTGAGGGGTGGGAGGGGCACCCCATGGGAAGAGAGAGTGCCCCACAGAGGAGGGGGATCTGAGCTCTGGAGGAGCTCCTCTTTCAGTTCATCATCCTCACTGATGGGGTCCTTTCTATTGCAAAGTACTATTAATACTATTGTTCTCATGATGGTAACAGCAGATGTGTAACAGTTGTAGAAATTCATTCCACACACAGGTACCACCTCTGCCATGTAAGCAAAGTGTTGCCGGGCACTAAGGCTCAGCAGTCATAAACAGACAAGGTCCTTGCTCTCCTGAACTCAGATTTACCTGGGGGATAAATAAATGATAGTTACCAAACTTTGCTGTGTATATTACACACCCATGATTTTTGCCCAAATATTCAGGAAAAAAAATCTTTTAATTTTTTTAATTCAACTTTTTTGCTTATATTTAGGTACTTGGATTTTTTGTTTGTTTTTTTGGCATTATAAAAGAATCTTAGCTTTTTTTAAAACAAAACCTTTTGAAATGAAAGGTATAGGCAGGAATGAAGGTGAGTAAAAGGCAGGAAGAGAGAGGAAGAAGTACTTTGATTGTTCACACTGGTTGTTTCCCCCGCAGGCCCAGGATTCAAACCCAGGGGTCTGTGGCCTGCACTCCTTCAGAGACGAGTGACGTAATGGCTGCTCCACCAGGGTGTAGCTTAGCATTTATTTTTTAACATATTTCATGTAACAAATAATTACAAAACACAAGAACAGATACAGGTACAAGAAGGAAAAGAATTAAAAACATTTATACAGGGCAGGCCCGGGTAAAGCATCAGTGAGGTCAATTGCCTCCAAGGGACGAGGCTACAAAACCATGGGTCTGGGTGGAGGAAAACAACCAGTGTGAACAACTGAAAAACATGTATATAGATAACAATTAAAACTGTCCATGTATAACATGTATAACGTGCGTCCTTATTTTCTCCTTACAAATTAGGGCAAAAAAGCACGCATTATACACAGCAAAATATGGTAACATTTAACGAGAACTTACTCTCTTGCAGGTATTATGCTGAGCATTTCCTATTAAAGTATTAACAATTTGATGAAAATCTCATCATCTGAAGTTCAAAAGGGAGATGCCCCCTGGTGGAGTAGCTGTTAGGCTAATCACCTCTGAAAGGGCCAGTCCACATGCCCCTGGGTTCCAGTCCCAAATATGAAGCAACCAAGTGAAAAGTTAAATAAAATAAAATGCTTCTTTCTCCTTTCTCATCCTGCCTGTCTACTCACCTTCACTCCTGCTGCACTTTTCCTTTAAAAGAAAAAGAAAAAGGGGTACCAAAGTTCAGAAAGGTTTGATAACTTGTCCAAAGTCATAGTAGAAGCAGAATTCAAATCCAAGTCTCTCACGTTCCCAAAGTTCATGTTTATAACTACAGCTCTTATCAAGAATGAGCCTTTTCTGGATAATTTTTTCAATAAATGGTTTTGGGAAAACTGGACAGTTACATGCAAAAGAATGAACCCGGATCGTTTTCTAACACCATGCACAACAATTAATTAAAAATTGATTAGAGACTCGAAGGAAATACCAAAAACCATAATTTAAGAAAACATAGGCAATACATTCTATGACATGAGTTTCAGAGATGTCTTTGGTGACTTGGCCCCAGTAGCAAGAAAAACAAAAGCAAAAATAAACAAATGGTCCTATATCAAACTAAAAGGCTTCTGCACAGCAAAGAAACTATCATCAAAATGAAAAGACATCCTACTGAATGGGAGACGATACTTACACATCATATATCCAACGAGGGGCTAATATATAAAGAACTCACATAAATCAACAACAAAAGCAAGACAATCAAAAAAGTGGAAAGAAGATCTGAAAAGATGGTTCTCCAAAGAAGACATAAATATGACCATTGGGTACATGAAAAAGTGTTCTTTATAATTTATTATTAGTGAAACACAAATGAAAGCCATAAAGAACTATCACTTGACACCTGTGAGAATGGCTCATCTCATAAAATCTACAAACTGGTGCATCCTGGTGAAGTAGTGGTTTGGTCAACTGCCTCTGGCCTAAGTGAAGTCCACACACATGCCAATGACCAGGGTCTGTGTCCTGGGCCTGGGAGAACAATCAAGATACACAACTAAAATGTTTCTTCCTCCTCTCTTCCTGCATGGCTGCCTACTTACCTTCATTCCTGCCTTTAAAAAAAAAAAAAAGTAGTAGTCTAGAAACAATAAATGTCAACCATCTGGAGAAAGAAAACCCTTAATACATTGCTGGTGGGAATGTAAATTGGTGTAGCCACTTTAGAAAACTGGGGAGGTTCCTCAAAAATTTAAAAATAGAATTTCCATGTAATCCAGCAATTCCACTTCCAGTTATCTATCTGAAGAATATGAAAACACTAATTCAGAAAGACATATGAACCCATAAGTTTATTACATTATTTACAATAACCAAGAAATGGAAACAACCTGAGTTTCCATCAGCAGATGGGATAAAGAAAATGTAAATATACACAATGGAATACTATTCAGCTGTAAGTAAAAAGATGGACTCTTGCTATTTGTGACAACATGCATAGAATAGAGGGGTGATGTAAGTGAAACAAATAAGAGAAAGACAAATACTGGATGATTTCACTTAAATGTGGACTATAAAGAAACAAAGCAAATGAACAAACAAACAAAACAAAAACAAATCTTTAGACTCTGACATCAGAATTGAGGTTATCAGAGGGGAAGGGTAGGGTGTGGGAGCAAAGGGTAGTGGAGGTTCAATGGATGGTGGTGGAGGATAGAAATCTGGTGATGGGAACGGTATGTTATATATTTGATGAAGAGTGAACCTGCACATCTAAAAACCTATATAAATGGCCATTATGTTGACAAGATAAGAAAGCCTTTTAGCCATAGAAATAAACAGAGTACCAAACAAAATGAAGAGACAGAGAAACTGACCAGAAATGATGGATCAAAACAAAATCTGGCAAAAATTCTAACGTAAAAGGATTAAGTAAATCATCTGAAGATTCAAAGCAAGTCTTGATCACTGAAATTAGAAAAACAACGAAGACATTAAGAGTTAGAAAAAAAAGAGAGAGAAAATATGAGAAAGTTCCAAATAGAAATCAGATTGCTTACAAACACAGTAAGTGAACTAAAAACATTGTATATTTTTAAAATGTTATTGAAGGAACACCGCATCATAACACAGATTTACTGCGTCCTCATAAGTCCCGCGTGCACACGACGCACTCCTGTGCTTAAACAGCTGGGACTACTAAGGTATAGCCCTGTGCAGCCTGCTGACCACACTTAAAAAATATCTTTTTTTTAAAAAAAATGTTCTATGTCAATATTACCTCTTTTTTTTTAAAGGAAAGATGCAGGCAGGCATGTATTCAAGCAGATAGGCCAGCAGGAAGAGAGAGAAGGAGAAGCATTTTATTTTATTTAGCTATCCATCTTGGTTGTCGTCCCTGGTCCCAGGTCATGAACCTGTCTCCCTGGGATGCAACATGAACTACGCCCAACAAAAGCCACCAGGGTGTGCCAATGTGACCTCAATTTTAAAAAGTGCAGCTTATTCTTTGAACGTAAAAAGAATGGGCCTCTCTTGAGGCTTTTCACTTTTTTTTTTAAAGGAAAGGTGCAGGTGGAATGAAGGTGAGCAGGCAGGCAGGCAGGCAGGCAGGAAGAAAGAGAAGGAAGAAATACTTCTATTCGTTTTTAATTTATTTGTTCATCTTGGTTGCTCCCCTGGCCCAGGTCTTGAACCAAAGACCTTGGGATGTATGTGACTGTGTCACAGTGGACTAACCCACTAGGCCATCAGGGCATGTCCCGCTTCTTTTCTTTTTTTTTTTTTTTTTTTAAAGGAGCAGCCAGGAGCAAAGGCAAGTAGACAGGCAGGCAGGAAGAGAGAAAAGGAAAAAGGATTTTCTTTTCTTTTTATTTAGTTATTCATCTTGGTTGTTACCGCCGCCCTGTGTCTTGAACCTAGGTCCTTGGGACATATGTGGACTATGCCCAGTGGATTTACCCCCTAGGCCACAAGGGCACACCAGATTTTCTACTTCTAAAGTAACGATATTAAAATAGCAAAAACTATAAAACATATCTTATTGTTTTATTTATATTATATCATTTAATCCTTATATCACCCGATGAGCAGATACAGTAGTAGTTCCCCCTTACACAAGGGAGGTCTATTCCAAGAACCTCGATGGATGCTTGAGCCTGAATATTTTTCCCTATACAAATATACCTATGATAAAATAAAACTTATCAATTAGGTACAGTAAGAGATTAATAAAATAAAACTAATTATAGCAATAATGCAATCAGTTATGTGAATGTGGTCTCTCCCTCAAACTTGCTTATCGCAGTAATCATATTTCTGGATCTCAGTTGACTATAGGTAACTGAAACCATGGAAAGCAAAACTGCAGGTAAGTGGGAGGAACTACTGTACTATAACTTTTCTGCTACATCATTCTTAGTACTGGAGCTGAGATTCAAACCAGGCAGTTTGGTTCCAGAGCCCATGCCCTTAACCACCGTGATACATGGCCTCTCTAGTATATAACATTTCCATCTGAAAAAAAGGCTGAAACAGAAAGTAGACATCACTAACAGGTAAGGTCTTACTTAGACACGCCTGTCTGGTCCAAAACCACCTTGCTTCCTCGACAGGAGGGGTAGACTTTGACGAAGAATTCGTAAAGCATGCCATCATCCACATCTGGGGTCAGGTCCCCCACAAAGAGAGAATACTCAGGGCTGAGAAGAGAGAACAAGACTCAGAAACAAAGACCAAAACTTTTGTTCTGACAAATTATTTTGGCCAATTCTTGGTAAATCCTTCTGGAGTCTTCTTAGAGAATAACACATCTGATGTTGACCTTAACTAGGTCCTAATTTGTTTCATTTGGCAGTTCTGGAAGAAGTGTTAGGGAAGTAGCCTCTTCACGCATGTCAATCTGCCACTCCACAAAGCCAGTCTGGCTTTAAGTATTAAGAGTGCAGATGGGGAGATGAGGTCAGAGGTGCTCAGAAGATAAAACCAGACATTCTCTATCCATTGCATATATATGTATATGTATATGTATGTATGTGTATATATAGGTACACGCATATATAGACACATGTCTATATATATAAAATATAATATACATCTATTTTTAAGGAAAAGCACATGCAGGAATAAAGGCAAGCAGGAAGAGAGGTAAAGCATTTATTTATTTTTATTTAGTTGCTCATCTTGTTTGTTGCCTTTGGCCCCAGGCTGAGAGCCTGGGTCCGAGGGATGTGGACTATGCCAGCCAGAGGCAGTGGACTTAACTACTAGGCCAGTAAGGCACACCTCCTTGTATATTTTTAATTCAAGTGTTGAAATGACAGAGAGAATGAGAACTGAACCTTAGCTCATAAAGAACTGAAGTCTTGTTAAAATGAAACCCTACCGACCTTTAGAACAGGCACCAGTACATTTTTTCTGTAAGGGCTAGATAGCATTTCAGGCACTGTGGAGCGCCTATGGTCTCTGTCGCCTTTTCTGTGCCTGTTCGCACAATCCCTTAAAAATGTAAAAACTGGTGAACCCTGTAGAGCAGCGCTTGGGTCAATCACCTTCAAAGGAGGCCACATACCCCTGGGTTCAAGTCCCAGGTCCAGGGGAAAGCAACCATTGTGAATAACTAAATAAAAATGAATAAAATGCTTCTTCCTTTTCTCTCTTCCTGCCTGCCTACTTGCCTACATTCCTGCCTGCACTTTTCCTTTAAAAAAAAAAAAAGTAAAAACTATTTTTTAGCCATTAGTGATAAAAATCACCCACAGCTTATCAGCCTCTGTTCTAGATTAATTATTAAAATTTTTTAAAATTAGGCATGCCCTGGTGGAGCAACAATTTGAAACGGCCAGGATAAAAACTGAATAAAATGAAAATGCCTCCTCCACTCTTCATGCCTGCCTGTCTGCCTTCATTCCTGCCTATATCTTTCCTTAAAATAATAAAATAAAAAAAAAATTAAACAAGCAAACTTTTTTTTTTTTTTTAAAAAAGGAAAGGTACAGGTAGGAATAAAGGTGAGCAGAGGCAGGCAGGCAGGCAGGCAAAGAGAGAGAAGAGGAAGAAGTATTTTATTTACTTAATTGTTCATCATCTTGGATGTTGCCACTGGTCCTAGGACATGAACCCAGGACCCTGGGATATGGACTCTGCCCCACCCCTTCTTCACCAGGGTGCGCCATAAGCAAATTTACTGTGTTCTTATTTCAAGTATGATGCATGCTTTTTTGTATAAAGTCAGAATTCACAAAGGACAAAGGAAAAATTACCAATAACTCAACCACTGGAAGGTTAATGCTAAAAAAAATTTGGTAAGTACCTTTGTTACCTTTCTATGACTTCATTTGGAATTTACAGAAATTGGGTATGATTCACTGCATTTTTTTTCTAACACTTTTAACGAATCACTCAACATTTTGACATGTCCTATTCTGCTACAGAATGACTTATTAAATGGATATATAATATTACGATTAGGTAATATATTATAATTTAAACTATTTCCCTATTATTAATTTGGGTTTTCTCCAATTTTGCCCATTATTGCAATATTTCAGTGAACACTTTTGAGATCGGTCTTTTGTACACACCCATGAATAAATTCTGAAATGTAGAATTACAGGGTCAAAGAGCACAAATATTTTACTTATTAAAGTTTTTTGGTGCCAAAACCTCTTAATGGTTACAAATCTTTCTAAACCTTCTGATATCTTGTTTCAAAGTCATATTAACATTGAATTAATTTATGTTGCTATCGCAGGTCAATTCTCACTGAAAGAGACCGAAATAATGTGGGTGTAACCAGGTGGAAGGCTAGGGGAGAAAACAAATATAGAAAAGACATGGCCTCACCAGGAAATAAACCCAGAAGGCCCACCAGGGAGGAAATACGTGGTGCTGTCCTTGGAGGGCCGAGGGGAGGCACGCTCGACTCTTGTCCTCTTGTGGGTAGTGACTGGCCATGACACGGGTCTTCTCTATCGAGACATTTCCTGAGATTCAAAGCCACCTTGGGGCTACTTTGTATTTACCTGTTATCTGGCTGTTTCCCATAAGTAGCATAGTTCAGTTTAAAACGCTTTGCCTGGAGATTCAAAAACAAACAAACTAAAACAAAGAAAGGTGTTTCAAGATTCAAACAATATTTGAAAAAAAAACTGAAACAAGTTACCTTGGCCAAAACATCTCTCCCTCTCTAAGCCTCAGCTTTTTCTCCTGTATAAAATGAGGGGGTTGCACAGATGACCGCTAAGGGCACTGCCAGCTCCATGGTTCTGAGCCCAGGTGTGCCAGCTTGGTGCAGCTGTAAGCTAAGTAACTGTGGGAAGAGCAGAATGTAACTCTCTTGAAACGCATCCTTACCGCTGCCAGCCTGTCCTAGTTTCTCAGTCAAGCAGAGCTCTAGAGGTTAAACCTGAGAAGGGAGGCAGCAGTGCAGAATGGAAAGGATACGGATTTTAGGGGCAACCAGTCTTCAATTTGCCACTTACTCCCTGGGTTGCTTTGGGCAAGTTATTTCACTTTCCTTATCTGTCAAAGATATCAATACCTACAGTTCAGGATTGTTATAGGATTAAATAATATCAGCACACAGTAGGGATTAAAGAAATTGTTGATAGTTATCAAGGAAAAATGGCAATTCATCATCAGCTAAGTGTCCTTACAGGTGTGGCTCCCGGAAGGGGTTTCCCATTAATTTTATGCAAACACTTCTCTGCTGTGGCCAAATCTGCGAATTCTACAAAACAGTAGCCAGCTGGGATCCTGGAAAGAAAGCAAACAGATAAAGCATGGTTAAAGATGGGATTCCCAGAAGAGAGAGTGAGAAAAAGTTTTTCTCATTGAAGCCCATGCTGTTTTTGTTTTCTACCATATTCCAATTCAGAACTAATTTATAGACCTGAATTTAAAGACTGCCAATCCAACTAGTCCCAGACTCATTTTAGTAAACATTTATGTGCTATATCACCTATGAAGTATTTTTTGTCAAAAAATGACTAATGTAATTCGATCAAACCTTTAGTCTAATGTCCCATTTACAGGAAATATTAGTGAAGGGGTAAAAACAGATCATCCCTTGGTGCATCCTGGTAGAGCAGCATTTAGGTCAATTGCCTCCAAAGAACGAGGGTGACATAACCCACCACTCCCATAAGCCTTCACCCTTCTTCCAAGAAAAGTAACTTGCTTGCTTTGATCTTACGCTAACTGGGGGATATCTGTGAGATTCTGTGTTCTATTTTTCAAATTATTAAGAGACATAGGAGGATGTAGCTATACTTGCTGATATCCCTTTCTATTAGATTTGAGATTTATACTGAAAGTAGCTAGTTATTTTTTAACATCATCATTCAAGTTATTACCAGTGAACAACCTATACTTTTCTGGAAATATTTGAGATCTTTGGTACACAAAACCTTATGGAGACAAAGCCAAAAATGGATGGCAGGGACAGTACTCGAGTCCAAGGATCACAAAACAATTTGAGTTCCATTAGTATCTGTTGATGATAAGAATGGTGGGTCAAATGTGAGCTTTCTGTCTTGTGTGTGCTGCAATTTTTTTTTTTAATATTCTATATTAAATACCATTGCTTACAATACTATACATTTTTTTTTTTTTTTAAAGAAGGGAAAGGAAGATTTTAAGGAAGGAAGAAGGAAAGAAAAAAAGCACTTTCATGTATTTAATTACTTGTTTTTGGGTGCTCCCCTGGCCCTGGGGTGTGAACCGCAGTTGTTGGGACTTCACACGGTCCACACCACAGCTACTAGCTTGCACCTGAGTCACTAGGGTGTGCCAATACTATATAAGTTCTAAAGAACAGGTCACAGCTTGACAAATGTGTATATAACATAGTACCTACCACCAGGATTCTAGTGCCATTCATCACTATCATGAGTTATTTTTACCACATTAATTTTGCGTATTCTAGATTTTTTAAATTTTTTTTTTTTTTTTTAAGGAATGAAGGCAAGTAGACAGACAGGAAGAGACTGGAAGAAGTACCTTACTCGTTTCCATTCAGCTGTACATCTTGGTTGTTCTCCCTAGCCTAGGACATAAACCCAAGTCCTTGGGATGCATGTGGACCGCATTCAGCCAGAGGCAGTGGACCAACCTCTGTTCCACCAGGGCATGCATATTTTATATTTTGAAGGAAAGGTGCAGACAGGCATGAAGGCAGGCAGGCAGAGAAAGAAGGAAGCACTTTAGTTGTTCATCTTGGTTGTCCATCCCACTCCCAACCTCCTCTGAACCAGGTTGAGCTCCAGGTCCCTTAGGATATATGTGGCTTGTGCCTGCCAGAGTCTGTGAACTCATCTGCTAAGTCATTAGGGTGCCTGTATTCTATCATTTTAAATAAGTGGAATATTCTGTACTGCTTTTGTAACTTAGCATAATGCTTTTGAGATGCATTCATATTGTTGCTATAGAAGCAGACAGTAGACTGTATCTTTACATTAACACGTGGTATTCTATGTATGACTACACCAGGATTTATTTTTCTATTCATGGATATGTGGCCTGCATGGAGTTTGGTCACTATCATAAAGATGCTATGAATATTCTTTTTCAAGCTCTTTTTTTTTTTTTTTGGTAGACAGAGGCTTTCATTTCTCTTGGGTAGGTACCTAGGACCAAACACGCCGCATGGTACAGGGGCTGCATATAATTAAATGCCGGCCCCTCCCTGCAATGGTGGTGATTTTCACAATGCCACTGGCGATACATAGAGATGTAGGTACCCCACATGACTGCATCTCTTTCTCTTTTGAATTTTAAAAGTTATGATTAAATATATATAACGTAAAATGTTTAACCAATTTTAAGTGTCCAGTTCTGTAACACTAAGCATATTCACATTTTTGTGCAAGCACTGATTGCCTCCTTAAGCACTGTGCTCTACTACGTACTGCTTTTCCTGGGTCTTATATTGCCCCTTATTTTCTATAGTGTTGGTTTTGTTATTTTACCTTTATTTACTCTACAGTATTCTTGGAAACCACTTCATTGTCTTTGTCAAATGAGACAGAAAAGTCAATGTAATGTGTTAAGTAACACCGTAAGAAAGAGCTAGAAGCATGCTCTGGTAAAGTAGGGGTTGGACACAGTCCACATACATCCCAAGGTTCTGGGTTTGTGTCTGGGGCGGGTGGGAACAGCTAAGATAAACTAAATAAAATAAATGAAAGAGAGAGAGAGAGCGAGTGAGCACACACGCGAGCGCTAGAGTATAGTAAGCATGAGTAGGAAAAGATCGTTCCAAATCTTACTTCAATAAAGATAAAAACGTGAGAACCTGGCATGCCCTGGTAGAGTAGTGGTTTGGTCAACTGCCTCTTACTGAGGTGTAGACCACATACATCCCAGGAACCTGGGTTGGCATCCTGGGTCAAAGAGAACAACCAAGAGGTACGACTAAGTAAAATAAATAAATGTTTCTTCCTCTTGTCTCATCCTGCCCTGTCTGCCTGTCTACTAATCTTCATTCTTGCCTGTATGCTTCCTTAAAAAATAAAAGTGAGAAATTTGGTCAGTGTTTTAAAAGTAAAAAGTATTAAAAAAAAAAAAATTTAGAGAGAGGAGGAAGTAGTATTTTATTTTATTTAGGTGTTCAATTTGATTGTTTCCTCAGCCCTGGGTCTCAAAGCTGGGTCCTCGGGATGTATGTGGACTATTACTGGTGGCTTTATCCACTAGGCCACCAGGGCACGTGATAAAATGTATTTTCACACCAACAGCAGACTATCTGGGGTTTTCTGTCTATAAAACAGGAAGAAAAAACATTTAGACCAGCACAATCCATCCCTGGACACAAGGGTTTTGAATACACAAAGTTCTTGTCCACCAACCAGCCACAGAGTTGGCCATACCTCACAGCTTTCAAGTGCATTTTTCAACTATTTGATGTTGTAGCAAACTGTATTTAGTAGAATGCCAGGCACAGAGTAGATGCCCAATAAACTGTTGGATTGATAAAGACATCCTCTCATTTCTAAGTAGGACTCTAAGGAAAATCAAGACGTCCAAAGAGAAAGAAGAAACTGGAGGCAATAAAGCATCATGATCTGAAAAGATTCTCTGCTTGTTTTGTTTACTTATTTATTTATTGTCTAATTCCCCGAGTAGATTGCAGTAAACTCTATAAGAAGGGGCTTGTTTCAGTCATGTAGCCCAGGAATCGAGAACAGTGGCCCATAGTAGTATCTCTATAAATACATTTTTAAATAAACAGCAAAAGAGTTAAGGGTACCTGTGAGCTCTGAAGACAGTTCCAATCCTGACTTGTTATTTAATAGCTATGTAACTATCAGACACTTTAAGCTTCTCTAATAATAGTACTTAGCTCAGAGATTTTATCATTTTAGCTGACATTTAAAAAAATTTTATTGTAGTAATTATTCTACACATTAAAATAACTTCCTATGTATAAAAGTGACTTTAAAGTGCTCATTACCTAGCAGATTACAATCTTCTAATATTTACTGAGCATCTACCATATGCCAGATACTGTTCTAAATGCCACATGTGAATTAACTCAGTCAATCCTCACCATAACCCTAAGAGGTAGGTGCTATTACTATCTTCGTTTTTACAGTAAAGGTGAATGAAAAGCAGAGTTAAGTCGCTTGTCCCAGGCCACACAGCAGGCATAGCTTTCAACCTTAATCTGGCTCCAGACTCCAGTCCTTAAGCAAACTTTTATACTTTATCTCAATAAACCCTCAAATGCTATTTTTTTTCTAACATTGTAATAACTATTAGGAGAGGTGAGAAGTTCTGCCGCTGTGCGCGGCTGATATTCTCCTGAACGCCAGTGGCAGCAGATCTATTAAAGGCAGAACTGTGAAGACAGAAGGAGAGAACATACCCAGTGAGGCGGTTTCGGATAATCTTGACACTCATCACGGTCTCCCCCATGGTGGCAAAGGCTCTGGAGATGAAGTTTTCATCCATGTAGGGCTCCAGCTGGGTGAATACAGGAGCAGAGGGCTCAGCAGCGTCGAGGACTCCACAACAATCAACCCCAAGTCTGGTCATTTACTCCGGGTTCTGTGCCCCTCCCCTTCAGCGGGGTGGGCTACACGCGCTGGGGGCGCGGCTTTGGGAATTTTCCTCTGCAGAGTGGCCTGAACCCCAACTCCTGCGTTCCCAACCCCTTGTCTCCCCCCCTCAAACTGCTCCTTCAGGGAGCCTCTCCTTGGATTTAGGAACCCCATTTTTCATTCTTCAGTCCTAGAACCACCGTGGCCTTCTCTGCTTCCATACCTACCAGCCTATCCCCGCCCAAAATACCTCTTTCCCTTCCAAGAAATCCTGGTACCCCAGGACCCCAACCTTCCGATTCAGCGTCTTCACCTACACGATGGGACTGGCTTCGGTGTCGCCCGAAAGAACTCCCCGCCCCATTCACGGCCACCCTTCCAACCCTCCTCCTCAGACCCGTGCTCCCTCGCGACTAAGATGCCTCCTCCTCAGTCCCGAGCAGACGCCTTTACTCACGTCGCCCATCCACAGGCTGGCCGCCATGCCCGCAGCTGCGCCGGGGCTCGGCAGGCGGCCGACACCAGCCAATCCGCCGGCCGGGACCACCACAGAGCATGCGCCTCCGCCGCCGTCTGCGCACGCACCTGGAAACTCCACTCCGGGTTTTCACGGGGCCCGGCGAAGCGCGGAGCTTCCGGTTCCCGGCGGGCGGAGTTCAGACTGGATTCTCCGGGGTGCGGCGGGCGGTTACCGCCTGGATTTACAATCTGGTACCTGGCTCGGCTCCTTCGGGTTTCTTTTGATTCTATTTAAGCTCACAAACGTATGTGCATATAAAGTTATAAAAGCAGTGACTGCTCTTTGTAACAGTTAGAGGTCTCCTTTGGGAGCCTGGACGACCCCCTTCACTGTGACTTCGGTCCGCCCCAGCCGCCCGTTCATCCGTTTCCTAGTTTGCAAGACCTGAGATTTGGGGCTGAAGCTCGAATGGGCCCCGTCCACCTTTCCTGTATAAAGTCCTAGGGGGAGGGTTAAAGAGAGTGTAAATTAGGGGAACCCTGCCATGTCAACAACCAGCAACTTCATAGCTTGTCACTTTCCTTCCTGAAGCCCACAGACTCATCCAAAACGTCTAGCGCTCTCACCTGTGGCAGAATAGTCACCTGCCAATAGAAGCTCTCAGTAAACACGATTTACTCATTTTAAGAGGAAGGCAGGCAGGTAGGTAGGCAGCAGGCTGGGAGAGGAGGAAGCAATCGTTGATTTAGTTGTTCATTTTACTTGTTCCCCCTGGCCCTGCCACGAACCCGGATTTGTGGGCTGTATGTGGACTGTGCCCCAGGATATGCGTCAATAGATACGTTTTTGTTTTGAAGGAAAGGTGCAGGCAGGAATGAAAGCAGGCAGGCAGGCAGGAAGAGGAAGCATTTATTTAGTTGTTGACTTTGGTTGTATCCCGCCATCTGTGGTGTCGTTGTCCTGCCCCCTCCCACACCCACCAGACTGGGACTTGAAACCAGAGGTTTGTGACTTGCTCCTTCCGAGGCGATTGACTTAACCGTTGCTCCATCAGGCAGCCGACAGCATAGGGAGAGGCGGAAGAAACATTTTATTTAGTTGTTCACTTTGGTTGTTACCTCCTGGCCTGGGTCTGCAGTCTGGGTCTCCTTGAAGTGCATGTGGTCTACATCTGGTGGCCATATCTACTAGGCCACCAGGACACACAAGATTTTAAAGACTAAATCCTAACACACTTTGACTCCTCCTTTGGGAGTGTCCCAGACCTCTGCGTCACTTTAGTGCAAGTCTCAGATGGGAAGCTTTCTGCAGGCGCTGTCACTGGCAACATTACTAACCCCGCCGGAGCGCTTGAGTCTCTGGGTTTCCCTCTGGGATGTCAGGCCACTAAGGCCCTTCTTCCTTGTCAGTTTATACATCCTAGCTGCTTGTGTCCAGCACTCTTCAGCCTGAAAACCTCAGATGAACCATGAGTTGCGGTGCGGAGTTTGGCTGTAAATTCCAACAAACGGAGCAACAATTCAAGCCCCCTCTCACTAATTATTTTGGATAATTATTTAACTTGAGACCAATATGGATGACAGCAGTGTTCTCACAGGGTGTGGTGAAAATGAGAAAGACACGTGGGTAAAGTACTTGGCCCCACGCGTGTGGTTCATTGTGCTCCAGTGTGGCAGCTGGAGGCCTTGGAATCACAGCTGACAGCCAGGCTGTTTACTTAGTGCTTTGTCAACCCTTAATCTGTGCTCTTGGCTTAAATTTTAAAATGTTTGAGTGCACCCTCGTGGCTCAGACAGCGGGTGTGGGCCATGTAAAGCCCAAGGACTAGGTTGGAGGGAGTGGGACCAGAATAAAACAACTGCAGGTCCTTGTAGCTCAGGGGGCTGAGACACTGTGCAGCCCAAGGACCCAGTTTCAAGACCTGGAGCTGGAGTGAAAAAACAAGAATGAACTACTAAAGAAGTTTCTTCCTCCTCTTTGTTCCTTCCTCCCAAATGCTGCTTCTCCCTTCCTCTTAAAAATAAATAAAACACTTCTCTATCTTCCTTCCTCTCAAAAGAAAACCACATACACACAAAACCCCTTTGTGAAAGACATTTAGTGTATAAGCTTCACGACACAGGTATCTTTGTCAATTTTGTCTTCTAATTAAATCCCTATACTGCCTGGCATACAGCAGGCACTCATAAAAATACTTGCTAAATTTATGACACAATAAACAATCCCTTACCCCATCTCCCACTCCCTTGAGCAATAATTTCCAAATCTTCTCCTTGGAATCTAGCTGTGTATTTCTAAATAACATACTTTCTTACTTGTAATTTTGGATATTTTAGTAACTGTCTCTAATACATACGCACATCTCCATCTTCTTGTTATAATTTTTTGCAAAACTTATTATTAGCATATACATTATAACTTTAAATATTAAAGCCGTAGGGGGTATATGGTGATTACATTTGTTTTGAGATACACCATCCAGCTTGGAGGAAGACAGCTGAAAAGATAAAATTAAGGGTACCTGATATGGACACAAAAGATTTACACTTCTGATATAGACACTGGCACTGAATTAATGCTTAGATAAAAAAATATAATATTCATAATAGCAAAGACTTAGATTTTCCTATGTGCTGACCTGTTCTTTGTTCATCCTCCATGCAATACCAGGGAAAGGAACTGAGGTTCTAGTTCTCAGGTTGAGGCAAAGATTTCCATTTAGTCTGCACTCTAGGTAGCTTCTGACCTCAACTGAGTCACTTCAACTACCGGACACTGTTCCTTGCTCAGCAGCAATTCCTATTTTGCAGGGCTGATTAAAGTATTAAAAACAAGCTATAGCATGTAAAGTGTTCCCCCCTTTTAAGTCCCAATCCACAAGAGTTGTTATTAAGAACAGGGTTCTCTCAACCTGCTACATTATAGTAAGGGAAATCTCCAGGAACCTAATGCAAATGGACTTTTCTTTTTGGTTGGGGGGAAATGTAGCAGATACAAGAGTTTACAAAGAAAACATTAAAATCCAAAGTGTGATTTATTTTTTTTCCCTTCTAAGAAATCGATTTTTAATTGTGCTTATGTAGAAACTAAAAGTTCAAGGGGAAAAAATAAATCACAGAATACACTTATTTTACATCATATTCACTCTTCTAAGTCCCTGACATCCCAGAAGACTGCTGGTGCTAATAAAATATTCCTGCTAAACATACAGATTCTCTATCAGCACTGTGCCTTTCTGTACTTATAGAAATGTTATGTATTTGCACAGCCCAATACGCAAGCATTAGCCACACGTGACTACTACGGACTTGAAATGTAGTTACTGCCAAGACGCCCTGGTGGCTGAATGGTTAAGTTCATGACCTCTGGCTGGACCAGGGTGGGAGAAGCCACCAACATAAACAACTAAATAAAAAAATGCTCCTTCCTCCTCTCTTTCTGCCTACCTCTTCCCTTTAAAGAAACGTAGTTAGTGTAACTGAGGAAGTGAGTCTTAAATGTTAGAGTGACCACCACATTGGACAGGTCAGCTCTCAAGATACGGTTTCTCAAATGCCTGTAGAAATGTCCAATATGCCTAAGCTGTCTTGAGTTACTGTGCAATTAATCATGTTTAGTCAATTATATAAGCTGTTGAAAATGGTACAATAGCAGCATTTTTAGCTATGTACTATACTCAAAAATTGTTTTTTAGGATTAGGGTTTTAAAAGATCCAATTTCATGTCTCATATTATGTAGCATAATAAAAAAAAAAAAAATCCATGATTCCTGAAACAGACTTAGGTAAAAATCTATCAGCTCTCTCTCTCTTTTGTATGGAGCTGTCAGTCACATCAACAGCAGACAGGCAGGTACACACCAGGACATCTGACATCTTAAACAATAGCCTTCTTACTTTAAAGAGGAGCAGGCAGGAATGAAGGTGAGCAGAGACAGGCAGAGAGAGAGGAAGAAGTACTTTAAATAGTTGCTGATCTTGGTGTTCCCGTGGCCCAGGGAGGCAAACCAGGACCTCGGGTTGTATGTGGGTTGTGCCAACTGCTACTCCTCCCACAAGGTGTGCCAAGGCCTAGCCTTTCTCAGGTTCATAGGTATAGGTTTACTTTACCCTTCCCAACATAGCAGGTGCACCCTAAAGAAAGCAGAGTTTGTAAAAGACAAGTAGTGGCCCGTTTTATAAAACTCTAAATTTATTAAAAGTGTTAAAAGTTTTCACTTTCCCCTCCAAAATACTTTACATTAAAAAATCAAAACGGTCTTCTATTTTCTCAGCCACTGTATAAGTCATTGCTTCCCTTTCTGGGGACAAACCTCTCCAACCCTCTTCCCCTTCCCTCCCTTTAATATTGCTCCATGTTCATTTATAAGACCCCCACTCCCCATGTCCTGCCCTGCAAGCAGTTTCCTTTTCAGATCTAGGGCCCTTGAAGGTAGGCATGCTGGATGGGCAGAGCCTGAAAGGCAGAACACTTTGTGCTTCCGGGAGAAAGGCTGATTGGCTTCTTGATCAAGTGGAGGGTCTCTTCCCCCATGGACATCTGTTGAGGAGCAAATATTTGGCTTGGGGTTGCCCACAGCTGGGGAGCCTGCCTCTTCTCCATTCCCCCAGGCATAGGTCCATGACAGCTGGGTCTAACAATAGCACTGTTTGTCTGCCTGTGGACTGTGAAGGACAGGAGTGGCACAGGACTAAAGTAGGGCTTCATGGAGCCCCAACTTCTCACCCCCAGGAAAGGAAGATGTGGATTCTATAGGCAAATCCAAGGTCAGCCAGGACCATGGACGGCAGGGACAGTGGGGAAGTTTAACCACATAGCTCTGGGGTCAGCAGTGTTCCTTCTGACAAAACCTCCTCCCATGTTCCATCCTCCCACCTTTATGCTGTAGGTCCTGGATGATTCCGGAAAAGAGGAAGAAAAAGAGGGAAAGGATTCTGTTCTGCTGATGGAAAAAAGGTAGGAGATGACAGAGTACCCAGGGTTGGGGGAGGTCTGCTGGAATCTTAGTCCTCATGGCTTCCTTGTTCCAGGAGGGAGGGCGAGGGGGCCAGGAACCAGGCCCTCAGAGGCTTCATCAACTCTGTTCCTTGTCCTTGACTAGTAATACTGTGTGCTGGCCCCCACTGGACACAGATAAGACCACACGGTTCTCCAGTTGTTTGCCCGTCATCTCCACAGGACTCCAGGCGTCCTCCTCCTGCCCCGTGCCCAGCTGGTAGTTGGTGCCCATGCCCCAGGAGAAAGCACGACCTGCAAGGGAGAGAAATGGGGGTAGCTGTCTCCAGAATCACTTAGCCCTACCTTTCTGGGACATGGTGATGAACTTCTGCCTTGACCTGTAACAGCCTGGTAATACCTCAGCAATTGGGGACTTTAGGGAAGCTGAGAGAAGCCAAGAAGATGCTGGATAAAAAAGAGCTTTGTCAACTAGAGACACAAGCCTTACACACTGCCTCTTACCTGCTTCTAGACATAGCATGCAAAGCCCTAAATGAGTGGCCCTTCCCCAAACTCCCACACTACCCTCCATTCCTAGGACCAGCCACCTCTGAGACTGCTCATTCCTGAGATGCCCTCCTTTGTCTGTTTATTTTCTCCTTTATTTATAAGCGACTGAACCTTCAAGGTTCAAGTCCCACTTCCTCAGGAGGTCTTCCCACATCAAACAGCTTCTCAAGACCCATGTGGCTGTCCCATTCACCACCCAGGATTTGGTGACCACTGCTCACACCCTGCTGCTGTGTTTGCCAGGACGCCACTATTAAGCCGCTAAGTCTTATTCCTCCTCATACATTTCTTTTTTAAAGAGAGGAAGAGACGAAGAGGAGGAGGAGGAAGGAGAGAAGGAGGGAGGGAGGGAGGGAAGGACAGAGGGAGGAAGGAGAAACATCATGATTCACTTTGGTCTTTCACCCCAGGCCCCAGGTCTTAAACCTGTGTCCTTGGGCTTTATATTGTCTGCACACAGCGTCTCAGCCCTCTGAGCCACAAGGGCTTGCTCTTTCCTTATAACATCCTAAATACAACTCCCTGGGGAGCTGGCACATACTAGGCTGTAAATAAAAGGGTCACCAAGGTGGGGAGTAAGGAGAAACCTGACTCAGGAGGCTGAAGACCTGTGTTCAAATCTTATTACAGTTTTTCTGGGTCTCAGTGAATTATTTTCTCTACCACCCAGCTATTTTTCTCCTCAAAAGAACAAATCACCTTAGTTCAAATAATGTTTACTCATTTTAAGCTCATTAAATTCAAAGCTTCTGAGAACCAGGAGAAAAGCACTGTCATCCTAAACACTGCTTCCTGCCTACCAGCCCCATCTGAGGGTGGACATCAGAGCCTGCTGGGGAGTACGAATCATCACCCCGGGCCCCAACCAGACCGAATGTGGGCAGCCCCAACCCACCATCTTTAGTCACTGCGTATCCCACGGAGGCCCCACAAGCCACTGAGGAGACGTCGGGGAGCCTGGAGATGAGGGTGGGTATGCTCTTCTCCTCCGCACCCTCCCCAAGGCCCAGTCGCCCATACTCAGCACGGCCCAGGCTGTATGCTTTTCCTGTAGGGCGAGGGAGAGATGAGTAGCAGAGGGCAGGCTCCAGGTAGGTGGGGTGAGTTCCCGCATCCCAGAATGTAAGGCAGTGTGCCTTCCCAGTTTTCAGGGAGACCCGAGGACCCCACGGTCCCACCTTCAGAGCAAGCCCAGGTTCTAAGAACCATGGTTTCAGGAATCTGGGCTGGGCCCAGGGAACACCCCCCGACCGCGCCCCAACCCAGAGAAGGGTCCAGAGGTCCCACCTTCAGAATCCATACAGACTGTGTGATGTTGGCCACCAGAGAAGCCCACCCATGACTTGGTGGAGTTCTTGAAGGATGTCAGGTTCTGGGGTACAAAGCAAGATTCCGTGCCTGAGGTTCCTGTGTTGGGGGGAATAGAACTATAAGGGATGAAGGTATCCCAGAACCTGCCCTCTTCACCCCCAGTGAGACCACCTCACTCCCACCGGGGTGTGCATCTCACTTCACAGATGACAAAGCTGTGGTTCTGAGGGTTAGGTGGCCCCAGCAAGCTTGCACAATGAATGCGTGGTGGACCTCGGACCGGAACCCAGGTCATGCTGGGCTGTCCCAGGTGCTGGGCTCTGGACTTACCAAGCTGATGGTAGTTGGAGAGGCCAAAGCCATATACGTGGCCCTCGCAGGAGATGGCAAAGGTGAAGTAGGCGCCGCAGAAGGCATCCTGGAATTTCACGTGACCCCGACTTCCCCTGCATTTCAGCATCACACACTTGGGGACCAGGAGTCGTTCTGTAAGCAGAGAGGAGGCCTGGGTCACTGGCAGACACGGGGCCTCCCTTCTCTCCAGCCTATTCCTTTCACCATTACTAAAGCTTTCGGGGAAGGCTCAGTTGGGGGTTTTCTCCCTATTTTACAGAAAAAGAAACTGAGGCCCAGAGAGCACAGTGCCTCACTCCCGCAAGCCATAAACTTTACCATGTGTCAGGCTTTCCTCTCTATCACAACCACCAGTGAGGCAAGTTTAGAGATGAGGAAAGTAAATCACAGCCAAGAGGTGGTTGACTTAAACCCATTTTGAACTCTTCACCACCACTGCATAGGTATGTTGGATACAAGTCTAACTGAACACATCAATCCTCCTGCCTTTCTCTGGATTTCCCTGGGGGTATAGCGGGTGGAGCAGCTTGTCAAGCTGCTTGCCAGGGGGACCTAAACCACCTACCAAGACCTTGCCGGCCACCACGATTGGCAAATAATTCAGGCACGCGGCCCAGCTGGCCCTGTTCCCCGCAGCCCAAAGTGTAGAGGTCACCATCAACTGTCAGCATCACCAAGTGGTCGTTTCCTGAGGGTGAGAGGAAGCCAAGTGCTGTGGGCTTGTCTATAGGGACCAAGGCTGGGCCAGCCCCAGAGGACTTCTGTACCCACCTGAGGCCACCTTCACCACTGGCATACTGAGCTGCACCTGCACAGGCACCATGCTTTTCTTCATGGGCTCCAAGAGCCCAATCACACCGTTGTTGTCCTATGAGGAGGGCGGAGCACTCGTCAGCCAGTCCTACCTGTCTCACAGCCAGGTCCAGGCTTGCAGGCAACCACACAGTGTCTGACAAGAGCACCCGCGCACACGGGGATGGAGAGGGAGCAGGAGTCCGGCCACACAGTGAAATCCTTGCTAAGGAAATCACACATGGCCTGTGATTTGCATTAAAAGAACAAAGGAGCGAAGGAGTAGATGGGAACAAAAGTAAGTTTGGCTACAAGTTAATTGTTAAGGTGAGTAAATATATTATTCTGATTACTTTTAATGTGTTTGAAATGCTCCATAAAAATTTGTTTAAATAGATCTGATCTTCAGATTCCTTTACTTTTTTTAAAAAAGTAAAGCATCTTGTGTTTTAGTTATAGATCTTGGTTGTCATCCCCCCCCACCCCCACCAACCCTGCCGCCATGGGATGGGAACCCAGGTCCTTGGGACACCATGTGGACTGTGCTCAGCCAGAGGTGGTGGACCCAACCACTAACTCACCAGGACATGCCAGATTCCTTTATTTTTGACATTACAAAATAAATACCAAAGAACTGTAGGGAAACAAAAATTCCATCCTGTATTATTATTATTATATATATTAATTCACAGAAGAGGCTCTGAGGACTGGGTGAAGTTGTTATTTTATATGATATTACACAGGCGAAGGAAAAATATCCCTCACCAAACCAGATACTGGCAAAGAAAGTCGAACCTTAATTTACATAAAGGTCCTGTCTCGGCTAACTGTGCCCTTCCTACCTCATGTGGCTGACACCTCCTAGTGTCCCCCCAGTCTTCTGATATTGTATGGAAGTATTTAAGCTAGAAACTAACACCCTGTGGCAAGTTACTCAGTTTGACTGGGTTTTACTTACGTGTGCAGGAAGTGTGTGTGCTATTATTATAAACTTACTCCTATTCCGTTTTCTTCCCTCTTATCAACCTAAAGTTTATTAATTTGCCAGCCTAGAAAAACCCAGAAGGGTGTGGAAACCTATTCCCGAGTCCCAACAGTACCAAAACAATTTTTATGGTGAATCTATTTTTGTTAATAGTCCAGAGGACTTTTATTTTTATACCTCTCTCGCCATGAATTCATCGGGATGGGTTCCAGCAGTAAAGACACCTTTCCAAGGCATCTCACAGAATGGGCTTTCCTGAGGGAGCAGGCTGGCACTTCAGCTGAACCCTAGTCCCTTTCTCTTTGTCAGCCTTCTTTTTCTGAACATTTTCCTTTACAGCTTCAGGCAGCTATCTCAGCTTAGAGAACATCAGTTTTCTTAGGAAGACTCTCTCCTGTACTGTTTGTTTATAATACCGGGTGCTCACTGAGTCACGCGGTAGACAATTCCAGTTTTGCTAGGGGACCATCTGTGGGACACCCCTTATCGAACAGTGCCCGCTCCTTCGATGTCCACAATATCAGATTCTTGTAGATGTGCATATATGTGGCCAAAGGAACAGCCCCATGTTTCTTTCCTAAAAGGCCTAGAGAACATATCACAGGGGCCTCGCCTCTTTCCCTTTGTGTTGGCCACTTTGGCAAATTACTGGAAGATGGCGGTTCTGGCCCAAAAGTGAGCCTGTTTGTTTTTTAAACTATAATCCCCTCTCTTGGAATTTCTGAGATGTGACAGGCTGGGGGGGGGGGGGGGCAAACAAACAAACAAACAACCCTGAGAAAAGAAGAAGCATCTGGAAGAGGTTGGGCAGTGTTGTAGGGAACGGGACAGCAGCCTTCCCAGAAAAGCCCTAAGGCATCCCTGATGCTCCCTCTCCAAGACACACCCTTCACAGTCAGATTCAAGGAAACAGCTTAGGGTGTGACAAGCCTGGATCAAGAAGCCAGAGACCTGGGCCTGAGCCTTAATTCTGCCTCTGGACCCTGATTTCCCTAAAAATACAATAGGAGTGAAGATGGGTTATATGGGGGGCCCATCAGTTCATTCCATCTGTCAGGTGCCACCAAGTCACCCAGACCCAGTCTTACCCGGAAGGAGCCCCAGAGGAAGACACGGCCATCCTCGGTGAGGGCCGCTGTGTGACTGTCTCCTGCTGACACCTGTATCACCTTCTCTTGCAGTTCCACTTTCCCAGGGACCATCTCTGAGCCCTCCACTGATGTGTCCCTTCCGAGGGCACCCTCATCATTGCAGCCGAAGGAATAGACCTGTGCCCAGGATGGCCCCATTAGTGCAAGGTCTGGCCTTACAGTCCATTCTTACTGAGACCATTCCCTGCTGGCTAGCCAGTTCCACAGAGAAATGTGTGTGGCTCAAAGATCTTACCCCAAGTCCCACCGACCCAGGCCTTGTCCAATCCTGTTGGAGTTACCCTCCAACCTACCTGGCCACTTTTGCTTAGACACACAGTGTGCATGCCCCCAGCCTCGGCCTGCACAACGTCCTCCGGAATGGACACCAGGGCTGGCTTCTTCCTCTCCATCACATTCTCGCCCAGCCCCAGCTGGCCCACGTCGCCCTGGCCCAGTGTCAGCACCAAGCCTGGTTCTGTGCTGTGGGACCTATGTGAGACTGAGGGGTGGAGAAGACAGCCCCTGAGTGTGTAGGATGATGGGAGACTGGAAAGGTCAGTGCATGGGCTCGGGGGTCACAAACCCCTGGGTTCAAGCTCCCGCTCTGCCACAGACCCCTCAGCTGTGAAATGGGAATAGGGTTTTGTGAAAATTAAAAACTGAGCACAGGCACACGCCTGTGGCTCAGCGGCTAAGGTGCAGGCCATATAAAGCCCAGGGACCCGGATTCAAGACCCAGGGCTGGGGGAGGGAAAAATAAAACAAAAAATCCAAAACATAGCACATTATTGTGAGGAGACACTCAATACTGTGAAATGAATCTGTGGGTTAGGGAAGACGACAGAGGATAGATTTCCCGATTAGCTCTAAGTTTATGATTAGGATCTTGGTCAACAGTGAGGGCCCAGGTAATAAATGTCAACCTGTGACTGACTGCTTATGCGACAGACCTTCCACATTTAGGTTCTCGTTTAAAAGAACAGGAAAACAGAGACTCAGAGAGGTTAAGTAACCTTCTCAGGGTCATAAAATTAATTAAATAAGAGTCTGTACTTAAGCCAGTAAGCCTATGTGGTCCCTAGCCTTCATCTCAGGCCGTGACAGAACTCCTGGACTAGTCACAGAGATCTGACCCCTTCCACCCCTACCCGGAAACAGGCAGCAGCTGAAGAGGAAGGAGAAGGAGTGAGACCTGCCAGAGGCAGCGGCGGAAAGCACAGGGCCATCTGCTGGCCAGTGACGGCTGCTGGTGCTTGCGGGACAGCAGTGGTACCCAGCCCCTCCCCCGGGTGTGGCCACAGACACCAGGGTCCCCTTGCTCATAGGGCGCTCTGCACAGGGAGCACCTGGTCGGGTTTTCTGGTCATGAGGGCTTGGCCCGCAGACACCTTGGCAGGAGCCTGGAACACGGTGGGAGGCCACGGCCCTCACTGCCTGGTTACGAGGGTCTGCAAAAGACGGACACTGTCTGAGTGTGGGCCCACACTCCCCCTTCCCAGACTGGGGATGGATTTCTGCCCCTCTGGGGTCCCAGGAGAAGAGAAACCACAGCCACCTCCCTCACATGCTGCCAGGACATTATCTCACTTAAACCTCACAACAGCCCCATTCTTGCCTGCACCTTACTGATAGGGTAACCCAGGTCAGGGGGGCTAAATGACTTGCCAAAGCTTTACACTACAAAGTGACAGAACCAGGTCTTGAACTCAAATCTGGAAGTCAAAGGTCTTAACCATAATGAATTTCTGCCTGGGGCAAAGTCAGGTTAGATTTTTGTTGTTTATCTTTCCCTGCTCTGGCTGTTTATTTAGCCCTGGGTCCTAAACCCAGCTCCTTGACCTCAGATGGTTTGCACCTTAGCCGCCTTAGCTCCCTGAGCCACAAGGGTGTGCCATAGGGTCTAGTTTTACTGTCAGTACTGCCTCGGTGCTTTTAGACACGTTCCCAGAGTGGGGGAGAATATGAGCTACAGGAGACCTTCCAGCTGGGTGGAGTTCCTGGAATTTCAGGCTCCTCAGCTTCAAATGTCAGGGAGGAGCCCCATCCCAGATTCTGGGGACTCCAAGAGGCCACCCATACCCAGACAGATGCCAGGGCCACTTACCCTTCACCTTCTTGCCCTTGGGGAGGGCATCCTCCGGGGGTGACCTCCTCTTAGCTATGCGCTTGGGTGGCATCTTCTGGTCCTGAAAAAACAAGTCAATATTCATATTAGAAATGGAATCATTTCTAATCATTCAAAACGAATCTCTAATGAAGCAATATTTATCAAAAACTCTAAAAATGGTGGGAGGAATTATCTAGCAATTTCACTTCTCAGAATTTACTCTAGAATAGAATAATGGCTATACCCAAAGGTTAAGTTCCTCAAATATTCTTTGCTGTGTGCTTTTATTGTCTTTCAAAGGTGCAGGCAGGAAGAGAAGGGGGAGGAAGCTCATTATTTATTTTTATTTAGTTGTTCATACTGGTTGTTTCCCCCGGCCCTGGGTCTTGAACCCGGGACCTTGGGATATATGTGGGACTGCGCCCAGGTGCACTAGGTCACCAGGGCACACCTGCTGTATTCTTCATAACACTAAAAAAGACCAGAAACAATAAAAAAGAGCAACTCTTGAGCTCTAGAGTAGGAGACTGGGTAGACAGTTCATGGCGTATTCATTATAGGACAGTACGAAGCCATTAAAAGCAATACTTTCAGACTTTTTCTTAGGAAGATGTCCGAGATTGCCAAGTACAGCACACTCCTTTGGCTCAGTAGCTAAGGTGCAGGCCATGTAAAGTCCAAGGACCCAGGTTTGAGACTCAGACAGGAAGGAGAATAAAAAAAGGAAAAGAGATTGCCAAGTAAAATAAGCAAATTTAAAAAAACCCCACCTCATCAGTCTATTTTCAAAAAGAAAAAAATATATATCATATAAAGTTATATATAGAAAATGTGTGGAAAGAAATACAACCAAACTACCTAAGTATCCAATGTCAGATGAATGGATAAAAATGTGGTGCATATACACAATGGAATACTACACAGCCCTTAGAAGAGAGGAAACCCTGTCATTTGAACCAACTTACATGGATCTAGAGGGGATGATGCTAAGTGAAACAAGTCAAAAGAAGAAAGATAGACACTAGGTGACCTCACTCACAGGTGGAATGTGAACAGACAAAGGAACAGATGAAACAAAACCAATCCTTGGACACTTGCAACAGAACTGAGGTGACCCACAGGGAATGGAATCGGGTGGGCGGAGGCAGAAATGGTGGTGGAGCCCACTGGACAGTGGTGAAGAACACTTGGTACTTTGGTGGAGGGCAGGCTGTGCTGACACATATATGAGGAATGGGGAACCTCTACATGTGAGTGTATTTCAATGTATAAAAATAAAATAATTTTAAAAAAAGAGAAAAGAAAAAATTACATCTGGTACGGCAACCTGGAAAATGAGATTATGGACAACTTTTTTCTTTGTACCTTCCTTTGTTATCTAAGTTTAATGAGAAACATTACATGTATTTCTTAAAATCTTTTATTATAAAAAATTAAAACACTGAAGAACATTAAGTGAAGGATCCCTCATAACTGTCCCAACCCTGAGATAATATACTCACTAGTAATTTTGATAATGCATTATTGTTATCAGACCAAAAACAAAAGACTTCACTAAATAAAACCGAACCATTTGCACCCTCTGACCAGAAGCATCACTCGTGGGAGGAACCTGGCTTCACTAAAGAGAAAAACACTGTAGAGACACTCACCCCGACGTATCAATATCGGGTGTTATAAAGGGGGAAAAAGAAATCTCCTGTGGGTGACAAGGACAGGACTCAGGGCAGTTGGAAAAGCAGCCCTGACGCCTCCCCTCTCCTGACTGGCAGCCTCCTCAAGGATCCATGTCTTTTCCAAGGCTGCTGGGAACAGACACCCTCCCCAGCTCTCTCAACTCCTTGCCTAGGCCTTTTTCCCTACACACATGCAGCTCTGGAAATAAATCTTTTCTGAGCCCTGGTCTCTGAAATCATGAAAGACAGGTTGGCCAAGGCTGAGGCTCCCAAACTGAACTCTGATCCTTCTGGAATGCATGGCAGGGGCCAGGGTTTTGCCACTGTGTGTGCTTAAGTGGTACTGAATGCAGCAGACTCTGGGACTAGACTTTGAGCTCCACTACCTTCTCTTCTTTCCTTTTTTTAAAGGAAAGCAAAGGTGCAGGCAGTAATGAGGGCAAGTAGGCAGGAAGAGAGAGGAGGAGGGTCTTTATTTTTTTTAGTTGTCCATCATCTGGCCCTGGGTCTCGAACGGGGGTCCTGGGGATGGACATGCACTCCTTCCAGAGGCCTTATCTGTTATGCCACCAAGGCCTGCTGGTCTCAGCCACTTTCTTTCTTTTCTTTTTTTTTAAGGAAAGTACAGGCAGCAATGAAAAGAGAAGAGGAATGGAGGAATTTTTATTTCCATTTTAGTTGCTGACACTGGTTGTTCCCTCTCAGACCTGGGACTCGAACCCAGGGATATACAGCCTGCGTTCTTCAGAGGCGACTGACCCAACTGCTACTCCACCAGGGTGCCCCTATTTTGTTTTCATTTAGTTGATGACACTGGTTGTTCCTTCCCCCCAACCCCCTCCAACCCAGACTTGAACCTAGGGGTATGTGGTCTGTACTCCTTCAGAGGTCACTGACCTAACCACTACTCCATCAGGGTGTGCCTCTGTTACTTTCTAGCTGTTTTAAACTGGAGCAAAGTTATTTAATCTCTTTATGATTCAGTGTTCTCTGAGCAAAAGAGATAACAGTACCTATATCTGTGATGTGAGATTAAGTCAATACTGTAAAAGCAGAAGAAATCAATACTGGTGTTGCTCTGCAACCTAGGGCCCACCCCAGATGATGCGGATCCACCTCTCCTCCACTTTAGAGACCCTCCACTCAAGTTTACAGAAGGAATTAGAACGCCAGAGCCCTTCTTGGGCTCTGCTGTGGGTCTAACCCGCACATCTCAATCTCCTCTTCCTTCATTTGTTCATTTCTTCTTTCCTCCCTCCCTCTTTTATTCCTTCCTTCCTTCCAGTAAGTCCCATAGCACTCCAGCCGCTCCAGTGCCCCCGTCATCGCTGGGTTTCAGGGTAATCTGCTGACTACGCTGGGGAAGGAGCACAGGACCTGTGCAGGCTGAGCCTCTCTGCTGCTCAAGCGTCTACAGGTTGTGCTGGCCCAGTTCTAACTGGTAAGATGGCAGTTCTGAGAGTCCCACCATTTCAGTTTTCCTTGGCATGGCCTCTTCCTCTCCAGCTTCCTCTTCGAGGCCTGTCTTCCACACTACAATGCACATTCACCTGCCAGGGCTGTGGCTTGCTTATCATTGCTTGTAACCACGAATGGCAATGCTGCCATGGTCTCTCTGAGTTGTATCCATATCTATAAAAGGGGATGCCATGATTTCTTCTCAAGAATGGTGGTGTAGTGACTATTCAGCGGCCTCTGGCTGGCACAGCTCACACACATCCCAAGGTCCACGGTTCACGTTCCAGGGTCAGCATTCACAACCAAGGTGAACAACTAAATAGATGCTTCTTCCTCCTCTCTGCCTGCCTGCCTGCCTACTTGCCTTCATTCCTGCTGCACCTTTCCTTAAACAACAACAAAAAAGACCGAAATGCTCTGGCGGAGTAAGGGTTGGATATAGGCCACATACATTCTAAGGTC
>RJWH01000841.1:0-301775 GCA_004363575.1 Solenodon paradoxus
GATGGGATGGGAGACAGAGAGAGAGATGGGATGGGAGGCAGAGCCGCTACCACAGGCTGTGCCATCAGAGAGGACGCTTGATTTTCACATGTCCAGTGGTCTTTGGCTTATGCTAGATACTAACTTGAAACTCTTCAGAAACCATTTTCTTACAGACAGACCCTTTCCAAACTGCTCTTCTCCATTATTTATATACTAGAGTCTGATAAAGTCTTCATCCTTCATTACACACGTCTGAAGCTTGATTCAGAACATAATAAAATGTCAAAACATATTTTGAAGCTGGTATATAAAAGCCACCCAAAAAACAGTAACAAGCTCTGTTGATACTTAGCTCTGCTTTACAGCAACAGACCATGCAGACTAACACCATCAAATCCTAGAGTCCTAATATTCTAGTGCCTTTACTTGAAAAAACAGGATAACTTAAAGATGTCTTTGGAAAGGTACACCTTTATCCAACTTCATAATTAAATTTTTCTCTAGTACAAATATATTTGGAAGATCCTAAAGAGGCTTGTTAGTAAAAACAGCTTCTTAACACACATTTATTGCATTTTATTTTTTAGACCTAAAAAACACAATCATGTTCAAACTGAACATTTTTTATTAAGTTAATTTCTAAAAGATAAAACTGAAAATAAACCATCACTTAATTTTTAAACTAGATAAAACTAACTTAGAATAAAAGAATTTCACAGAATTAGAAATGAGCATATTTATGTAATTTACTTTTTGGCAGGAGGAGAGGAGACCAGGCAAAATATTTCAAGGCGAATTTATTTATTTTTTCTATAAGACATTTTCTGAGACTTGAAATAGTTCATAACATTATCTATTATAGGCAAACAAAACACTTTTTAGAAAAACTTCTATATAAAATTCCTGGATCTGAATTTTACATTGACTTTATAGGGTAATAATTGGTTATCTGAAATTTGACCACATTTCAGTGAGAAGTTCAGTGCAAGATCAAAAGGTTATGACACTTAATTGTGATTAAACTAAAAATGGTACTTCTATTTCAACAGAGTTATGGCATTGTTTTTCTCTTTCTTGGAGATACTGCAAAAAGAAGCAGCATTACTAGTGACCCTATGTCGAGAAATGTTACTTTATTATTTTAGAAAGTCTCTCTGCTTTTAAGTTAATGAAGATCATAATTTTAGGGAAATACCTGTAAAAGAAAATACTACTTTTTATATATTCAGATGATCTTAACCCGTGAAAATTCTGTTGATTCAAAGATTCAAATAATAAAAGATGTGAAAATGTGAATTTTTATTTTAATCTGCCAAGTGGATAGATTTTATCATTGTGTAAACATTTGTCATAATGAAGATACAAACAAAAATCACTTTAGGTCAAAAATCTTCAGAGAAACCCTTCAGAATGAAGCATGAAATAAAAGACAAAGCCTGCACTAAAAATTAAGAATGTAAATTTATATGGGACTGTATTTGAAATTTTAACTCCATTTAGTTAAAATTACTTTGATAGCAAGCAAACAATATTTTAAAGAGTATCACTATCTTTTCTCTTGTTAAGGAAAAATTTGCAATTGTTTTTATCATTAACATTACAAATCAAACGTGATAAAAAGTACAAATTAATTATGCTTTAGAAGGCATAACTTCACCATTTTGTCCTGGAAAATTTAAAACCACTAATTAATAACCACAACTAAAATTAGAGGAAATACCTAATTTTGTTTTAGAAAGGCTAAAATTCTCTCTCATCAGGTCCCAGAATAGATAGATAAGATTTTGCCAAATAGAACATTTTCTTTGGAGCAATCCTAACAAACCTCACTTTCTATATTGCTAGCAGTCACTGCTCTCCTTTTAGGTAGCAGAGCTTTATAATTCATCACTTCTTCATGAACAAATGGAAAGACATTTTTACCTCAATGTAAATAAGCAATTGCAATGACTTTTCTGATATTCATTAATATTAAGGCAGAAAAAAGACAAGAGCAAAACAATTTTAATAATCTAAAAGTGGACTGTTTGGTTCTTTTTACTTTTCTTTTGCATTTGGTTCTCCATCTTGTCTTTATAAAAATATAACATGATTGTAGAAAACATGAACACTGACACAAGAAGACTACAGTTGTGTTCAAAGACAGTTTAAAATTCCAAACCACAGAAATGGAAGCAAACTGCAAAGAATTGAGCGGCAGAAAATGCTCAGAGTTGGTCTGAAAGGGAGGAAGGGCTCTTGTGAAAGCCCAGAGACAAACACTGGAGGAGGCATCCAGCCAAACTGAAAACAGAATTTAATTTCTCCATTTTTATTCAAAAGCTATTATTCATTAAGGTGTGTATACCAAACATACCATCCTGGTAAGGAATAGGTAAAGCAAAAGAGATACAAGAAAATTTAAATGATCTAAAAAAAACTTCAGTTCAATACCATTAAATAAAATTTCTTATTTGAACCAACAAGGGACAAAACTGCCCAGTTCCACTGTTATTCTATGCTGAGGACACATATATTCCTTCTCTGGTATTGCAAAAGGCATGGAAACCGTTAGGTATGGAGTCAACCAGATGATGAGAAGTTTAAATTAATTCCTACCTACATATAATTGCCACAAAGGAAAGATCTCTTTTCTAGGTATTTGCATTAAAGTACTGTCATGAAGATGAACAATTCATTTACTTTTTTATATACTTGGTAGAGACCTATCATAAACCCAGGCAACTTTATGTCTTACTTTTGGCAATTATCTTGAGGTCAGCTGATTCACACCCATCACTTGAAATAATTAGAGACCTCAGAAAATAAATCCAACTGCCTAGAATTAGATGTCCTTCTTGTATCTGAGCCACTCATGGCAGTGACTTTCTTTGAAAGTCAGAAGATTTGTACATTACGGTGAAGAGAAAATAAATTAAAGTATGTTTAAAGGATGGAATTGGAAATGCTATTCTGAGGAAGTACTTTAGGATTATCCCTTTTCTCCCATATAGGGATTTGCTTTCTGTTTAAAGGAACTTAGACTTTATCCTAACCTTGAAGAACAATGTTTCTTTAGGTTTTTAAAAAACTTATGAGCAGAAATTTAAACCTAAAATAGACAGGGTTTGTACATAGGAGGCTGAGACCCCTTAACTGAACTGGTTGCCACCTCTCTGTGCATTTTTATGGCGCCTACCGTTACATTGCTGGAGTACTCAGACAAAGATCGTTCACTATCATCATAATCACTGGGGAAAGGAATAAAACAAATCCCAAAGCCTGCATGTGAGTCTACTTCCAGAAGCTTGTGCAGTGCAAGAACAGAAACCTTGTACTGATTTGTTACATATATATGCATTGTGCCCCCAACTTCAGTTCTGTCCCCTTTAGTGTAGAACCTCCAATACTCCTTTGGGGAAGGTCAGAAATGATAGCATATTAATATATAAAAGTAATCAGGCACAAATACAGACAACATTTCCATGTATTTTATGTTCTCCAGGCATGAAGCAAAAAAAAAAAATCTTCCCCATGCTGGACCTAGAATTAAACTTTCTCCTCTCTAGTCCTTGCTTCATTGCGTACACATTTCTTATGATGTGATTTATATAATGCTGCACTAAGCTGATTTTAAGTGATCACCTATAAGAACTTGAGCTTCATCAGAATGAGTTACTTTTTTACCCTTGTCTTATCCCCTTACTTTGCAAGATGCCCGATCCACCCCATGACTGCTAAACAAGAGATGAATTTTCATCTGTTGTTCAGCTTTCTACCACCGAGCCTCTGCCAGTGAAGGAAATGCACTACGTTCTCACCTAAAGGGGGACTGGGACTATCAAATGGAAAAGTAGAGCAGAAAGGCTTTTATTTCTGCACGATGTCCCTCCTTCATAAGGGCTGGCGGGGCAGGGAAGGGCCAGCCCCCCTGGCTCGTGGGTGCAAGTCTTGCACAGCGTTTAGAAGTTACAGACAATCCACCTCCTATGATCCCCTGGCTGACACAACACAAGAGGCTTTTGAGAATAACAAGAACTAAAGACGGTGTCCTGACACACAGAAGGTCCCTCCAGAAATGTGTGCAGACTAAAATGATTGGGATAGAGGACTGTTTCACACATTTTAAAAACACAAAGATGAGAGAAATTGGCCATATTCTGGTGTCCGAAGGAAGTCTTAAAAATCCTAACAAGTGCTGTGGTGAACAACTGCTAAAGGAAGGACGGACACAGCAGAGAGGCCTGCCCACATGAAAGGAACCAATGTCATCGTACTCAATCAGCATACTATCAACAAAGCCTATGACCAAAAACGTACAAATTCTGGCTCCACTAGAAAGAGATTTTAGCCTAAGTTTCAGGCTCCATACACGAATGATGATTTGGTAGAGATGAAGTTTGAGAAGCCTTTGTTAGAATTTTGTGCCCAGTTTAAAATCTCCCACATTAAAAGGCAATATGAAGAAATCAGAAGGCATTCAGAAACATAAGAATTTATCAAACAAAAAAAAATAAGTGAAAATTTCACCTCACAGAGTTGAAGTTGTTAATAGTGTGAAAAAGAAAAGGCAAAGGCAGGAATGAATATTTCCCTGCAAGTAAATGACATCAGGACCATTCCTGGGGCAAAAATAATGATAAAAATAAAAAATGGGTGATTATACTCTGAAAGAAGTTACCCTCTAGAAATATAACCTTTAAAGATGTTCAAAATTAGGTAAGTTTTTGTTCTTTATAGTTTGAGAAGATTTGGAAGTTTTTGCAAAAAGAGGCCAAAGAGTTCTCTGATTAATTTTTCTATATTCATGACGTTATAATACAAAAATGATTCATTTCTGATTAGTAGTATAAGGTTTAAAATTACTGTTTTGATCATCTACATAGCTTATTTATTTACAGTAAGACAATCTAGAAAATCAAATGTCTGTGATAGCCACACTTTGCTTATTAGTCTCATATTGCCATTTATAAAATAAATAATATAATGACAAAGTATTTAAGAATACTGTCTCTTTTTTCCAATATCACCATGACCTGAAAGACTGGCATATGAGGAAATATTTGAAAGCCCTTCTTTGAGACTGTAGAATGTCAGCGTACAGGTGCATGTGCGTTTACAATGTGTAGCTTACATGTAAACACTCATGAATACAATACCATCAGCAAAATATAACATTATCCATCATGGTCAGGCAAAGAACAAACAGAAATTTGTAATATCATCATTAAATCTGGCCCACTAAAAAGACTCAATTATGATTAGCATTTCCCGAGAATGGATAAAAATCCTTTAAGCTCAGTGAATAACCAAACCAATATTTAATGTTAATTAATGTATATACACTGTGGTCCACCCAGTGGAAAAAAGTGAGCGAATCACATAGTTCTTAAAACAGATAAGTGATGAGGTGAATCACCCCATAAAAATTTCCAAACTTGAAAAATGCAAACACTCCACACTTCCTTAAATTAGAAGTCTTATCTTTATTGTATTTAAAACACAAAACGTGACCTACTGAACTTTCCCAGTAAGTTAGAATTTGAGTGTTTGTACAGACGTGTGTGTGAAAGCTGCAGCAATCAAAGCACACAGAACAAGTCCTTCTTCCCTTATGGATGTGGCAGAGGAAAAGCCCTGTTCAAAAAAAAAGAAAAAAGAAAAAAAAACACCCCAAAACAAAACAGGGTATTTTGCACACATCGGTCCTCGACGGCTCTAATCTGGATTCGGACTGAGCGGGAAGGCTGTGTTCAAGCAGCAGTGACTTGGAAGGGATCCATCAGACCACCCCGGAGTCTGCCAGCTGCCCCAGAGATCCACCCCTTAGTCACACCCGTATATCGCATTTTCAGCCTGTACTTCAGTGTTATATAATTTAGTTGATTACCATTTTTCACGAAATTTTTAAATGCCTTTCAGAAGAAGAATTCGTGAAATATTAAATTTGCAGAATTAAGACTTTTTTGTGGCATTAATGCTGGGATTTAAGGCCCATCTGTTTAGTCGGGACTGTGTACGATGAAGAGACTTTAGGTTTGAAGAGTGATTCAACCGCCTCATCACCTCCTCATAAATGTGTTATTTTAATATGTGCGCAAGGAGGTTGCAGAATGATACAGTTTTAACACACCGAAAAAAAATGACGTAACTATTGTTGTGTTATGACAGTGAGGGGGATCATTCCTAAGTTTTAAAAATGACAAATTCTGGCACTCTGAAGGTAATGACAAAATGACTCAATTTTCAAACCTTCCGCCTTTGCTGAGGCCAATTTCAAATAAGGAGCACCAGCTTTTTCAGTGAAGTAATAAATGTAGTCAATGGCAAGAATACGATGAATATAAAAGATAGGAAAACATAATACTTGGACTAAATGTATATATTTTCTCTGACCAGAGGCTCTGACTAAAATAACCAAAGTGTTTAGACAGTCACTTTAAAGTTTGCTTTTCTCATAACAGGAGCTTTGTTGATAGTGACGCTGACCTGTTGATCAATTCAGAACAAAAGTCGTTGAGTCAACATGGTCACTATCCACTCACCTATAAACAAAGACTTACTTAAAAAGCCATGACTGTAACATTCTTGCATATTAGAGTTGTGCTTAATTTCCCCTTGGAGTCAGTCACTTTTTCCCAAACTAATAGTAAGTTCTTAGAGTTCTTAAAACTAAGAAACTGTTTAAGACAGATTTCTCATGTCCTCAGCTATACAACTGAAAGCAGAAAATTTCCCTGTATACTTTCATGTTGTAATGACAAATGGATCAAATGAAAATGATGCACAATTTATAATCTATATACACTATTGCCATGTCTCTGGATATTGATACAGAATATTTTAAATAATAAAATTCTCTCTGTTGAGGCTAACCTGCTGTTTTAAGTTCAGATAGTGCCTTTTTTTGCATTCATGTTTCCCTACTGAAAGAAAGATGGCGTGGTAAAAAAAGATGGTACCTCAAAAGAAGGAAAAAAATCTCAGCTATATAAATTAACTGTTTTGGATCTTGGCTTCTTCATCTGTAAAATGGGGATAATAATGGCTGTGTTGCCTAACTTAACAGGACTGGTATATGAATCAAGTAAAATAATGCAAGAATGTCTGGCATCTGATACGAAAAGCTGCCCCTCCAAAAGTTACCTTTACCTCTAAAATACATAAAACTTCCCAAGCAAACAAGTATTTTTTGTTTCTTTAAAAAAAATCAACCCCAATTCACACATGACGTGATCCTAGCATAAAACGGCATCCCAGACCTGGTTTTAAAGAAAAGGTTCTTAATTCCCATATACTGGGAAAGAGATTATCTCTGATAATGGAAATGTAAATCTCAGCTTGCCGTTGTTTATTCCAGACAGACATTTGTGTGTTAAGTCTGTTTATCAGGCAACACTTTGTGTAAGCCAGGAAGTAGTCAGTCTTTGTAACAAGATGTATGCAAATGAATATCCCATGAGCCTCTGCAGCAAATTGTAGCACACAAAAAAAATTCCTTGTTACTTTACCAGCAAGAAGCTACCTCAAAAGTAGACTAGAGACAGAGAACTATGAGCTAGACTATGCTGATGAGTTTAAATGAGTCCTAAACATGTGCTCACAGTCTGTTGCTCTTTATTCTGAGCAGACTTGGTGCATTACATCTGTTTATCAGACAAACACTCTGTCTGGATATTCAGGCTTTGTAACCTGTGTTAAAACGAACGTTGACCATAATCTCAAGAAATAACCTGTTTGAGGCAAAACTCCAAACCCGTTACTTTAAGAAGTTACCATGAAATCTTTGAAACTTTAAAAGAGCACATCCAGTTCTAACTTTTTGCCCGTCACATTAAAGAACTTTCCTAGATTCATAGGATCCCCTAATGGAATGATGGATTCAGGACAGAACGGTGAATTTCATCATGTAAATGGACTGAGAAATTTAAAAAAAAAAAAAATTTGCTAACATTCCAGAATAATCAAAAACAGATAATTTTTAAGAGAAAATACTTTCCTATCATCAAATTAAAGTACCTATCCTTTCATTCTATTGTTGAAGTTGCTTATCCTGGGATCCTTTCTTTTTATATCCTAATATAATCAACTCTTTAAAAAAAAAATCCATACATGAAGAGCTAAAGAGTGAATTTCTTTTCTTTTTGTTTTTCTTGTTGGTTTTCTACCAGGTTTGAAAATCTTACCAAAGGAATTGAATTGGTTTAGCATGTCTTCCTAGACAAAATAAACACTTTAGGACTCTACTTGTTTGTATTCTCCTCAGTGGCGCTGTATGCATCAGCAGCTAAAAACAAAGAAACTTTTTAGCTGCTCAGACAAAATGCAGAAGCTTCCCAAAGGGAGGGGGCACCGGTTTAAGGGAGGGTGGGGGTGGAGAAATGTGCAGAAAGTCTGACAGTCCATTCAATATAGGGATGATGGCTATAATGCATCCAGGGTCCTCTTGCTAATTAAATATGCATTGGCACAGTTTTGATCGATGCAAGCCATGGATCAGATGACACACCTGCAAAATCTTGAGCTCAGAGCTCCCAGGAAAGGGGAAAATACAGTCTTGTCTCCTTATCTTTGTTTTCAAAGGCTCTCAATTTCTGTGCTTAGATATCTAATTTAATTCTCTCACCCCTCAGCAAACTGGATTAGGGAAGTCAATACTGCCTTTGTGCATCGACAGGAAAACACAGCTTTCCTTTTATTCAATTTAGCTATGACCTTTAGACAAAGATAATGACAACTGTCTAAAAGTAAGGTGAAAGCCTCAAGAAGAAGACCCCTGGAGCTGGCTTCCATGGAATTTTGTATGACAAGGTGATATAGTTTACTGTGACATTTTCCTGCTTGGGAAGTAAAAAAAAAAAAAGAGGAAAGGAATTAAGAACTAAATGTCTGTGTGTTTGTGGGGGTGGGGTGGGGGTGTGTGTGAAGTGGAGGGGGGTAGAAACATGGTGGAAGAGATTTTAATGCATTGACTAAACAACCAAGCTCTCAAAAATCAGATGGACTCTGTGTGTCTATTACTAGAAAATAACTCTGTGATAGGATAGGAATGAGAATGACATAGTAATAATTTCCCTAAAAAATGCAGTCACTTTAATGAGAAGATGGAAAATTCTGTGATTGGGAAAATCAGAACCTTTTTTTGGGAGGTGCTCCTTTTTTGTGGATTTTTCCTGAAGCATTTGAGAAGCAGAACCATCAGTGTGCTCCTGAGTTCTGGTAAGAGTTCTAACCAGAGTTTGGACAAGTCTGGGATTCTGCAGTGTTAGCAATGTTCACACCATACTAACCAAAGGAGAAAATTATACTGGAACATTTTCCTGAAACAGCACTGCTTCCTTTTAAATTTTTTTTTCCTTTTGGGCCTATTCATTCCTTCATTAATTTATTTCATTGATTAATGCATTCACTGCATTTATACATGCTTTTTACACTGCAAACTTGGGGATAAAAATTAAAAACAAACAAGTCTCTGCCCACAAACAGCTTAGTCAATGAGAATAATGATAATAAAATCAAGATTTCGTGGTATTCCCCCTTTTGATTAAGTCCTGTCTCTGGACGTTAAGTAAATTAAGTACTGCAACATGTTACTGTGCACATTTGTAATTGCTTTTATTCTCTTAGTATTAGAAGCGATCAGTACCACTAAGCGTACTCGTAGAATTCACAGCAGTCTGGATGCTGATGGTAGTCACAGTTGGGATTATCTTTTCTAGGGAGACAGAAATTAGCTAAAGTCCTTTCAAGTGAGCAGTGTTGCTATTACCACATAATCAGGACTACTGGCAACAGTGTAAAATACCAAAATATTTTTTAAAAATTAGATTTTTTTCCCCCTTAGGAACAATTTCAGAGATAATATAGGATGTTATTCCTCATCAGGTTTGCTGTCCAAGCTTTAATAGAAATGATAGTTCTAACAGGTAGCTGTGGTACAAATGAAAAGGAAAATGACTTGATGTTAGAAAATCTAGATTTGAGTCCCTTCTTGGCCTTTGGTATTAGCTTTGTGGAAGCAAGCTCCTTCACTGCTATGAACTTCAAAGGACTTATCTTCCAAGTGGCCGACTTTCAAGATTATTAGAACTGAATGGCATGATTTAAAATGTCTTGTAAATTATAGGACCTATAATTCTTTAGCTGCAATTCTCTAGGTTTCCTAAAGTATATCAACTGGTTAAAGAACCACATTGACAACTTACTTTTATTTCCTGCCTCATTTTTTTTATTGCCAGACAGCACAGTAACTGAAACATACGGATACTTATAGATGTCTGTTGAAATGGAAATGAAATCAGAAAGTAAAAAAAAAAAAAATGAAGGAGAGAAAAAGAATAGCTCTTTCAGAGTCGTGAAAGATAAAAGTACCAATCTCGGGAGATATCAGTAGATGCTTTGGAGTTAATGGGGAGACCACATCAGTGGGTGTTGGTATATTACATACGGTGGGAACAGACTTTATGGGAGTCATAAGCCTATCTCTGACCATGAGTTCAGGATCAGCATAGGGGCTGGGGTAGGTATCCTTTAAAGGTTCTTTCCAGTTATACTGCTCTAATTTGAAACAGATCATTAGAAATCCAATTGCTGGTCTTCTGACTACATTCAAGACTGGGACCCCTATTTTCATCGAATGGGACTGGGTAATTAATATTTGTGCTGATCATAAATGCAGTTAGAAATAACATGAGTACAATATTCATTACAGGTTAAAGACTATTTCTTATTTATTTTATAAATGACCACAAATAACCCACTAAGAGTGACAAGTGTTTATCTTCAGTGACTTGGTCAACCCTGAGCAGAGAAGTCCATAAATAATATTTTCTTCTTTTTATCTTGCTCTACAAGGTCCTCCAGAACACCAGAAAACACTGTTCTAGGAGATACAGAATAAGTTCTCCTTAAAGAACTTAGTCTAGGTCTTGGGTCCTAAGATTTAAGACGATACTTCTTAAAAGTACTTCAGATATACCTTTCTAATAGATAAGTATACAGGTACATAGTTTTTTATATATATTTGTGTATACACACATATTGTATAATTTCAATGTATATTTATATTATACATTATGTTATGTAATTATATTATATAATTATCTATTATACTATATTAAATAATATGCTTTCGATTTCACTTTATATATACACATATAGGTACATGTGTATTTTAAATGACATACTTTCGATCGACACATTGACAATAACTAGTCCCTAATAACTTGGTTTCTGAAGCTATAACAAATCACCTGATAGAGGGTATTATTCAATTTGTCAACCTGTATATGGTCCTTAGTCTACCTATGTTATCATGACAAAGCTCAAGTGAGAGCTGAGTCTCTGAAATTCACTCAAGCTCAAGCAAATCAAAAGAGTCGTATATTTTTGCTACTATGCCATTATGATAGATAAAATGATTTAACTGTACTGAATCATTTCACTTTTAAAAGTTTCCATTTGGATTCTATCATGGCTTTTTCCCTGACATATGCAGTGCTTAGTTATTTAAAATTAATTGCAATACAATATTTTACAATTTCTTCACGGTGCTAATCTCGAGTGCTTTGGATGTTTGAACCGCACTTGGAAGCCATCATGTTGTGTATCTTTATGCCTGGAATAGTAGAACCTGCTAAAAAAGATTAGTCAGTGAACTTTAATCTATAACCAAAACTATGCTGAATTATAAAATCTGTGAGTTGATACAAATGAGAAAGCTTTACATATCCTACAGAACAAGAGAGAAAAAAAAACCAGCTTAGATAACTAAAATATAAATTTGCTTTTGAAATCTGGAAAAGCTTTCTGAATTCCGTCACAGATGGACTTAAACCCAGTTTGGTACCAGTTAACCTTATACACTATCACCTTCATTAAAGTTCATTTTATCTGTCATTTTTGTTTTCATTTTAGGATGCAATTTACATTCTTTTCTGTGGTTATATTGGGAGGAAGAGATTAGTATGATAAGTAATGTACCTAGTAACAGTACTAAAATTAAATTGCCTTCCAAACAATACTTAGTAATAGTTTGTGGAGGATGAGACCAATGAACTATCTTCAGGATGTGCTTTAAAAATAAAATAAATCAGCGGTGTGCCCTGGGGACTCAGGCATTAAGTCTGTGGCTCCTGCGTAGTCCACATAAATTCCAGGGACTGGAGTTCTCAACACAGAGCTGGGGAGAACAACCAAAATGAACAACTAAACAAATAAATAAGTGCTATTTCCTCCTCTCCCTTCCTTCCTGCTTGCTTACCTGCCTTCATTCCTGCAGGCTTCCTTCCTCTTAAAAAAAAAAAAAAAAGCTTCTTTCTCCACTCCCTTCCATCCTCTCTAAACAAAAAATAAATAAAAAGACTCCTTATTTGTAACCTGGATTTATTTTGATTTAAAAATCACATTTTCTGGGAAGTTTCTAATACAGATGTTATTTCAATAGTTTCTCATCAAAAAATCTAAGTGGGAGACTGAAACTTTGATTCACTTTTCAAAAAACATTATCATTCTAAAAATGGTTAATAGTTATTTTCTGGCAGAAGAAACTTCTTTATTTCAGTTCATCATTTATTTGACCACCTACTATGTACAAGGTATTGTGAGAAATTTTTAGCCCTGAGGTAGCTCATTCTATTCACCCGACTCTGGATCATTTATAAAAGTGTACATTACTGTTTTTAAGAGTAGCCCCTCCCATCTCCACTGGTTGTGGTAACATAGAGTTTTTCTAAGTTAAAACCCTTGACAAAATCGATCAGGGCCAGTTGGGAGGTCCAAGGTTTTCCCAATTTTTTGGTCATGGTGGAAGTTAATGGGTAGCTGGGACATCAGTGTTAAAACCAAAGGGAGCTGTTCTGCTGACCAAAACGTCCCATTTTCACACATCACCCCCACACCCTCTTCCTGCTGGGCTTCACAGAGCAATGTTTAAACTCCTACATCATCCATGCAGCCAAGCCCCTAACCTGTGATTCAGAATAAAATCAATATCTTCTCTTTTCAGATTTACAATCTTGATAAGGAATAAGAAGTGACTAAAGCATTGTGGGTTGCAATTATGAGTTCACTTTCTAAACCCTGTCCTGTTCTATTTTTTGGTTACTATAAAAGTAAAATCCAATTGCAAATGAAAAAAAAACAAAGAAAAAGAAGAAATGGTGAGAAGAGAATGGGGAATAAACATAGTAACAAAATAAGTTTCCTTTGAACAGGGTCAAAAATAGTAATTCTCCCAATGCAATAGGAAATAGACAATAGACTGGGAAAAGTTACAAGCAAAGAAATAATTTCAAAGAAGTAAAAAAAAACAACCCCAAAAAACTCTGGGATGAATGGTGGCATAATGCCCTGCATGATATCTCTGAATTACCCAGTTTGTATTTAGGGGAGAAAGGGAAAAAAACAACAGAGCTTAACATGGGAATGAAGAGATGAAGACAGTTCTGTCATTTCCTTTGATACTGGCTATCATCTGCAAAAACAACACAATTTCCTAAGACTTTTCCATTAACTTACTTTAGAACAATTCCTACTTGTTGCATCATCTAAATGATTTGGGGGAAAATTCACAGAGTTGGTTTTCATTCTCCATTTTTTATTTTCTACTTTAACAACTCATCTAATGATTTACTGATTTCCTTTTGTCCTCCAGATAGAATAGAAAGGGAGTATGTCTAAAATCTCAGTCAACAAAATGCTAAATCTTTACCATAAACAACTGCCTCACATATATAACACTGCAGACGTATGTATTCTCCCCTCTCTGGCCTTAAAATCAGAAAGCACTTTGTTTGAATACCACCATGATGGTATTCTATCAGACTTCACTGGGGCAAGACTTGACACAAACCTATTTGGTTTCATAGACAATATTAGGCGAAAAGAAAATTTTAAATTAACAGACTAACATCTCACGAGAACTAAATTGGGAAGAGAATTATTCAAAAACTATACAAACACTGACGTCATATTGAAAAGGGGCAGATGCTTAGGTTTTACTGAGAAAAACTGGAATTTCCACAGTAATCAGAAGCAAATCCTAGCATGATAAAAAAAAGATTCCCACATAAATAAAATCTTACACGTTGCTTCTCAGTATCCCACCAAAACTCCCCACTGCAGTACTCTCTGAGCACAAACTCCTGATTTCCATAAAGAAAGAAAGTCCAGAACAACGTGAAAAAAAAAAAAGTTCCAAGACTCTTCGAAAAGAAATTCATGCAGAACATCAAATGTTACTCAACATTTTCAAGTAACCATGATATGTCAAACAGATCACATGATGCAAGTACATTTAAATATAAGTTTCTATTTCTGTTTTAAAAATAAAAAAGATCAGAAATCTGAATCTGAAAAAGCAAAATCTCTTGCAGGTTTAGAAAGCATACACAAAACCTGGCAAAAGAAAACACGGCTCAGCGCCACCATCTGCTTTCTGGCACAGGGAGGAAACTTTTACTAACAGCAACATTTTCTTACATTAGAAAATCCACTAATTAGTTTTGTTGTAATAAGATAAATAACCTTTGCGTGGAAGGCAGATCACCAGCGTGCTTTTTTTTTGTTGTTGTTGGCTGCATATTACCGTAGGCCTGTAACATTTCCACGTGACGTTCTCCTCTCCTGGAGTACTTGATTATTCCCTGTTTAGTCTAAAGAAGGCGTTCACAAATGAGAGATCAAACGTGAGAGCAACAGAGGAAAAGCTTTAAGGTATTTGGCTTGCTATCCAAAACAAGAACACCAGGTTCAGAATCAGGAAGTTTTGAATCCAGAATCAATTGTTGAAAGCTCAATCAGCCTGGTCTCATTTACCTCACCCTTAAGGCTATTCAACTAAATGAGCTCTAAATGTCCCCTAAAATTCCTAAATTCATTAACTCTAAATCATTGTTTTCCTATGAGTTGCATGTACCTCCCAAGAAACTAATGGTTGCAAATGAGTAAATGGAGCATCAGACGGCATTCATCAATCTGAACAATTTTAGAAATGTTGTCACACACTGATTAAAATATTACAAATCATTTGGCAATTGATTGGAATTGGAATGACTACATTCCTTAATAATGCATTCTACAGAATCACCTAGCAAGTCTATTATTCCACAAATAAAACCAACAAGAGGCAATGTTATAAACCAGTTATTTCAGTTCAAAAAGCAAAAAAACAAATATTGATTGAACACCTACTGTGTGCTAAGCACTCTTGTGAGCCCCAGAGATAAAGCAAGCAAGGGCAGGCTCATAAGTTCTCCTCATCCAGTCAACAGTACAGGGAGCTGGAGTTCATTCTCTGCCGCCTTCACCAGCCACAAGACACCAGACTGCTCAGAACAGGACAGCAGCCACACAGGCAGAAACACGGTCCCCAGAGCGCGCCACATTGAAAAATCTGCTTGAAAGTTCCTTGAGAAAGCAAAATAAATGTGTACAAATACTTTCTGAAAAACTATATGGAAAATAGACACCATGTCTTTAGAAACAAAGTAGAACACCAAAGTGGTGACTGTGAAAGCCCAGACACAGCCTTTCTGGACAATATTTATGAGGCCTAACTTGTTCCAACCGGTCCTCTGCCTTGACTGAAAAAATTCTTTGAGTACAAAAACTCACCTGTTCCATTCTTGATTTTTTTTTTTTTCTGTAGATTCAAACCGGGCTACATTTAAAAACAAAACTGCAACACAAGACAATCTATTGCAAACTCACAAACCCCTCTACCTGAGGAAGGGATGATGGACTACTGCAAAGTTTCGTGAACCCGCTGGTATTGCACCCACAAGCCGAGACTACTAGTCCCAGCTGTTTGGTAGCAATGCGCCAATAACTAGACAAGTGTCCACTGAGTTTATTAGCCCTCAAGTGTCATTAAAATGCATTCATGAAAATGGTAACACTTTACCTAAAGTGTTCTATCAAATATTTTCAGAGATTTCAGCCAATGTGTGCAGTTCTGACTTTATTTTTATCCTGTTTTCACCAACTCCTTCCTTAAGCACACAAAGTGATTTCACTCTTTCCTGATCCCAATCATAGAGAGTGACATTACACAGCTTAGATCCCTGTCCTGAATTTAGAAGGTTATTTAATGAAGAAGAGGATGAAGACAGAGCTCTTTCCCTGTCCCTTGGCAGAATTAATCACTCCTTCCTCTGGCTCCTCCATACTAAGAACAAGATGCAGCTCCATTTCTCCATGTGTCTAATCACTATTTGCCTTCCCAACAAGTTTTAAGCCCCAAGGACACAAAGCTCCCACTTAGCTAAAGGAATACCTTACACATTAATACACGCTCATTAAGTAACCTCGACTAAAAGAACAGAGGGGAGGAGCCAGTTTGGCCAGACTGGGTAATCCCAGAGATGACCCATTGACTTCATCTCTATCTCCTAGAAGAAACAAAGTCTGGTTAGAAAACACACTGCATTTTTCTATTAAGTCTAGAATTCCTGAAATGGATACACATAAGGGAACTATCTCTTTCTATCAGAGATGGGCAAATATTTTCTCATGCTTAAAATAATCCTATTAGATCACTTAATATTTAAAATGAAAATCAACAAAAATGAGAATCTAAAAGGGAAATGGATTGTTTCAATCATGAGACAATTTTGACAATTCTTTGCAAATATTTTGGGACTAGAGTCTCTAAAATATTTTCTGTTCTCTGTAGTGGGAGTAAGGTTCAGCTTACAACTTTCATTTAATGCAAATCCTCTTAAGACCTTACTATAGAAAATTGCTGCAGTATGTGATGATGGGCTTCTACCATCTCTGATTTCACACTTAGTGAAGCCTCCTTAATATATATCAGAGAGCAAGAACACTGAACTATGTGGAGGAGTGACATGACCATGATTGGACTAGTGTATCAGTAAACCTGCTATATCACTGAGAAGAGAACAGCAACAGAAAAAGGAGCATCTGAGTTACATCTAGATAATTAAAAATCAGATATGAAAAATCTCTTTTTGGTTTTCATTCTAAATGCATTTCAGAAGATAGATATTGAAACTGTATCATAAATTTGTTAGGTAGGTGACCTATATGGATATGCAGTCTGTTTACTATATTTTACTTCACTGACCAGATCAGCTTTTACCTTTGACTTGATGTAGCATAATCTTAGATACTTGTACACTCTTTTTCAAAAATCTGACCTAAAGTTGCCAAAAGTTCAGAGAATGGCCTAGGTTTTATATACTATATTCCATTTTACTAGGTATTATTCGTTAATAGATGATGTCTAGAATCGATAAAGTGATGTGATTTTGCACAAATGATGAAAGAATATAATATACACTTTCAAAGCAAGTAAGTATATATCATAAAAGATGATGAACTCAGAATAAAGATTAAGGAAGTTGTATTCAAATAACACATGGTGGGCAGAGGTGATGGCGGGGATTTCATTAAGAACTAAGTGAAAAATGGAAAATTCATGATCTGGGACAACTTTTTACCTCTGAATGCTTTTATTGATACAGAAATGGATGATTAGTCAGTTAACTTTAGGCAGCATAGACAGACAAATTTCTGTCACATCCTCCCAGCCTATTCACTCATCTCTCTGTATAACTGAGGTAAAATATTGTTAAGAATATTGGGTTTCTCTCTAGGCTGAATAAATGCATCCACCTCGAAAGATACAAATAAAAAAGAATTATTTGCAAATTAAAAAATGTAACTAGCAGTCCCTCATAAAACATGTAAATGTAAATCTAAAATCAGAAGGTTTTGATTTATCTACCAAACCTATGAAAACGGTGCATGTCTGTTCTCTCAGGCCGGACAGTTCTCTTCCCAGGCTAACATAAGCATACACACCAGCACACAGGCAAACAAACAGCGTCTGGTCTGCTGCCCTTCCTTTCTGTGTTTCCTTCTTGACCAAAAAAAAAGGAAAGAAAACAAAATTTAAAAAATCACACATGAAACAAAAAATTCCAAGACTTCTTATCTTCTGATTTAAATTTAACACCACCTAGGGACTAAGAGGTGTTGCTCGGTACCATTAACTAGAAATACTTCCTGCAAATTAAGCCAAATTTAATTTAAATTTGGTCTCCCTGAGAGCAGACAAGCAGCGACCACATCAGTCATGTGGGAAGCTGGAATCCCCAAGTCAAAAACAACCACTAAAGATCTGTGCTACCCAAGTGAAGGAGCAAGGTGCCATGGTTTCCATTTCTGTGCTATGGAAACGGTAACAGTTAAGAAGCTCAGCATCCAATGTGGGTGCTGAGGAAAAAAAAGATGCACTTTTCCTACTCCCTCTGACAACTGTCGGTATGGTTCCAAGATGCATAAAGACCAAAACCTTCCAGCAATATCTTAGAGGGCAGAGTGTTTATACTCACTATGGAATACAATAAAAATCTACTCCAAAAAGGTTTAGAGTCTCCTGAAGTAGCATACCTTTAATGTGACCACATTTTAAATGGTTTGCCCATGATGGTAAGATCTGAAATACATATGGCATGTCTCCTTGGTCTGTTTCCTTTATTATTCATGTGGTTTCATCTTTCTAAATTTGGACTTCCACCCCATCCGTGAAGGTGAGGAAAATGTGATGCATAATACAAAGGCATTTAAAACAAATCATATGATATCTCTACTTGATAATTTTTCAACTTTTTATACCAAAAGAATCACTGCATATTGAAGATTAGACATTTTTTAAATGCTAAAACACTGAGCTTTCCTTTCCTACAATTCAAAGCAAGGGGCATATTGCTGACACAGCAACACTGTGGTCTCAGAGAGACTGTGGGAAATGTCAAATTTATCGTCCTGGGGGTGACTGGTGGATGGTTTTGTGGTGTGTATGGTGTTTTGTTTTATTTTGTGTGTGCTTTTTCTTTTCTCTTTTGAGCCTCTGACAGAAACAGAGCTCTGCAAACTTTCTGGCGACCTCCCAGGAAAACAGAAGGAAGCTGTATCCTGTACTTCCCCTGGGATCTAATGAAATATACAGCCTCTGGGCTTCTTTCAATTTGGACTTTCAGATTGCTAAGCCAGTGAAAAGGGGATCCTAGCTGTCACAAACGTCACATGCTCAGGGTCACCTGCTGCTCGGGGGTTCTCATGCCAGTTGTTGACATAATAAGCACCCCTTACACTTTAATTACAATTCACAGTGTGCAAACTATGCAATCTGCTTTAAGGCAGACTGTCTTTTAAATCAACACTAAAATTCTATTACTAATATGGCAATGAAATGTAGCAGGGGAAGGGTGTGTCCAGATGACTAACTATATGCAGATAGCTGCCATTTGGGGAAGATGTAGGCAAATTTGCCAAAAGATAAAATGGGGCTGCTGCAGCTAATTCTGGGAGAAGAGGCTTTAATCTAACTCTGCTACAGACTTCCTATCAGTGGACCACAGAAATGAAATGCACTGTGTTTCATGTGTAGCATTTTATAGCTATGTAACTACTATTTTTTTTTAATGTGGAGTTTTAGCTATGCTATGTAATTTTTTTGCCCATCCAACAAGACTATCAACTGTTAAAGGAGAGGGAATTTCTACTTCCCCCCACATCTTTCCCTCTAAACCCCGGGCAGGGCTAGAGATGTTAACGAATGCTTCCAGAGCTGTATTGGTGCTCTATCATTTACTAGATCCTTGTATTATGCTAACTACAGACCCATGTAAGCTACATTCTTGCAATCAAAACATGAAAGGTTATTTTAAAACAGAACCCATTTAAAATAATATGACAATGCAGGGAGCTGTTTAAAAAGTGCTAACACATAATTACAGTCTACAGTTTTCTCCAAAAACAACAGAGGAAATTAGTTAGAATTATAATATAGAGAACACTATAAACATAGGTGGGCTAACCTTTGAATGAACTATCCCAATGAACGCTCTGGGAATTGTGATATCACTTTCAGTGCCACAAATGACGTAAGATGAAACACATGAGATCAACCCATGCAAAGTACTTTTATGTTTCTAGAGTCTGAATTAAACATCTTAGTTGAATTACAGGTATGCCTCACTGTAAACCGCCACCACCACTTGCAACAACAAACTGGTCAAACAAAATTTAAAAAAATCAAAATTTATAATACTAAGTAGATTTAAAAAATAATACTGGCTAGCCTTGCTTTAATGACAGATACAACTGAATGATAAAAGCCATCAAGTCAGACAGGTCAAATTATCCAACAATTATTACTATTTTTCAATTGGCAAGCAATGTTAGATGTCAGGGCAACAACAACAACAACAACGAAAGACAATTTATCTCATTTAGATGTGGCTGTTCTTATATAGGAAGCAAAAGCATCTTCCCCCTAGCCTTTCAAAATTAGCAACTTCTTTGGGAAATTTTTTCAATCCTTTGGCTATTTGGTTTTGTCTTCACAAAGAGAGAGACGAGCAGTTTTATTCTCCTTCCTTTTTCAATACTTTCAGTCCTCACCTGGCTTTCTGCCACTCCAGTTAAACCATCTGATGTACAGTTGCTTAACAGTCCCACTCTTTAAGCACATCTATCATCAGGAGACAGAAGGAGCTATAGGAAGCTCAACTCCTCCAGGAGATTCAGCATGAAGCCAGTGCCTAGTCTGCTCCGATTTTGGTACCTGCCATTTGCACAACATTCTCTTACAGCTACCTGTGTTTAGTCAAGTACCCTGGTACCTCTAAAACTGAAGACACTTGTCTTCTTTACTTGCTTCCTAAGAGTAAACTTCAGGCACTGAAACCTAGGCTAGCATACCTGCTACTTTACTGACAGACTCCTCCAATGGTAACCTCCTACCTGGATTGCTGTCATCTGCCCATGTACTTTGTATCTTGGTTCTGCTCAACTTTTGGGATACTCAGTCTCTATCAGCCAGGTAGACCTCAAGTTGTCCACTGCTCCATTAAGCTACCACCCAAAGTGCATAAGACCATCTGCAACCTCTTCTGGCTGGACTGATTTTCTTTACAGAACCCCCAAACTAGGCCAAGCTCAGAATATTAACTCCCACATAATGATGTCACGTCCTGTCCCTTTACGAGTCTCACATCCCAAGATATAAACACCATCTGCCAATTCTTTTCTTTTTCCTTTGGTTGGAAAGCAATAAAATATCTCTAAAATTCTAAAAAGAATATGAACAAGAAATGGATAGGAAATTCTCTTATACATACTGGAACTTGTAATTGATTATTTAGCTTTAAAACTGGTAAAGAAGATAAAATTTTTAGGCACATATACATCTTAAGCACTTTAACATTAAACACACACATATAAACATTTTTGGCTGACCTTTTTATGCAGAGATTTTAACTTTAATGAGTCTGTTAATTGCCAAATTTCTTAAACTGCACCTATAGCGCATCATATAAATTTTCCAGGTTTTTTTTTTTTTTTTTTTTTTTAGTACAGGAAGAATTTAGATACTTTACAAATAATCTGAGCACAGAATCCTTCTATATTTTTACCAATTTTTCTAATCTTTTACAATTGAGACTTCTCTCCCACACTTCATCTGACAGAAATCTGTGTAACTCTCCCTGAGTCTTTCCATAGCATTGACTTTGTTGCATAGAAATAAAACTTTTTTTCATTTGCACTAGTATGTCATCAGCTCGCAAAAATATAGGCGATTTACATACAAATAGTTCCCCAAAAATTTCTGCAAAGTAAATATTAATATCCTTAATTCAGGTTGAAGAAACTGAAACAGCACTATGAGAAAAATCTAGAATTCAGGAACAGTGACTCCAAACATAAGCTTTCCCACTTTGACAAGGTGTGTGTGTGTGTGTGTGTGTGTGTGTAAAGTAAACCAGATATCAGACTCCCCTTTCCTGTAAAATTTTTATTTGCACGTGTGTGCACGTACACATATACACTTTAGTTCAATCGATTTCATATGCGAGAGAAAAGTGACTCAGGGTTGTTATTAAAAGAAGCCTTTGAAGCAAGGAGCGATGATGTGTGAAAGACATACCAAAACAAAAACAAAAAGTTTATTTAAACAAAGAACAAGCACAGAGAGATGGAGCAAAAGTGAAAATAAGGGAAATGAAAGCTCTCCATAGTATCCATCTTTGTTCTGTCAGATTTCTCACACATAGGAAAGATAGAAAGAGAGGACTCAAATTTACAGTCTACCCAAAAGTAAGATAAGTTTAACCACTCTTTAGTTCAGGTGAACCAAATCCACACAGATTTTCAATGAATTTTTCTGTTAAAACCATTATGTTGTCCCATAGGTCCTTCATTTTAAACATAATTCCGAAATTGCAAGAAAAAATTTCAAGGTAAGATTTTTTTTCAACAGCATGCTACAAAAGCAAAATTTTTGACTAGCTTCAGAAAAGAAATAGAGCCTTTTTACTTTATACTCATAAAGTTCTACAGAACATGGCGACATCCCAGTGTATATTTCAATTAGGCATTAATCATTAAATTAATGACTTTAAGTTTTGTCTGGTAAAGTATATAACACTATAAAAGTTTAAGTTCAGGGTGCAACCTGGTGGCTGAGTGGTCTAGTGCACTGTGAGAGCAGTCCCACATACATCCCACGGTCCCAGGTTCAAGACCCAGGGCCAATAGGAGGACAACCAATGTGAACAACTAAATAAAAGTAAATAAAATGCTGCTTCTGCCTCCATCTTTCTGTCTGCCTACTCACCTTCGTTCTTGTTGCACCTTTCCTTTAAAAAGAAAAGTTTAAGTTGAAATCATGTGAAGAAATACACGGTACAGGACATTTAATTTCTAAGCCTGTTTCATGCCTATACCCATATATAGATGATGGAATTTAATAACAGCTGTTCAATTTATATTGTCAATTATACGACTGAAAATCAGTTCATAAATTCCAAATTTAGAATCTCAACACAAACACAAAAGCCATTCTAGGCTACAGCAAATATCTTAACTAAAAGCAAAATATTGGGCCAATCATACAAAAATTACATTTATAACACATACTATCCAGATCATTTGCAGATAAGGTACTTGTATAAATAAACATTTCCTTTTAAGCGAAACAAAAAGTGACTTTTAGAGTGTTCTTGGGAGCAGAAATAGAAAGCATGGCCCAAAAGTTGCAAAGAAGAAAGATGGAATTGCTCCTCTAATCTGAGGTTAAAAATAATTTTGGCTGCTTGCATTTCAATAGAAAATATTATAAAAGTCTTATAGCAACTCTGTGCTTACAGAAGGCATTACTGCCTTTGCATATAAATGGAAGCACATTTCTAGCACTTATATTATTACAAATATTGAAAATGGCCTCCAGAAGCTTTTAGCAATGTACTCTTTGTCTTCTTTCCAAAGATGCAATCCAATTAGAATGATCATTTTCAGCACAGAAGACTACTACAAGGACCTGCATCCTGTACCCAGCATTTTAGAAACACTACGAGACAAAAAAAATCTACGAAAAATAGACTGAAAACTTCCATATGCTTTCAGTATACTTGTACTAACCAAGCATAATTTATAAATATTTTCTTAGAAAAGAAACTGTATGTTTTTTCTGTCTCTTTTAGTTAAGTATTCATCCATGATGATTCCAACCTGTACTGTGCTTGTCTCCTCTCTCCCGCCTCCACTATTTCACTAGCATCTCTTGAGTATTCAAACTCGTCAACAAAACATGGTAATAAGCTTTACTCATGTTTGATATTTTTCCACGTTTAGTATACAGAAGACACTTAATAAATGTGTCAACTGGATTAATTTTCTTACAATGGGGTTGTTTCATTGTTCATCCTAAATAGAACATCTGTTTTCCTTCTGAAAAGAATTTTTTAATTTATCATGTCCTTATGTTTTAATATTTTCCTCACATAATACATTTAAATCTCATGACCATTTTTAAATTAAAAAAGCATTTAATGGACATCTTACAGAAGTTGTTCTTAAATGGTTTGTGCTATAAACAATATTAATGAAATTAGAAAAGTATTTTTAATATCTTTCAGTATGTATGCTATTAAAAATGGATGCCTTCCTTTTAAAATATATGAATGGATCACCAAATGATTGCCTACTTCTCTCTCACAGCTCAGATAAATAATTAAAAGGAGATATACACAGATTGGTTGCATACTTAAGAGGTAGAAATCAATTAAAAGAAAATTGTATGAATGCTCTTCCAATAAAATATCACTTCAGGGACCATGAAATGCTACCTTTACATTTGTAAACTCACTAAGGTCAGATTAGAGCCTTGATGTTAATTCTCTACACATACTGACAGTGGGTGTGCACAGACGATGTGGAATTGGGGGGAGGGGATTTTAATTGACAATTTCTTAGTTACTAATATATTCATAATTAAGTGGTTTAAAAGTGTCTTATAATACCCTAGAAATGGTCATTGAATATTTATTGAGCATACTGAAAATGGTAGTTTCTTGTTTAAGTTGGTATTAAGTTAGGGAGTCTGTACAGGCCTCTCCAAAAAATAAAAACTGGTACTAATTTTAAATAAACTTCTAAATCTCCTTCATTAATTATCTGAGTTTTTCTATACAACTTTACAAACTGCTGCTCAGCTCCAAATAGTCTTAGGAAGATGCCACTATTGGAGAAATAAAAGATCATAAACAATGGTAATAATGTTTCATTTAGTTCTGTGGGAAGAACTAAAGTTTGGGGATTCTAGACAGCCTGAAACCCTCCCTCTCAAGTGTTTTTAAATTAGAAAGCGATCTAATTTGTGCATCAAGAGGTTTTGTGCATATTTTTTTCCATAATCCACTTCACTCAAGATTTTAGTGAAAAGTACTATCTTGTATGGTTGTACATACAGATAACTGTGCTCACCTTGAAACACATTTTACTTTCTTTTCACTTCAATAGCAGTCTGCTCAATATTCTGGTGAGCTGTGTGAGAGGTTTATCTTCAAGATGGAACGAGAGCTCTTTGAGGTCAGACCTTTCTTTTACCTACATCTAATCCAGTGGCTGACCCAGAGAAGCTTGGTAAATGCTAGCTGAATAAGATTTTTCAGAACTTCCTCAGATCAATGTTTGCTTACCATCCTACATACATACAAGAATAGCTGAAACACTTGAAGAGGAAATTTAGTCATTTAAGGGTCAGAAATAATGAGAGATAACATTCTCACATGCACAAAAAGTTCAAAACCAGGAAACAATAAAGGAGGCCAGGAGGATGCTTATTCTCTCATTTAATAAACGTAAGTAAGTTCTCAGGGTCATGTCGGCAGTAGACTGTTTCTGGCCCTGAGATGAATACCCCTTTTCCAAGCTAAATTCATTGCCCAGCTGTGACATAATGATTGCTGCAAGGACTCCAATGGTGGCAGCACACTCACCTCAAAGGGCCAATATTTCTAGGTACCAAAACAGACACTGCAGTGAAACAGCAGTGGTGACCAGATGTCAGTAATGGCCTGAGGGCATCCTCTCACCTCCCCTCACCCATAATGCTGTCTTCTTCCCCCACCCATTAAAGGTGGCATCAAGAGCAATTACAGCATGCCCCCAGTGGACTGTGCCAGGCTGGCAGCTGTAACACCTGTCAAAAGGTCTGCATGACATTAACAAAGACCCAGAAAGTAGCTTTAATGAGCTGACCCTACAAAAGAGAGAGCTTAGTATAGTGCTGTATATGCAATGATTGCTTTGAAGATACTGTCCAGTGCTGGATAGAGGACGATTTCAGCAATGATTTACTTTCTTCAGCACTTAGAACTGAGCTAAACACAAGCATTCTATAATGTCTGCTTCAGAGAGCTACATCTTCACTTTTTATCTGGGAATGAAACATGAAGTCTGTGACGCATACCCATCATTCGGCATCATTTTGTCCAACTGAAAAGATTTATTGGTGCTACTTGGGTGACGAACTTAAAGTGTGTCTTGACGCTATTTTTGTTGTGGACCTGTAACTAAGTTACAAGCTCTAAAGACAAGGAACTCTTCTTACTCATCTAGCTCCTCAGCAACCAAAGTTTACCTGTACACAAGTAGGTGGGTGGATGTATGTATGTATGTATGACTTGTATGAAACAAACAAATGTATGAAAATAACTTAATCCTTAAAATACCTATCATGAGACAAAGAATAAAAAAAAATAAGAGCAAAATGGTTAAAGAGCACCCATTTTATTTAACTCTCAACATTTTTAGGAAATGATTTCAGGATTCTTGAACACTCCAGGACACTGATTTGTAAAAAGTCTTGCAAAATGCTTAGTCAACTTCATAAAATCACAAATATACTAAGATACTAAGACTGCTAATAAGGAACTACAGAAGAACCAGTGAACTAATTCATGTAAAGAGCCCACAAATGTCTAAGACAGAGTCAATACTCAATATGTGATAATTCCGATTATTCTTCTGATTATGGTGATTGGTAAGAGGAGTTAGACTATTGATTTATAATGTGTCCTCCATGGGTCAGTCACCTCATCTTCAAAAGAAGAATAATGAACAATGACACAAAGACTGTTTGCTTCTGGGGACAGACTTTCTAAACTGACAGCAGTAGTATTCCATATATTTTTTAAAAGTTGAAAGGAATCTACGTCATTTTAGTTCACTCCCATTTTTCCAAAGAGGAGGCCAAAGTCCCAGAAGATGAATATACCTGCCTTTGAAGTTAGGCAACTAGTTGGAAGCTAAGTGACTTAACTGATCAGTGACTCTGCTTCCTTTTTGGCATAAAAGGACCCATAACACTTAGCATCTATCAAGTCACACTATCATAATAAACGACTGATGAAGAGTCTTACTTTAAATATTTGGCACAAAGGTTCAGTATAAATTCAAGATAACATTACTCTTTCAAAATAATGTGAATGCATCTACTATTAATACCATTATTAAAACAACAAACATTGCCATGATATGTTTATCTTAGGAACTTCATCAGAGATCTCAGGGGTATTAATCATGGTAAAGAGGTTCCGACTCCTCTTCCACATAAACTTTATTATTTGATTGTCACAACAGGATACTATATTTAAATACTAACTAGCTTATGATTCATAGCAACCTAAATAAAATAGCTTACTTCCAAATGTAAAATTTGTCTTCAAACAGTGGATAATATAAGCAGTCACTAGAAAAGAGTGGGTTTTAATTCAACGCAACAGGTTTAGTTATTTGATTCTTTGGGGTTCACACTGGGTTTACAGAGCTTCACTCCGTTTCTGGAATTCAGACATGGCTCAAAGTGAACTTCACCAGGAACTTTCCACATGGTTTAAGCATTAACCAAGATTTGAGTGGTTTATACATCATCCAAAAAAATTGTCTTGGAATACCATATTAAGTATTTAAATTCTGAATGAATTTATATCACAAAGTGACTCCAGGATTTAGTAACTCTGCTTTCTTATTTTTGTTGTTTTAAATGAAAACCATGAAGTAGAGACATGATGAGAAAAGTTTGATAGCCCAAAGTTTCAGAAAACAAAAAGGAAATTAAAATGTCATGTTTAATAGCTACATAAATTTTAGTTTACAGAACAATCTCATTAACTTATATGAATGCTAACCAATGAATTTTATAGGACAAAAACAGATTTTTATCCTAATATTATCTCAGACTCCTCACCTATATACTTATACATGTTCTAATTGAAATATTATGAAAAATAATAATTATTAATAGCATTTAATTTCTAAACAAAGTATTAAAGTCATTTTTAAGCTTTTTTTTTTTTTTTGAGGACTAAAAGTTCAGATCATTATATGTGGAAAACATTTTGATGCCCCAAGTCAAGACTTTGAACTTTGAAAAATATACTTTATGGAAATGTTCTCAGGGGATGTTATAATGAAATTTTACATAAACCATGTTTAAAGATTGAACACAATGATGGTTATATAACAAAACAAAAAACTACACCCCTCAATTTAATTCTGCATGCAGCTTACTAGATTTTAGTTTGGTGTCATGACTTAAATTAAGAAAGTGCCACCCAATTTTATGTGACTGAAGCCATCATGATCAGCTTAAGTCATCCTTGTATTAATGTATGAAATGCCATTTTTGTTTACATTTTGAGAATTTAAATTTATCCCAGACATCTTTCTAGTTGCATATTGTGTATTTGAGTTTAAGAACCTAGCAAGAAGACATTTAGCTCAATTTATTTCAATCTATTTAAAGTATTTAAAGAAAGAATATTTAAATCACTTAGTACCTTAGACACTGGACTAACAATTCATATCTCAGAGTCTATGTGACAATTTAAATCTAGATAAGTAAACATAAAGTCTTCAGAATTATTCCTTGAAAACTATTAGGTGTGTGTAAAAATAGTTTATGTGAATCAAAATATTATGACATTTAAAAGGAGGGGGATGGTACTCTGGTTTGACAAAAAATTCAAGATTTGGGCCTATAGCCAGGACTCATAAATAATCTAAGATTCTTAAACAATCAATTATGACAAGCACTAAAACACTGTCATATTATTTGAATTCCACTTAAAAGTAATAATTACTCCTTCTGACACTTTCTGATCCATCTCAAGGTGAGCATATTAGATTATACAAGTCCATCATTTTATTCATAATTCACAACCATATAATTAAGCTCACATTCATTCGAGATGCACAACAGCTAAACCCCTAGTCCTTCAGTTTCACTGCATACTGGCCTTCAGTGAAGACCAGTCAGACTCTCTCACCTATCCTGGCAGACCCAGGCCTCTGGCTGTGAAGAAAACCACAATGTGGGGAGGAAAGCCTAGAAAAGAATGAAAACAGAAAGTGTCTGAGGCCTTGGCAGAAGGACACTAAATAAAATAGAGAGTGGTGACTCATTTTGGCAGTGAATCCACCTCAACCCCTTCAAAGCCTTTGGCAAGAGTCCTCAGAGGAGACCCCATCCTTTTGCCAAGCCACAAAACACCACAATTATTATCGCAGCAGTCATCAACAAAACAGATTTTGTAAACTGACTTGTTGGCACATAGATTAAAGAAGCTATAAAAAGGAATAACAGCTGTTTGGGTTGCCCTATGCAGAAAACTACTATATAGAAAGTAAATTTTATATCTCTATACATACTTCGGTAGACACAAGCATACACATAGTCTCCATGTATTAATTCTATATGTGCTCATGTAGAAAAGGGCAAATGCCAAATACACCCCTACATGCATTTAAAACACAAACGCCTCTTTTAAGTTAAAACACTTTGGAAGGAATAATAGAAAAATTTCCTAAAGAAAATATTTTATAATTCACTAATTTAAAATATGAACTATATATACAGAGGCACAATGAATAAAGGTTTTTGGAAAACACTGTGCTTTTCATATAAGCAAGAATGTTGATAAATTCTTTGAAAATTTATATAAATATGCTTTATTCTACATCCTTCAACATCAGCTATTTGGCATTTAATACTATAAAAATTATCTCATGTTCCATGCGATATGAAAAAATTCTACTTGCTTACATGCTTGTGGATTTAATCCATTATGAACAAAGTGAAAATAGCACTTTTTAAAAATCATTTCACTTTTCCTTTGTTACAAAAATATTATTCACTTAAATAAATTATCAGTACAGATTAGAAAGCATAAAAAATTGACAGTCATAATCAGGACTATTTATACATTCCTATTTGTAGCATAAAAATGTAGCATGATTTATTATTAAGAGTCACAGGCTTTTACCTTAAAAGAAGTGTTTTATTCAAGTTCCTTGTCACTAAAATTCATAGTAAGATACTTAAGAATTACCAATAAAGACCTTTATTTAAACTATTTTGCATTTGTATTCTCATATATTATTATGAATGTACTCTTAAAATATATATTAAGGTATCTGCTATGCAACTTTCACATCGCACCATTGCCCAGCTATCTTCTACTGCTTCTGTAGCTTTATGATGAAATTTCCAGAGCCAAAGTATAGTAATGGGCATTGATCCTTTACAATGAAGGATGGAAAGTTCAAATTTCAGCACAGTCAATAACTATGTTCTGTTATTGAATGACTGAGCATTGGTTGAAAATTGCCCACTACTAGAGAAAAGACTGGAAATGAGACTTTGCTGACTACAAATATTGATGACTAAATGACTAGTAACCCAGTAAAGAAAAAGAAAAAAAAAAAAAGAAAGAAAAATGTAAGAACTGAACAAATCCTAAAGCTGTAGATTTCCAAAAAGCTCAGACTAATTCTACTACAATATCATTCCCAACTGATTCCACTACTGACTGAACATAAAACAAAACACTACCACCTTTGTGACAACCAGCATTTTTGGAATACCTTCTTAAGTATTACGGAAAATGTTCTATCAATTAAAAATTATCTTTAGGAATTCAAGTTTCAATCAGAACATAAACCAGTCTCATCTACAGCTAATATTAAACAGAAAACCTATTTAAGGAATCCAGTGACTAACAGGAATGCTTAAGGAAGTTACTTTGCCAATAGATTTTTTAAAGGTGTCACATAGAGAAAAATTTTAACAACTTGTAGAAATTCATTTGCTATTAGATCATCCTTCAACATAGCAGAAAACCTATAGCTCTTCAACTTGGTTTAGTATTAGTTATTTGTACCTACTAACCAAAACACACAGTAAAAACTGCAGAGTTTAAATAAATTCCTTTTTCCAGGTTTTCTTTTTTTAAGTCCAAATTATTTTCCCTTATTGTCGTTTCTCCAGCTTCTCTGTCTACCTTGGAGCCCAAGCACATTATGCAGCCAGCACAATGAACTAACATGCCAGCAGAAGTAGTCTGCTCCACCTATCCAAGAATTTTAAAAGCATCCAAGTACACGCACACACTGTCTCCTGTGTAGCCTGGAGATCCCTATTGAGCTCATGCCAAGTGTCTGAAAAGTTGGACCCTGTATCCGGTATTTACACTAAGCTAAAATTCTAATCAGCACTAACAGCAGTATGTTTTAATTCACCCTTATGATTTTATTTCAATCTGCTAAGTAGCACAACTGCCAGAAAGCAATTGCCATAAACTTAAGTAAACAAATGCAAAACTAAAATAAATCTTAAACCTGTTGTATATATAAAGTTTGTGCCACTTTAAGCAAGCAGTACAAAGGGGCACAGCCCAAAGTCTTCGTGAACACAGTTCTTCGGCTCATTCAGAAAGCTCTTTCAAAGTACTGCTTTGTCTAGTCTTTCCCCCACCCCTTTCTAAAAATTATTTGGTGCCTATTAGATCAGGTAGAGAAAATGGCCGTGTTACTTGACAGTGGTGTGTTCACCTCACGTATTCCCTTGAATGGTCTTCTGCCAAGCATGCGAAGCAAGTAGTACACGGTGACTACTTGAATCTCTGGATGACACTATAACCACTCGAGCCAAGGAGCTGGTGCCAAGTCTTGCATCTTCGTTGTTTTGTTTTTTTCTCTTCCTTTTTGGGTGGTAGTGATATGTGTATGCTGGGGAGCCGGGTGGCAGTGCGGGAATCTGAGAGACCCTGAGAAGTTGGTCACCATTTTGAACCTGTTCAGTGTGCTCAGACCTTGGCAGCCATCTTACAGCTTGGCAACCATTTTGAGAATTTGTTTGGCAAGCTCTCAGAATTCGCTGACACTGTTTAAATAGAATGCTAGTTAAAAATAGTCCACATTAAACAATACAGGGTGATATCAGGTAGAATAACCCTCGATAAATCTTGCCAATGAAACAACTTATAACATCTTTACTGAGGTAAGTGACATCCCAATTTTCTTAATCTCAATACATCCCCGCTACAGCAGCTTAAAATTTGATTCATTAACCCTTTAGTCGACTGGTTCTTTACAATCAATACTGGAGAGGTAAAGTGAGTAGGGAAGTGGAGGTTATTAAGAGCAAAAGAGATGGTCGAAACATAACCACAACTTACATCAAAACATACACAAGCCCATTTTATTTCAAGATATGAAACAGAAGGAAAAAGAGTGCTGTCATCACACTCCATAGAGTATAATTCTAGAAAATGAATCCAAATTTTCAGACTATGTTCCACTTCATGTTTTATAAGTTCATGGAAACATCTTAAGGGAATACATAGTATAGAATGCTTCCTTAGGTAAAGAAATTACCAAGGTGGGGCAACCTTAAGAATTAATCTGAAATAAAGCAAAAAGGAAAAATTTATACATAATATACATGGTTCGAAAACCAAGAGTGATAAATGTTTTCTGGCAATGCTAGCATATTAACCTTTCTCTTTCTCTTTAACTTTCAATGTTTCTAACTCAATCACAAATAAGTTGTCCTTAAAAACATTTCTTAACATTTATAAATCTGAAAGACAAATGATAATTTTGCATTGGTGTGATGTTGACATTATCAGACATATATAGTTTTATAAAAGTTTGAATTGATTAAAATGACACTGGGTGATAATGTTATGACCATATGGAAAAGGAAAATAATAATCTAAAATACATATTTACCATAATTAAACTAAAAATATTTTAATGTATAATTTAGTGTTTTCTCTCTGATGTTATAAATACTTAGTGTTGTAATAATGGTTTATGATAAAAAGACCATATTATCTACGGTTTTATAAAAATAATCTTTTTATGACTCTATTAATATAGTTAAAGCATAAATAAGAGTCTGATAAAGCCTAAAGAATTTTGAACCTTGTGATGTTATGAGACAAAAATGTGGAATCATTAAATAATATTCCTAGCCAAACATGTTGTTTAAATTTTAATGCTTCTTGGGGCGTGATATCTGACTTGTATTCTAGTTCCAACCGTGACATAATTCATAACACCTATAAAGACTGAAACCATGAGTTATGTTACAATGTTCATAATATTGTAGCACTTTTTAAACTTGATGACTGAATTTTTAAATTTCTATAGAAATTCAATTAAGAAAATATTTAACATCACATAATATCATACAGAGTGAAACAATAAATTAAACCATGCTCAAAATTAGAACATTGTATAGGGAACTATTATGCTAAATGGATCAGTTAAAGTCTTGATAATATTAGATGTCTCTTTACTGAATGACAGTTATCTGCAGCAGATGACGTAATCATTGCTAGAATAGTTTGGAATGCATTGATAAATTGCTCTATCGATTCCGTTCTGCTTCACTGACCATAATTATAGCACGGTAATGGAAGACATGAATGATATATATTTTACTAGAGGGGAAAGCCCAGAGTTTGCCTGTTTCTTTATGAGATTATACCAAATCCTTTCAATTAATACAGCATGAGAGATATCTAAAACTATCTGAGGATAAGAGACCTGATTCTGGTTTTCTTGTTTAAATATTATTGTTCAAATATTTGACAAGGATTTCAAATAAAGGTATTTTGTATTCTAAAGATAGCGTTTGTACCTCCCTAAGATGCTGTTTCAGCCCAATTTTATAAAGCATTTTCACTGTAGTTAGAAATGTATCTTCCAACTTGAAGACATCTTACAAATGCAACTTGATCATCTTGTATTCATTGAACATATTAGAGGTTACCTTAAAGCTTTTCAAAACCTAAGTGTTATTAGAATGAAAAAGAATACATTATAAAGAGAGAAAATAAGCAACTTGAAATATCATCTTTAGAAGAAAAAACTTAGTGATTTATTAACCCAGAGCAAGAGATTTAAGGACTGTGATAAAAAGGAAAACCATTTTAATTAACATCCTTTATAAAAACTATTCATTATTCATAATTATCCAATATCTATAAAAGACATCATATAGATTCCAAAAAATAAAATCTGCATCGAAACAAGCATTATAGCTGACATCGGGCCATTTTCTTTCTGATGTCACCATTCCAGAGTATCAGTAAGAAAGGACACCATGTTTTCCCAAATGGACATTTAAAATTAAAAGTGTCATTCCAAGTCATGCAAAAGGAATTTGAGAAATTCTGAACAGGATATAACTGGGTCTTAACAACTTAGATCAAGGCTGGAATGGCTTTTTTGTTTTAAAATATTCTATCATGAAATGAAAAGACCTTGTCAAATTAGCTTTTGTTGTTTAGAAGAAAAATATTTAAAAATGGAAAATTTCCAGTCAATTTCTAGGGAACAAAAAATTTCTCCCAACAACTAAATGGTGTAAAAATTGATCTGTACTTCCCCTCTCACATTACAAAGGCTGTCACGGGGAGTAAAATGTAACCCAGGAGGACCAAGGCAGCTATCAAACCTTCCCTGACACATTATAATGTCTGAAGCTCAGACACCAAAGGTTTGCATCAGAAAAACTCCAGCACGTAGTGAACAACTCAAAACCAACTATCGACCATGTTATTGATTTTTAGTGGGGAAACCAAGAGGGGAAAAGCACCAGAAAAGATAGAGTTTCCCTTTTCTTTTCTCATGCCCAACTTAGTGGGCTGCCAACCTTAAGTCTTTTCAGGCTTGAATCCTCTGAGTTTTGCGTTGCAGCTAGCCAGGATGTCTGCAGGAGATAATTCAAGCGAAAGGCATACGATCTGCAGTGGAAGGCAATTCTCCATTGACTTGCAACATAACCTAACTCAGACCAAAAGTGTTTCTTAACAGAGGATACAGGAGGAGACAAGGGAAGAATTAGAAAAAATATGATGTATAATTATCTTTTCAGATGATATTTGAAGATACCTGACTTTGAAAGTTCACAAATTATATTTGACTTAGTGATAGAAGCTAAGCCAATCATATTTGAAGTAACTTATATGTATATGATGGACAAAGTGTTACAGACAGATGTAATTGGAAATTAGAGAGTGAACTACCCAATCCCAAATTCCCAACTAATTACACAGAAAAGTCCAAGTTAATAAAGAATAAAAAGCTTTTTTTTTCCTTTCACATAAATTAACACAAAATAGGTTATTCGAGAAGCTGAAAGGTAAGAAAGCAAAGTGCTTGCTTTAGCTCCTTGGGGTCTTAATCACATAATTTTGAATTGGTTGAGGATCATTTACTTGGATCATTATAATCATATCCTACAAGTATTCTGCCATTTAATTTGTGAAATGCATGACCACAGATCATGTACATGGAAAAAATTATTAGGTGCATTCATTTTATTACTATATTTAGAGATGGCTCAGAGCCATTTAAAAATAATAATAATAATGATTAATAACAACGCACTTCCATTCTGACTTGTAGAACTATCTCAAGGGGTTTTACAGCTGTTTGCTAATTAAGTCTCATACCCCCTTGCTAGTAGATGAGTATTGTTAGGGCAATTTTACACCCAGGAAAGCTGAGGCACAGCAAAAATGATAAGGGTAAACTAAGATGTTAGCAGACGAAAGGATGCAAAGAAGATAGGAAACGTCCAAAAACATTGAACCTTTTGGAATTTATATCTGAAAACAATGATACTAAAGCAAAAAAAAAAAAACAAACTTATATAACTAATGAAAAAACAACCTGACCTATCTCCTATTGATTTTGTTGCTTAAAAAAAAAATCTAACAATGGGTTGTGTGTGTGTGTGTTTTCATCCATTCTGCCTGTGAAACAGAAAACCAGCTTGTGAATTTTCTGTATTTCCTTACTTATATACTTGCAGAATATTTTTCCCACCACAGAGAATTTTTTAAATCCATTGATTCTCAGAATATTGAGTTCTTCAATCGCTAGTTTAATCCAATAAAGACTGAGATTCTTTTTATTATCTTTGGTTTAATAAAACTACCTAGAAATTTTAAGTATATATTTTGGAGAATTGTGATAATGCTTTTTTATCTGAAACAGAGGCAGGTAAGCCTGAGATTGTCTATGATATGATTACATGAATTAGAATTTGAGATACCACTGGCTGCTTTCAGGCTAAGGAATGCATTGAAGCCATTCATTCATTCATTCATTCATTCATTCACTGTTGAAGATGGTGAGGGGGAAGCATGCCTACTATGTACAATGCAGTGCCCTAGGTGCTCAGAGACAGTGGTTACCAAAGAGAAAAAACTCCCTGGTCTCCGAGAGATTACCTTAGCCTGGAGGTGAAAAGAAAGATTCCAATATGAATTTATTCACTCATTCATTCATTCAACAATTATTAAGCCACTGAGCACTGGGATAAAAACATGAAGTCATTGGCTATGACGTCAAAGAGTTACTTGTTTTGTTTTTCTTTTCCAATGCTAACTTTCTTAAGGTTTTCGTATTGATGAAAAGAGAATGATTGCCATAGCTCTTTAAGTTGGACATAGTTAAAGAAATGGACTATATCTATCCATGGACCAAAAGGCACACAGTCCTCAGTTGTGCCCCTCACACATTAATATAAAAAATGAATCCACTGAGTCATGTTAAACTGACAATAGGGAAAAGAAAGACGTAGCAAAAATAAAGAAACTAAATGATCAGAAAGAAGGGTGCCTTCTAGGAAAAAAATCCTGCTAACTACAGTCAAAAAGTGTATCCAAATTAGATTAGTGGGCCAAGGTATGGCTCAGAATGTGTTTGTTAGTCCTACAACATGAGCCTTTTCTGTTTCTTTGTCTAAAACAATTTTGTAGGTGAGGGGCAAGAACTCTGATTCAACAAAACAGACAAATCTCAACGAAATTCACAGGATATAAGACTGTGGCTGGGGGTGAAGGGATGGGGAGGAGAAGAAGGGGAAAATAAGGTGATAGTAAAGGGCACTAGAACTTAGGTGGAGGGTGCGGTGAAAATACACACAGACTGGAGTGCTATTTCGATATACTAACATGCATATAGCAATGTCAACAGAATAAATAAAATTAAAAGAAAAAGATGCTTGGTTTGAATGTGAGGCAGTACATTGCATGCGCTCGCATCAAAGAAATAACATAAAGATTATATAAAACACCTGCTTTAAAAGCACAGAGAACACATTGTCTGCTGTTTTGTTCAGAGATATCTTGTGCCATATGTTTTGGGACCCTAACTAGCAGTACACTCAAGATACACCCTCCACTTCACACCTTTTTAGCTAAAGAACACTCTCAAATGACTATTATATTTGCCAGTTCTAAACAGAATAGCTGTTCCCATGTTGACACTTTATCTAGAGAAAGTTACTTCTCCTTGCTCCCCTTCCTGCCTTTAAAAAAAAAAAAAAGGTGGATATTATTCTGAAATGGTAAGTATACTCTGAATTGGATGCAGATTAACTGCATTTATGAATGTTTTTAATGTATTCTGAAGCAGCTTTAGAATGTAAGAGCACCTCTAATATTCTGTCACAAGCAGGGGAACGGGGAACTAAAGAGAAGGGAATTTCAGAAACCATATAAACAAGAGAATATCATACCCGACTGAATTATTATTGACATTATCAAACACAAACCTATTAAAAAACAACAACAACAATGTCTCCATAACAGCAAGACAATCTTCCATTGAGTGGGGTACTCAATATTCTGAACGTTCTTAAACAATGAAATTATGAGCTAATACATCTACTTTTTCTCACTTCTTAATATTGCTTTTGATAAAGTACTTTCATTCCTTTAGTTACTCAACAGACACTGGTCCTATGGTCTACCATGCCCTTATCTCAAGTCGCAACTTCCTTTTGTGGGAATAGCTTCATTCTCAGGAATGAGTCCTAGGAGGTGGTACAAAGGCTTGACGTGGCTCAGAAAGAACCACCAGGGAGAAGTGGGACTAAAACATGAAGTCAGGGAAACCAAAGACAGGTGTCACAAGTTTGAAAAGAACTAGTATGATCATCACAACTACAGCTGTATTTCCAGAAAATAACCTGGTGATGGCCATCTTAAAAACAACAGCAACAAAATTTTAGTATTGTTGTTTCTTCTTTTCTTTTAATATAAACACCATTCCAGAAACTAACAGAAGTCAATATACATATTCGTTCTTCTTGAATAACTAGTAAGTCATTAGATCTCCCATTATTAAACCAGCATGGCTAACGACCATTGTATGGCATTATAAAAAGCACAAACATTTTTTGCTAAAGTGGTCAGACACTAAATCTATCGGTAAGGCAACACAGAATGAGAGTTGTGTAGAGACGAAGAGAACAGATATTCTAGCTCAGAGAGAACTGACTCTCAGAGAACAGAAGAGAGACACATACACACATCCTGCAAAGATGGATCAGCTATAAGGATTCAAAGGTTATGGTCTCAAGAGCCACTTGCTACTTTACGTCCTTGTAAACCAGCATTGGGAAGAAGGGCAGATTCTCTTTTCCTTTAAAGTTTAAGTTCAAAGATCTTTTCACAGTTTGCTGTACATCTACTGATAGATTCTCAGTAGAAAATGTCAAATCATGCCAAACAACTATTGAAACCAATGCAAGGGAACCAGCATTGAAGACAAACTGACCCATGGTCACTCTGCTCAAGCTCGGAGAGGATAAGCAATTTGCTCAGTCATAAACCTCAGAATTTCAACTACGTCATTCCAATTCCAAATTCAAATATGCATTGTCTTATTCATAGAGCACATATTAAGTCTCAACAATAACATTGTTCCTCTGACTTTTCTCGTTTCAGGACAGGCCCCTTTACTGCACTCACCATGGCAGGGTGATTTTAATAACGTAGCATTTCTCTGTTCAGCTTATGGCAACTTTCTCCCATCCTCTAGAAATGGGTTTCTCAGTCTGTGATCTCCCTGCTTCAAGTAATCTGGTATTTAGAAATATACATCATTGGCACCAAGCACAGAATCTAGAGGTATAAACCTTGGAAATATTCCTCAATAATTTCTCCCCGCAGATTGCTATGCACACAATCGTTGAGAATCGTTTCAACAGGCGCTTTTCTAAGCAGCCTTTCATCTCCAATACCCAATGCAAGACTTAGACATGAAAATGGAAGGTACTCAATCAATGTCTGTGGAAGGAAAAGAGTGAAGGGGAAAAGAAAGGACATTAAAAGCAAACAAACAAAGAGAAACATTGCCTTGAGCCCACAGACAATGTAAAGCACTGATTGTCATCCTTAGGAGCTGAGAATTTTTGTGGTGAGACAGTCCACGCAATTAAAACTTTAATAATGATACACTTTAAATTAGTAGTTTAACAATAAACTAGAACTAAAAGAGTGGTTAAAATCAATAAAAAGATAAATGCCAAATAAATTTATTGCAATAAAGCAAAGCAAGAGTTCAGAAAAGTGAGCTCAAACTTACAGGTGACAAATGAACCTTTGGAGAGAGAGCTCCTTGGAAACTGGGGCTCAAGGTGGTTTTTCAGACGAGAAAAGGATTTACACAAAAAGGGAAGAAAGAAGAAATCATTTATACTGAGATCAGGAGAAATGAAACTTGAAAGAAACCTGAGAAGATATGCAAGAGTGTGCTTTTCTTTTAAACCTCTGTGCGTTAATTTTTGCCACAATTAATAGAACTAATATTTACAGGCCAGCAAGTTTGGAATATAGTACCAATAAAAACTTTTACAACTCTGGAAATTTCTAAAATTGGTTCCCTTTAAATGTGTAGCATAGGCAGAATACCAGATGATGTGGTACAGCAAAAACATTTTATTGGCATTTAGTTGAGATGACCTGCATAACTCAGTTGTGGCTTTACCACTTACAACATGTCACCCGAAACTCATGGCAGTAAAACTTGGATGTAATATGGCTCTACTACGCTTTTTATAAATATGTATAGAGATAATATATATGGCTTAATTTTCCCTTTTAGTTAAAATAGGTCCAGCCCAATTGCTCAGAGAAGTATCTGTGAACCTAGATGATTAACCAGTGTTTCTGGAATGCCTACAAAGTATGAGTCACCCAAATGCCATGCTTTATTATTCAGATTTAATTTAGTAAACATTTACCTCTACAAATGCAAGAAAAATAATAAACAGGGGGAAACGATTAGAAAAATCATGAATTCTATTCCTTGATATTGGTAGCCTTGCTTTACATTTTTCCAATACATTACATTCCTTTTAGCATACTAAACTGTTTGGAGTTTTTGATAAGAAGACTGAAGATCTAGGTTCCAGTTTCAAATCCATTGTTAACAACTGTGTATATTTCTAGCACAGTCACTAAACTTCTTTTTAACTCGGTTTCCTTATCCATAAAATGGGGATAATTATATAGTTGGATTCCCTGAATGTAATACCATTTTTATCTTGGCCTATCTGTTATGTAAGTAGGTCTTAACTTCTGTAAACCTTTCTGAAAAGCAATAGCACCAGGGTTAGCCCTAAGCATATAAAAGGGACTCTGAATAAATAATTTTGGATGAATGTGAATTTTACATATCTATAGTTTCATGTCATTTATTAATATAAATAAAACATTAGCTATACGACTGCAAATGTCAGCAAATAAACTAATGACCTTAACCTAGGCATAACATCTAATAATGAAAATATTAGCACTGACAACATAAACACAGATTATAACCTAATTCATACAATTTTATTGTTTATTCCTATAAAACATTAAGCATTTGTCAAACTTCTGCTGTGATATAAAATGTGTTATATTTTATGCCCAATCATTGCTTAGTTCCAAGATGCCAAACAATACAGAAATGGTAAACCATTTGTCCCAGAATAAAAAATGATATCGCTTTATAGGTTGCTCAGAAAAATAAAACTTCATTTATTTCAATTTTCTTAGGAGTTTTTTTGAGATTCATTTCAACAGATAGTATTGAGTACCTATGATGTTCTCATCACTGCTATAGGTATTGGAGATGCATATTCTTATGGGGGTTACTATTGGCTACAGCATTGTGTAGTTAGTGAGATGATAGAAGCATATAAAGATGTTAAGGGAACAAGGAAAGCAAATTTTAACTTTGGAAGATGTCTGGAATGGTTTTCCAAAGGATACAATGCTTAAACTGAGTGTTGCAGGAGGCCCTGGAGTTTCCTACGTTATGGAGCCATGTGGATGGAAAGCATTCTGGGCAGAGGAGTGACATCACACTGGTATTGCAGTACTAGATATTGATAAAGCACAGAACCTAGGGAAACCAAAAACAGTTCAACAGAACTGGAGCAGAGGGACCCAAATGTGAAAGGTGGGGTGACAGTAATGACACCAGAGAGGAAGAAAGGGCCAGATCATAAAGAATTTCGTATGGAATATTGAGAAATGTGGACACTATGCATCAAGGAAGTCACTGAAGGAAAGTTAATTCTCTTTGCGGTCAGTCTGTCAGCAGTGTAAGACATGCATGGAAAAACAGATGGCATGGTAAGAATGGGAGCAATGAGAAGAAGGTACAGAGACAGCCCAGGCTAGCAATCAGAAAGGTCTAAAATTCAAGGAAATATCGGTAAGATGGGAATTGATTTGCATGCTAGTAAGATGGTGGATTTGGTAGAACTTGGTGACTAATTAGGTATGAGATCCAAAAGAAGAGTAAAAGATTCGGTCTGGTTTCTTTTATTGATGTGAGACAGATAAGTTTACCATGTCAGGGCACTGATCTCCTTAGTTACTGGTTATCAAAGAACGTTTACAGGTTTGGAATCAATGTCGAATTTTATCAAAGCCTTTTTTCCAAAATTAGTTTAATAAGGGTTTGTGTCTGTATTCAAGGTTTTATAGAAAATAACACTTAAGCATTTTTTGAAAAAAATTAGATAAAAAGTTAATAAATGAATGTGGAAGAGGAAAGAAAGACAAATGACTCATTCAGGCTTTCATCTTCCAATAGGCAAGGATGGTGATTTTAGCAGTTAGGACAGTTGATATTTGATAAATCTATAAAAGATTTCTCATTCAGATGGTAATCTGATTTAACAGTGCTTTTTTGCTTGATAAGTTCATCCAGGACAGTAAAATCAAAGTGAACTTTTAAAACACTGTCCGAGGATGCCTAAAATAGCAATGATGTTTAGGGGGTTGCTACGTATGGGAAAATATTTAACATATGGGATGTATATTTTATGGAGCTATAAATGCATCACAAACTTTCAAGCATAAATACAAAAGATACTTCTATTCCTTAAGACTGGATGGTTATTAACTACTTTGGGAGGTTATATCATGACAATTGGCATAGTAATTTATTTTTCTAAGAATACATTTTAAATGAAATGCCTTTAACTTAGTAAAATAATCAAATTGATTTACATACAGGAATTGTAAATTGTTTTATCCACCAAAGAAAAATGTTCCGTCAGGTTTGTTTGTTTGTTTAACTCTAACACCATTAATGACTTATTTTAATGATTTGGATGAAATAGGTTCATTTGCCTGCCCAAATATATATGTAAATATGCGATATATTGTACATACAGATGACATGTGATATATAAATGATACACAATACATACATATATTCATCATAAGTGATATACATGATTTACCTATATAAAAAAGGAAAGAATTTTATATTATTTTGAGGGAATATTTGCATTCCTGGCTATTAATGGTTCTTACAAGGCTCTTTAAAGTACAAATAATTAACAGCCTTTTTCTTTGTCCAGGATCACTGAGATTACTGCTGTATGCAAATGTTTCAAAAGAAAAAGTTGTTTTCAAAATGAATGAGGAAATAATGGCTCTTGAGAGGAAACTATATAAGATGGACACCTAATACAGAAACTGCAACTTGTAAGAGAAAAAAACATGAATCAGGGAGGATAGCAGGAATAGGGTCTTCAGTATTCTTTGGGATTTAATATTATCTGAAAAGCTTTATGTGGGCATAAACATAAATGAAAAGTCTAGCCATTTTTTTCTAGTAGAATCCATAAAACAAGCAACGGAATGAATATTGAAGCAATTTTTAGGACTTGAGAAATGCCAAAAGAATAAAATCTTACAGTTTGTACCACACAATAGTTCTTCTCTTCAAACACTAGCCCTGTCACATTTCTGGTCATTACTATTTGAACCACACTATCTATTTCTTTTGAACATCTTTCTTCAGGGTAAGTGTTCAATACCAAAGCCCCATCCAAGCCAAAGATGCACAGACGGGCGGTTACAGCTGCAGCTCCTGACAGACTGCAAAAACCCGCTGGGACTCTTCCCCCGGCTCTGTCCATCCATCTTGTGAGCTGGTGCAACTCCACCTTGCTTAGGGCTTTGTTGAGTGTGTCACAGGACTTTGGCCAAAATGTTCTAATTCGAATGGCTCTTATTAAAGGAATGAAAAATGGGTTTCCCAAATACATACACAGACACACACACGGACACATACAAAGATCACATGCTTTCTCCTGAAATGACTGACATGTCTAATCAAAATGGAACATTATAATAGATTTTTTTGAACCCTCAGAAATAGTGCATTCAGACTCTTCAGCAGGGTGAATGAGTCAAGTTACTCAATAGGATCCATTCATTCTGATTAAATTGGATCCAAGCCAAAACAGATCTTCAAGATCTGAGAGATAGTGGCCATTGAGGGAGGAAGAGGCAAATGGCATCAACTGAGAATGAACCGACCACAGCATGGGTGAGGAATAATAAACTGGCCAGTCTAAAGGCTAGCACAGGAATTTGCAACAATGTAAGTTCTAGGCTAAATCACCCCAGCTTTCTTTATTTAAACATGGGATGGTGAAGCTACTGGCTTATTATACCAGAAAAGTTCATTCAAAGATATGAATTAGGAACAGACCAAAATCTTTGCAGAGATTTTATATTATCAGTTATTACAACTACCTTCCAAAACCATTTGAGATGATTACAAACATGCATAACTAAATGCTCACATACATAAAACACACATGTAAATTTAAGACCATAAGAGAAAAAAAATGTGAACAAAAAATAGCAGAAGTTGAAATAACAGAAGCATAGTGGCAAAAACCTAGGTTGACCCATTTATTAAGGTGAAGAATTAAATTTATATCTGAGTTTCTTGGCAGCCAAGGAAAAAAGGGAAATAAGGCATTTATAGAATTATTATGATCCGATAAAAGAGAGAGTATCACTTTCCAGGGGTTAAATTTTTTCTCTTGTGGCATTTGAAAAAAACAAGTCAATCTTCAAAATTCCATCAACAATTTTAAGGTTGCCTGTTCCATGCAATTCCTGACCTAGATTGCCAAAGATGATGAAATCAGGCTTGATACATAAATGATGAAACAGAACCACTGATTTCTAAATTAAACAAAAAGGGAAAACCAAGTGAACAAATGTTTCTAAACATTTAACAGTTAGAACCACCCCAAATAAAAATCGCAACCATTGGGTAATAAAGTCCACCCAAATCTCAGCACACCAGAATCACAAAACCCTGTTATTGCAGGCTTGGGAATAAAATGTTGCTTGTCAGTCAAAGTGTCTGTCTATGGCATATGGGTAAAGGTTTCAGTCTGCTATCTCCAGACTCATCTCGTGGCACTGGTTCAACACCAGTGAATGGTGCTTTAAACAAAAGGAGAGCTCATTCAAAATGGGCATTTGTGAGTTACCGGTCAGGGTAGCCCTGTAGTTTGTCTGAGAGAAAACTATTGGCATCAGACAAATGAAGTGCAGCTCCCAGGCCTTTGGAGTTTCCTAAGCACTGAAAAGCAGCCGGGAGGTTAACGCTGGCTGGTCGGAATGGCATACTTGGCTGAATGCACAGCCAGGTGGTTTGGGCATATTGGCAAACAACTGGCAACTTGCCCAATGCATATGGCTTAGATTGCTTTGCTCTTCCCATAAAGCTTTCTTAGACTCTTGAGCAAGCATTCGTTTTAGAACACAATGCAGCTGAGTGTTCAAGACTCTTTTAATAATATCTGTCTGATGTAAAATACTTTTACCAAAAACAAAAATAAAAAGATGGGAGGGGGTGTTTGCCAAATGCATAAACAACAAGGTTTCTTCTTGGAGGAGACTTGCAGATCCCTTCTCAACCTTCTCTGTAGTCAGTTATCTGCAGCTTTATGTTTCACAGGGTTAAAAAAATGACTCCTGCAATCCTTGGGAAGCACCTTTAATGTGAAGGTTAGGGAAAACTGCCAAGAGGTCAGCTGACCCCGGGTTCTTAATGAATACATAAAAATACAAAATAAGTAGAGTAACCTCATGGAAATGAACACCAGATACATTTTATCAAGGAATGTTATTAAATCTTGATTGACAGCTAACACTAAAAGGTGTTAGTATGGTCTATCATGTAAATACATATCTGGAGACTTGTTAAAACACAATCTCTAAGTGCTAACTGCTGGGGCACATGTTCCTTTCCAGGCTTCACCAAGAGGCTGCCTAATGTCTATAGCATGAGGCTAACTTGAGGTTTAATATCCCCAGCTGGTCACTAATCTCCTATAATGCTGCTATAGTACCATATTAAATATTCTACAAATACGATTTTCCTGCTGGAGTTTAATTTTCTTCTGTCATATGTGTTTGCTGGGTATACAACATTTCATTTTAGTTTACTGGGTGACTTTAAAGTATTAAAAACTGATACACTGACTAATTCAGTTATGTAAATTATTATCAGGATCTTGTTTCACATATAATAATTTTAAATGTATGTTTATGGTCTCTTAAAATTGCAAGCCATTTAGCTAATAAACTCTATTAAATCCTCTGGCATTACTATACTCCACTGGTAAGAAGATTATATAGAGTTGGTATTGTCTTATATAGCTCTGTTTGTTTTGTTTAGTTATTTTTAAAGATTTTTAGCTTGGTGGTAGATCATCCACTGAAAAAAAATGCATCTCATACTGATTAGGGAGTCGTACATTCAAAAACCTAAAATTGCTTAGATACAAACATGAATATTATGATAAAAACCAATTTGTGCTTGTTCAGCAAATCCTGGAGATGTCAATCCAGAAGAGAACAGCAAACAGCTTTTTTTGGTGATTGAAAAATACTATTTTCCTGCTAGAGTTGTTCTCTTTCCCACAACAACAACAACAAAACACTAAGTACATAAAAATTTACGTAATGGTTTTACATCCAATATTTACTGAGTTTTAGGTCAAAAATTTCAAATCAATTTCTTTCTGACGCACATTTAAAGAAAATTGAAGTGATAAAACATTTTTTGTGAGGAATGGGACAAATTAATTAAGCACTCGATGGATTACTTTGTCATTTATGTCGGAAATAATATTTTTAAAGTGATGTTGGTAGTGATAAGAGAATAAAAAAAGAGCTTCAGTAACAAATCTTTCAAATACTCAAAATTATGGGGTGAAAGGAAAGCAGACCTTTTAGAAATGGACTTAAGAGTCATATCGAATGACTTTTGTAGCATTGCATTTTTCCCATTCTGACCCTCTCCTCTTGATCAGCAAATAGTACCACTTAGAGCTTTATTAAACATCTTTTTGCCAACTTGGAATAGCTCCAGGCAGCTCTGTCTTCCAAGGACACAGTTTGAAGTACTTAGAGTAAATTGCAATGGACTGGATGGATGGGTAGAAGAGGTGAGACAACTGAATCAAGTGGGGCATAACTTGTGAGATAAAGTCTCCTCCACGGTGCATGCAGTGCTCAAATGGAGATTAGAACATGTTAATTTTTAAGTGGAGCACACAGGTCAGCAGAGAAAAGCAAAGGGCATAATTTTGCAAAGTGTTTTCTTTTGGGGGGTAGGGGTGGATAGAATAAATAAGAGGAATAAGAAAAAAACATCTACTGACAAATTTGGGAAATGCTAGGTTAAACAAAGTTCTCAGGCCCTTGAAAATACTAATGTGCATTTTGACTCCCCAAGAGGAAACAAACTTCACGACAAAAAATAAAAGAAACACCCTTTTCTCATATATCATAAGCTATAGAATTGAGAAATACATTTTGGTCAGTATAAACCTGAGGTTTCTAAGTTAGATTTAGTAAGTAAATTATTTAAAATTAAATTTAAAGACTAAATTCAATAAACAAATTTAAAATCTTTTAAAAAAACTAATGAAATTCTTTAATAATGTCCCTATTTTAAACATTGTCTAAGTGATCAGACTGTTTTCTATCTCAGTAAATAAAATGCAATTCTATCAGCAGTAGAATTCCTTCCTCTTCACCCATAAAATCTCTAACTCAAGCTTTTTTCTTCACATTAGGCAAGAACCATCTGGTAATTTTTAAGTGGAAAGGCCAGTTTTCAAACAGGCAGCTTACTGAAATGGGCTTTAAATTATGTAAGGCAAAATTCAAGGTGAATCTTCCTGGAAGCTTACTGTGATGACGACTTAGTTAATATCCTAAGACAACCTCACAATATATGTTAATCATGCCGAGTACCCCCGCTAATTCTCTTATTTTGGTCAGAGAGCTGTTTCATCAAAAAATGTGAATTTAAATAAATAGAATTACAGAGAAAGGGTGGTGGATAATAAGTACCATTCTAGATGAATAAAATTACTCTTACTATCAAATGAAAAATTCACACTCACAGACAAAAAAATTACAACAGACAATTCTGGAAGCATATGCAATCTAAGAAAAAGTAAAAAAGTGCTTATGGGTGCATTTTTTAAATACAATTTAAAATGTTAGCCTATGTCCAAAAAATAATCTACACTTTTTTAGAGCTTCCAAGTAAACAGCTTCATATCATATTTGTAATGTCCACTATATTTGACAAGCTGTAAGCTGCACAGGTATAACGTCAAATTTCAAATCATGTTTCCTTAACAGAAGTAGACGGAAGGCTTCTGCTCATAGCTATATGGGGTACCTTTCATAAAAGAAACTTTGAAAAGAGATACAAAAATCTGCTTGGGTCCCAGTACATTTTCTTGGAAAACATTTGTTCTGCTTTATTTTTTCTTCTGGACTCTGCCTATTTCCTACCCAAAGACTAGTCTCACCTAATGTACTGAAGGATTTATTTCTTGGTTCAAACTCCAAAAGAAAGTATCCTTTAAATAGTGTAATTTTATTTGCATTAATTTTAAAAGAACTGCTGTTTCAAAATTCCAGTTAAAAAGAAAAATGAAACAGTTCTAAAAATAAACAATATTTGGTTAAACAAATACACAGATTTAAAGCATATGGGTAAAATGAACGCTAGTGTAAACATACGGCAACATTTTTTTCCCTTTGAGAAATCTCAGAGAAGAAACAAAAAAAAAGTTATTTTGGTTTAAATTGTGAACCCATTTTTAATAAGCAATATTTTCTACTCACAAAAAAACATTTGTATAGTCTCTGAAATCTGTTTCATTTCAGTCTTTGTATAAAACTGCACATGAAAATGTATATTTATAAAAGAAATACCAGACTTGGAATTATTTATGTCATTGTAGCATACATATAATAAATGAGAGCTCACTGGAAATATATATATATATATATATATATATAACATACATAAATTTAGGAAGAGACATATATTCTGAATTCACTCCTAAAACCTATTCTAAGAAGTTTTCTTTTCTAATTGATTCTGATTTTAAAGCTTTAAAAAGCATTATTTCAGTACAGCAGTGTGTTACCTATACTGTGGTAAAATGGAATCTAGCATTTTACCAGATGTGCTACTGACTCTGAAAAGCCACCATTAAAGTTAGTGAGTTCTAATATACTGCTCTTGGCTCTGGGTTCTGTTCTCTTCTTGTCCTAAGTTAAATAAAGGCTATGAGGGCTCAGATCTTAAATTTCTGGTAACACTCACCCCCAAAATGGGGAAATAAAGCTTTATAAATCTGCATTACACAGATATTTCCAGAAAGAAAACAAACAGGTTGAAAATATACTAATGAGGCGAAAAGACAAGGCACACAGAAAGCCAGCTGCAAGACTCTTAAGGGTGTAATGGAAACCTTAGAAACGAAATGCAAATGATTTTACTTTCTTTGCAATCTGACACTCTTGGTTTTATACTTAATATTTTACATCATTGCTATAAGTATGTTCTTTGACGGTACGGCTTCTGCCAACTAAATCAAAGACAATAAAAGAAGCAGTACATGAAACATTCCAACTTCTCTGTAACGAAAAAGGCCCATACGAACAATTTCTAGAGTAAAAATGAAGCAAGTAGATCATTTTAAATCTACTTAAGAGTGATGGTATTTAATAAAACTTTCAGAAAAGTATCTTGTTTTAGGGAAAATTTTGAATAAAAATGTTTTACTGAGTTCAGAGCACTTTTGAAGCCCAAAGACCAACTGTTCAGTTTTAACAAACCAACAATGTCTGTTCATTTTGCCCAAATCTTTTCAGCTTAAATATTCACAATGTGCCATTATTACCGAATCATTATCTGCCTTTAGCTCTGACAACAGCATCATACGGGCTATGAAAGGCTCCTTTCTTCTCATGATTAGTCCCTAAAACATTTCCTCATCTTACAGTGCTTTTCAACTTCCCAGAATGCATTGCTCAATTACAGGGCTGAAATTAACTGTACGCCACCCTTATTTATTGAGAAAAGAATAATCAAATACTCCAAACCATGTCATGGGTTGCCCACAATTTTATATCAAAGTTCAAGTAATAAAAATATTAACCCTTTCAAGATGCCAACTTTTTACATCTACTATTTGTTTACCTTTATTTTGGGGGCTATGACTTTACCAAAAATCAACAGCTTGAATTTCTTATGTTCTTTTGAATGTATGGCTTTTACAATGAATTTTATGAGTCCATGGAAGGGCTATTTATTCTTAAAGGCCTATCTTAATTTTTTTAAGTTTTTACCAGAATCCTCTTTAAACTTAAATGCTTTCCTTCTTCGTGTAGGGAAGTAGGATTTCCTGCTACTTCTACACATGCACTGGATGGAATTGCTGCAAATTATCTTTCTGAGAGCAGGAAACAGAAATAAATAAAAGCCCTGAGATTAAAGTGCAGAAATGTTCTGATTTCACATTAATTTTGTTTATACCACTAGATAGCACCTCTTCCTCAATAATAATAGTAATCTTATTGAACAAAGAATGTGAATAATTTTTGTACAAATGTTCTGCAAATTAGTAATCTAACAGGTATTATTTTGAATGCATAAATTTGTCAATTTTCAAATAATATTAAATTGATTATATCTATAGTTTACAGAAGCTATTTCAAAGTACTTACTGAATTAGAAAATTTCTGACATATCAAACAGAGTTAAAATGAAAGGTTAGGTAAATAAAATTAAAAAGAACAGAAACCAATGAAAAGGCTATGGTGGCACTCACACTGCAAATACTTGTATGAAAAGGGATAAGAATATTAACACATGAGAATTTGTATGTTTTTTTATACCTTCAGTCAACAGAAGAATGTAAATAAAAATACTTTTTAAACCTCAAAGTTACTTACTAACCCATGCATACATTAATCATTCATACCGCATGATTATTGTTCAGTATTTTCTGCAATAACAAATTGGAGGGTGTGGGGGTTATTGTGGGTTTCAGCAAACCACATTCTATTTAGGCAAAGCCAAGTATTAAAGAAAGGACTAACTTGCCAAACCAAGATAAATACATGCCATTATTATGATTACATAAAAGCCACTGTTCTCAGCGTTACAATTTCTCTTATAATTGGCACTATTATAATTAAATGGATTCATATGTTTACAATTCTTCTTTGAATTGTGAAGTGATTTAGCAATGATAGTGCCTCTAATTTCTTTTAACTATACTGACAGACTTCACTTAATCAGTGGTCTAAATACCGCGTTGCCACAATAAATTAGGTAAATACCCAGTAAGGCCTGAATTGCTATTGAGTTTAAGTGTATTATAATAAGGCAGCAAGTAACTTGTCCAAAGCCTGCTGCTGGACTTGCCCGCAAACCCACAAATTGGAGGGGATGGAGTGAAGCATTCCAATGACATTTAAGGTATTCCATGATGGATACAGAAGTGATATGGGCAGGAAAACACACTCATCAACACACACACACAGACTTAAAACCCTACGTGTTCTGAAAACAGGAGGAATGAGTGATTACTATATAAAAAAAAAATTAACAATGGTATTTGTAGATTTTGTGGTCTTCTTCCTTAAGAAGCAAGAAATTCTTCACATACTTCTCATCACCAGGCAAACAAAGGCATAAAAAATGCCCACCAATTGTAGGTGGAAAATGCCAAAGAAATACGCCCTACTTTATCTGTCACTGCAAATATTGTGAAATAATTGATCTTTCCTTAAATACAGGATAACTATAAGCTTAATAACTAGACTACTCATTCAACATATCAAAACTATACAGCTAATAAAAGGTTTTCAATAGTAGTTGGAAAAATTATTTCATAAAGTGTGCAAACAATAAGGATAGAATGCAGGGAGGAAGTGATTAATTCGTTACTTAGCTTTGTGTAAAAATGTTTTTCAAGTACAAGTTAATGCTGCATTTTTATAAAAATCACCTATAAATACACTAGTATAAACTGTTATAGGGATATTGTCACATTAATTGTTAAGTTAAAACTTCAAATTCAAAATCCAATGCAGAACTGATTTCACAAAGAATTGTCCATCCATGTTATGAAATATAATGTAGTCATCAGAGTAATGCTGTACTATGTAATAAAAGGAAAAGCTGTTCGTGATGCAGTATTAAACTGCTTTTCATTACATATATTTGTAACATTAAATTCCAAATAACAAGATATTAAAAATGACTTTCTCTAGGCGATTTTTAATTTTCTTTCCCTAGGTCATTTCGTTTTGTTCATTTTACTGGGAAGCATGTGATGGTAGCAGATATATCTTGTAATAATAAACAGACATTTTTTGTTTTTTAAAAATATATTAAAACACAAGGCACTTGTGCTCTTGGTATTTAAATGAATCTGATAAAATCTTCATAGTATAGTTTTTGTATTTTAGAAATGCCAACAATTTTTTGTGTGCTAGAGCTAGTCACTACTCACTAAACCCTGCTGAATTCCCAAATGCTACATGGAAGAAAAGTTCCAAGTCACAACAGATACTGTTATTAGATGACTACCTAAAATTTTCTTATAGAAAAATTAAGTAGAAGGGAGATGCTTAAAATTTTAAAACTGTCAAGAAGTACACTGAGAGCCAGAAAGATTACAGGGCTTTGCCCAAGGTTATATAATTTATTTAACACTCCTAATTGAAAAGTGTATGATTATTTGACTCAGATTTTTTTTCTTTCCTCGGTGATTTTCTAAGTAACTTATTTGTAATAGAGTCCATGTGGAGCAAGTAAAGTCAGTCTTATTTAGTAGAGAGTTAAGAGTTAGAAATGTGGAATCAGGAAAAAAAATTGGCATTTTCACTTTTTTGTTCCTTGACATTCTAAATGATAAATGAGAATCCAAAGCTGTCTCATTTGGTTTCCAAGCTTCAATGGAGACACCAAATTTCCAGCCAAAATGAAGCAAAATCCTTCTCTATCACCTAAAAATTCAAAATCCTTTGAAAAATCTTCTAAAGATGACTTCAGAAGACAGCAATTGTATTACATACTTTATGATGCATGTCAGATATAAAATTATGCAGAATCATGTGATCAGGAAAAAGAAAAGCCCAGACTTGTATTTATATTTGATATTCATCACTTTTGGTGCTTGGACACTGATGAAATTATTTAATTACCTGTCCTTTCTCATCTATTCCTCTGGATAAAGCACAGCTAATAGTTATAAAACAATGTCCAGATGTGTACTCTTAAAAGCAGTGAAATAAGGCTTGGAACACAAATCTGTGTCTTGCACATAATAGTCATTCACTACTGAGGCAACGGAAAAATGAAGTGAATGAGAGATGTATACAGGAAAGTCTACAGAAACCACCAGAGCTACACACTAGATGGTAGAATTCTATTGAGCATTTGAATTTTGCTCAGAACAAGAATCGACAAGCTGGCTGAGATGGGAAATGCCAATAATACAGACAAATCAGAAGGGCTCTGATTGGGTAATTAGCAATGTTTTAAAATACAATAGACAGATCGCCCCGGTGGAGTAGCAGTTAGGTCAGCCATCTCTGGCTGAGCTCAGCCTGTGTACATCCCAGAGACCAGAGTCTGCATCCCAGGGCCGGGGAACAACCAAGATGAACAACTAAATAAAAGTAAATGAAGATGTTTGTTCCTCCCCTCTCTTCCTGCCTACTCGTCTCAGCTTGCCTTATATCTACCTATAAATTTCCTTTAAAAAAAAAAAAAATCCACAACAGACATAAACAAACCCCAGGTACAATGGCTAATTGAGGCAAATACAGTAATACCTCCAACTCAAATGTTTTGATACTTTCACACTATGTTCATAGCATGATGGGACAATTAAATAACAGACAAAGAATTTTCTAAAACTATATTAAAGATTTCCTCAGGCTGGGCCCATGTCCAACTATTTGGGAATCTGAGCTATTCTTAATTTTCTCAGCTATAACTGGGACACTTCAAAGCTTTCCCTGCTGTGGGTTTTCTGACCAATCTGAATTTTCCACAGGTGATTCCCTGTCCCCACTCCCATAGCACGGTGAAGCTAACATTTCTGGCAACAGCAGTGCCTTTATGTCTGTTATAAAAATTAATAAATTTAAAAAAACCCATAACTGAAGTTCATAGTGTAAAGTACATATCATGATTCATGAAAAGATAATTTTTAACATATCCTTTCAATGTCTTAAAAGCCACTAATAATTTTTATACCTGGCAATTGCTGACAGGCAGAAAAACCTAACATTGTTATTGAAGCATAACAATATTCACAGATTTTAGAAAGTATGTGTAGAATGACTGGCAGAGTTAACTGTTCATGCTGGTTTTGGTTTTCCACAGTGTTGATTTCCCATTCTCGAGTATTCTAAAGAGTCTCTGCAGGCTTGAGGTTCATAAAAGCCCAGTTTCCACTGGGATAAAATATAAAATGAATGTGGTCCAGCATTCAGTACATCTTCAACAGATATCAAGGGCAACATTTATACTCTTAAACAAAAAATAAATGCAAGCAGAAGGTCATCATCAGGATCAATATTGAAATTTTGGTGTCCTCTATCTCTTTTGGAAATCATGAAAATCAGTCTCGTCTTCCCAGGAAAAACACAGATACTTCGTATCAATTCAAGGAATTCTCAGGTATCCAAAAGTCTGTACAAGAATGAGGATGAAGAACTTCAATTTCTATCAGAAAACTCTTGAATGTGTTTATAAACATTTTAAAATTATAAACTTTTCAGAGATGCAGAGGGAAAGTGAGATACAAAATATATTACCAAAACCAAAAAAACAAACAAAAAATCCCCAACAAATGGAGTGGTACCTCAATCAGAAATGCCTGTGTATTTCCATATGAGTGTTCGTATTTTAATAAATTAGTCACAATGTGGTCAGTATGTTCAATAACTATTACTGAAATAATGAAATACATAAACATCCCCACCAGCTTCCTCCTTAAGCTTTTCTTGAACAAGGAAACCATATTTATTAACTATTTTCTATGTAGCAGTGACTGTGTTCAACACTTTTAGACATTACCTCATTTCCTAATACGAATGCAACAATATAGATAATATCGTTACCCTTTGTAGAGCTGAAGAAATTGAAGTTAACAGATACTAAACGGCAAGCCAAGCAGCAAACCTGAAGTACCAAAGTTCTTAAGTGGCAGAGCTCAGACGGAATACAATGTCTAGTCTTAGACCTTATGCTATTATACGTAAGAGTTTGTGAATTGCTGAAGTTAGGTTTATTCCCATTATAATTCTAATTCTATGAGATGATGAAACCTTTCCTCTCCAACATAAAGGTTAATCATGTATGGGGTTGTGGGGAAAATATTTCATGTCCTCCTTTGACCTCTGCCACCAAAGTTCTATTTCCCAATCTTGAACTTTTCTCAACAAGACCCAGCTCAGGTCCTATGGGACCATCTCTCTCGACTTAATAATCCATGATGGATTATTAATCAAAACTTTACTCCTGAATACCTCTTAAAACACAGTTAAAGGAAGCTAAAAAGAAAGAATACAGATCACCTGTCCTCACCATAAATTTTCACATTAACAAAATTCTTGTGATAGATATAAGCTGTTTCAAAGTTTAATCAACCTCCTTTCTGGGGAATATATACACAGACAATTAAACTAAATAGGACAGTAAAGTTTATTGCTACACGCTGATACTAAGTATATTATATGAATAATTATTTCAAACATTTGTCTCAGAGGCAATTAATTCACCTAAGCAATCAGTCATGTCTTGTTGAGCAATTTTTAAAAAACAAAACTGACTATTCGGTTCTGCCGAAACAGTGAAACTTTCTCAAGTTTCAAGAGCCCAACTGCTCTGTTCCACCTTGATATTCAATTTGTCACCCAGGACATGAAGTGGGTGACTTTCTTTAAAAGTTCTATACTGATGTGAATATTTTCATATAAATATCCATTCTTATTTAGGGGTTTGCGGAGGTCATAGGCAAAAATGAAATCCATGGTACTAAATTGAGCATTCCAAGAAATGAAAAGCTATTGAAGTTATGTCCATGAATCTTCCAGGAAAATTTTCTATGATAGTAACACTGGATTCTTACCCAAGTCTCACAGTCCTTCTAGATATATTGACTACATGTCGCCACATGCTGCAGGTAAGGATACTGAGTAAAGGTCCCACTCTCTCTGATGTGAATGGAAAATGAATGAAGGAGCCACTATCACAAGGTTAGCTTGTGCCAAATACCTCCGTTAGAGTGTTCTAGCACCAAGGTTCATAACCATCAGTAGTTGTCCTTGCATTTAGCATCATCAGCAATTTGGGAGACTTACCAAGTTCTTGGCACATAAGTCACAAAGGTATCAAGGGTTTATTTAACCAAAGGTAAATACATGAGTGATGGCCACATGCACCTTTGTCTCCTCATGTCCTCTTGTTCAGATTACCTGCCTTGTCAGAATGTCCTTAGCAGACAGAGCACAGGGAAGAATCTGATTCTGAGTCATATAGAAAATGGGGGAACAAATCTTGAAATACTTCAGACTATCATGTTAGTGAAATGGGTTAACAATTATTTCATAGTAGTATGATGTGCATAGGCAATATAAAAAAGAAGGCATTTACAGATCTGATATGATCATCCTCATTCAATTATAGTTTGATAGATGGGGAGTTGCTTTATCTTACTTATTTGAATAAGGTACATGGCTACAGTGATGGTGGCATGTACTTTAAAAATATTTTAAGTTTAGTCATCATCACTGGAAAAGATTATATATTAGTCAGCTACAGAGAAACTGAATTTTTATCAATGGGATCAGTCTTCCGATTTTTTATTTAGTTTTTTTAAATTTTTTAACCTAGTTCTGTATGTATCTAATGATGTCTGCTAGAAAGTTATGGTCTTTCTTCTTCAACAGCGGGTGAGTTTAATGCTTTTGTTTTCAGAACAGGAAAACTTGGAACACACTTATCAAAAATTTACAGCATCGCACTATCAGTAATTACATGGACACAGACCCAGCAGAATTTTCAAGCTGTGTTACATGTAATGGAAATATTCCTGTAAGTAGTCCAAAATATTTTATACCTCACATAACAGTGTAATCATTTTTCATAATTTGGCAGTATTGAAGAATCCATCAAATGTACTTCTTCATTCTCTTCATTAAAAACATACTTGAAAAATTCTGTTTAGAGCTCATTTTTTTCAGTTTTAAAGAAAACATATTAACTGAGAAACATCTAAATTTTATTAAGTATTTCACTTTAGGCTGTTGAAGATTACGGATATGGACAACACTATGTGGTGTTAGGGAAGAGAAAAAGTGTTCATCTCTGCAGTGCTCTGCAAACTTCATTATACAAATTAAGGGAGTTAAGTTTGACAGGAACTCAGACTAAGGCCTACTTCACCAAGGTGCTGATTTTAGCAAGTAAAGTCTATAACTTCAGTGCCATTACCTATTTTGGCTACTGAAACATTATGGAACATCTTGAATTCTACCAGAATACCTTGTATGAGATAATAAAAGACATGGCTACCTGGGCCTAGCAATAGCACATGACAGAGGGGAAACACACACAGGATTTCGGGACACAAATCTTGTCATACACCCAGACTCAGACAAAACAGGTTCATGATTCGGGGAAAAGCACTTCAATGATCGGAGCCTCAATTTTATCATCTATAAAATGGAAGTTGATATTGACGATAATGGTGATTAATAATAATAATTGCTGCTCTTCCTCAGTGAGCAATTATAAAGCTCACATAAGATAATAGACGTGAGGCAGTTTGCAAGCTGTTAACTGAACTGCAAATATAATTTATTAGTAGCTCAACTTTTAACCTCCATCAGCCAATTATCACTCTCTGGTTTCCAGCCTCAGTTCCCATCACTGAGCTCCTGCATAAGATATTAGTAAATCCTTACTTTCCAGGATTTTTTTTTAATTGGTGAAGCTGCATTTAACGTAAGTGATTCAATTCAAACTGGAAAAGCTATTTTCAGCAAGGAATACCCTGAGAAACTCTAGAAGATGAGAGTGGACAACCTTCTGATCACAAGAGTGGAGTCTCTGTCTATGATATCATCCATGAATTTGTGTATTTTATTCCACTGTACACTTAGGCTGAGGCAGAATCATACCATGATGTCCTCCACATGCCTCTAAGAAAAAAGCAACCAAACTATGCTCAACTACCCACAGATCTGAGTGTGACTGGGGCAGACGCCCAAACTTTCATACTTCGAATGAAATACATTGGCGTCTGGTGGGTCAGTAGTTTGATTCTGACTTTCTTGGCATATATCCTTCCCTGCTAGAGTTACAAAAGGTAGAAGCCAGGTCATACGCAGGCCTGATGTGTCAGCACACCTCACACTGTTTGACTGGGCTTGGGCAGGGAAGCATCTGTGTGCAGAGTGAAGGAGCAGCAGCTGTCAAGAGAAGTTGAGTAACTTGCACTCTGACCATTATTTCAAGTCACCCGAATTGCAAGGTTGTTTGTTAAATGCTAAAGGGAAAAGTGGATTTTTACTACCCCTTTATGAAACCCTTGGTGTCCTTTCCAAGAAATTGTACGCCAGCAATAATAACTAATCAGCATACATGTGGAATCAAGGGTATTATATCCAGGAAAAACAATAAAAAAAGAAGACCACACAGCTGAGGTCCTTCTAACTCAGCCTCAGCTTGGGTGAGAACCCGTGACCCAAGGCCAAAGCAGATGTATATGACATATCATCAGCTTGAGATAAAAATGGAAAAGACAAACAACACACAGGCCCATCATGAGTGAGGCTACAGACACACGAGCTCATCCCTGGAGATTCAGAGTTGCAGCCTGTCCTACCTGATCAGGTGTCTTCACAGACTTCCCCTCCTGGTGACACTGTAACATTCACACCTCAACTGCAGCAGGTAGGTCATGCCTCTAGCTCCAATGATATTCAAGTCCGTAGCCTCAAAATGGACCTGAGTGAACTTAAATTTATCAGATGTCCACCAGAGACTTCTAAGGGTCTGAATCAAAGTATGTGAACAGTTGCAGGAGCCAGAAGCATTGTCACATGTTGTAAATATTTACACAGTCAAACTCAGACCCTGTTACATTTAAATTGCTTAATTGTTGTTATCCTCAAGATTAGACTCTCTTGATTTTTACCTTTCTTTTTCTTCTTATGACCTCACTGCCATTAAGTCAACTCCCTGGCACCAATGCACAGAGAAAACACTGGAACCAGCGGAGGAACCGGTAGTGGGGAGCCACAGTGAGCCTCCCTCGAATGCCTGCGCCAGGTCACTAATGGGGAGCAGGCCACAGTGCAAAGACAGCCAGGGGAAACTACACAGTTGAGGAAAAAGCTGACGCAGCTGCCAAATTGAAAATAAGTATGGTCGCCTCGCGATTATCCACAAGTGGTTTAACCACATGGCTTCCTTCTTCCCATTGCCCAACCTCAGTCTGGGCTGCAGCCCAGATGCAGAGCAGGCGGGTGGGAGGGTCTGCAAGTCTGACAGAAGTGCCTGTGTCTGAAGGTGTGGTTCCAGCTCTACTGAACTGTGCATTTTCTTTCATGAACCAAGTCACAAAGTTCTCTTTTTACCCACAAGGACAATTGCAATATAAATGAATGAAAACTTTTTCATAAAAGCTATGTCACACACCCACTTTTTAACGTTATATAAAATGAAGTTCTTTAAAATCATAAGCAGATACCAGACATAACAGAAAAAAAACTATACATTCTGTCCGTTCTTCCCTTCACTCATTCATTTATTCAAAAACTCCTCCATGCAGTCCTTACCGTGCGATCTGTCCATCACTGGTCCAGGCACTCTTGACATGAAGGTGGAGATAAGTCAGCACCTACCTTGGAGGAATCACAGTCTACACTAAATAATAAACACTTAGGGTTCAAGTTAGGGTCTTCTGAAATCTAAAATATCCTTTTAGATTAATGTTGCACTGAAGTCCATTTATTTGGCAGCTCCACAGAACACTAAGCTACAACAGGACATGCTCCAAAGGTGACATATAAGAAAGTTCTCAGAGGGGTAAAAGATGGAATCTCAGCTACAGGTAGAATCAGTCAGAACGCGCTCTTCCAACTCTGTGTCCCTCTTTTAAAAACAAATGTCTCTGTTAATCATCATACCCTCCTTTCCATCTCACACCAGCAACCCAACTCAAGATCTAAAAACCCAATTTGTACATTCAAATTCACACCATAAGTGCCTATGACTAATGAAGACTAAAACATCTACTGGAGTTTTCTCTTTTTTGAAAAACAGTTCCCTTTTCTAAAAATCTCTAGTGGATGGAATATGTGGGAGAAGCATGTTTGACGGGAATATTTTTTGGTGTTGCGTATTATATTTATGACCTACATGCTAAAAGGATTTAAGCTCTCAAAATATTGAGTTCCTTCATTTATACAATGGGAATAATAATGTAAGATGTAAAAAATTGTTTAGAGAATTAAATGAGCTGATTCATGAGAGCATTTATCTTGGTATCTGACTTCTTAAGCATATACACTATTATTGTTGACCATCATCATTATTTAAATATTATAATTATTAAATAAATTGCAATTTACTTATTAAATAAATTAAATTTACTTATTTCTGAGCTGTAATCCACCACAGATCCAAAAAGTAAGATAATTCTGGAACTGATATTTTTTAAAATTATTACTAAAACTCCAAAAGATCTCAACAACTTGGAAACACAATTTGACTTTATCATTGTTATCTTCTCATTAAAGCTTGTTTTTGTAAGTTTAGGTAGGCAGTTCCTCAAAAAGCCCCTCCCTAGAATATACTAGCTATGAAGGCAGCTGTCATTAGAGGTTATCTTTCAGTTTTTAGGATGACCGTGTGTGTGTGTGTGTGTGTGTGTGTGTGTGTGTGTGTGTGTGTGTGTGTAATGGAGTGAGGGGTTTGCTAAAACATAAGTGACAAATAGCAAGTCATTACTCTGAAGTTCAGTTGAGTAAGTAGAAAACCTCTCCCTTAACTGGCCAGACACATTAAGAATCACCAAAAGTCACTGAGCTTATTCGTTTCAGTTCACTCAAACAGGGAAGTGGGAAGAAGGTTATACTAAGATACCAATAAGCCACAAAAGTGTACAAAACTTCCTTCCTAATACAGCATACTCCTTGCAATCTATTTCCTTGCTTGAAATTTATTGCTATAAATACAGAGCATGAAAAATGTGAAATGGTGCCAGTTTAGCCATCACTTTGGCCCTGATCCTCTGCTAAATTTATGCATCTTTCTAGCTTGTTTAAATGCCAAAAAGCTAGGCAAACTAGAAGAATTTTATGTTCTTCTTTTCAGCAAAGGAGTCCACCTGAGCACTGCATGCAGATGGAGATGAGAGCCATGGGAAAAGAGATTTAAAAAGAAAAAGAAAAAATAAAGGTTCGCTTTGCAAATGAGAATAACAGGTTGAGATGTCTAATCAGGAAGGATTACAATGAAATCATCTCTCAATACAAGTGATCTTTGGAAAACTTCCACATTTTCCCGTGCTGTATACATTCTTCCAGTCTTTGTCCAATAATGGGCAAATATAGCAGAACAAAGTATGACTCAGCATGAGAAAAGCCAGAGATGCATGGGCCACACTAGAATACATCTATAAATAAAGCTGTAACTCAATAGAAAATAGTCTTTCTGGATTCAGCACTGTGATTCATGCTGCAAAAATTTGTGTATACGAACAATTCTCAATTATCTCATATTTATTTCTCCCCTTCCACATTTGAAGTTAATGACAATAACTTAAACCCTAATGAGAACTGCTCAGAAGAAAAAAAAGTTACAACAGAACTTGGACTCGTTAAAACTAATCATTTCTTCTGAATACAGGAATACTAGAAGAATATTTTATTGCCTGGGTTACCTACCCTCCCATTGGGTCAAGTTGAACATTTCTTTTGAGTTCAACTACCTTTCCTTCACAAGTTTATTATACTTGAAGAAAGTCAAATTTCCCACTGCAGAGATGAGAAAACCTTGATCTGAGGAATCCCAGGCTATTATCCCCTATCCTAAGATCCTGCCATCAATTTTATTATGTTCATACACTTTGCTTTACTGCCATCATTTCTGTCCAACACCTGACCTCAGCATGAGGAGACCTTTTAGGAGATTTTATGTACATGTGTGTGTGAATGTGAGTATATATATACTCATGTAGTGTGTATATATCAATAATAATGAATAGTATGTGTGTATGTATAGATATGTTATTTCTATATATAAAACATATTTATTCATAATGATCATATCTACCATAATATGTTGTACTAATAGAAAGAAATCTGGAAAGAAGTATACCAAGATGCTAAAACTATTTTTAGATGGTAGAGCTATATATGCTTTCTCTTCCTTCTACTTTTCTGTATTTTCCATATGATCTCTAATAAGCTTAATGTTTTTATGATAAAAACCTTAAAAGTTAAATTTCATTTTTATTTTGTACCTAAGTGCATACTAAGAAGTATGTGAAATTATAGGAAAAGTGAATTAAAAAAAACCAAAAAACAAAATAGTATTGGGGCAGAGAAAACTGCTTAGCTCTATATGGTTAATGATGACTTCCAGAGGAGCTAATCTGGTCACAAATTACTGCTTTTACAGAATAAACAGTTTTTAGTCTCTCTAAAGTGAAACCTGCAAATTTTGACAGAGAATTCAATTTTCTTAAGTATTTCTTTTTCTCTGAATAATCACCTTCTACTTAATGTCATTACAATGCAATGGCCAAAAATTTCAGATGGAAAAAAAATGTATTTATTTATTTTTTTAGCTGCTAAGCTCCCTAAATTCAGTATTCGATGGGATCCTTTACCTACCTCTGTGCTGCTCTGATGCAGTGGGAAATCCTGCCTCCTCCCAGGCAGCATGAGAAATAACTCTATCTGGTCCTCTAATTAAAGGGGCTGTTACTATTATGAGCTTCATTCAGTACTTCCTCCTAAACATGTCATAAAATAAGTATCTTTCAACTGCCTACTACTTAATCACCAAGAAACCAATCATATCAAGCCCCTTTTAAAGTCTTAAATCTTAGATTGTAGACATGTTTATTAAAATGTTTAAATCATATTCAATCATAAAACCTAATACATGCTTTATGAAAATTGATAATGGGAAGAAGTATTAGGACAGCCTTAATATTAGAACAATAGGTCACTTACTCTGTGCAAGGCCCTGCACTACCGACCTTCTGTACATTGTCTTATCCTTACAACACTCTATGATACACTATTATAATTATTATTCCTATTTTACAGAATGCATGCTGGACCTTACGAAGACTTAGTAATGTGTGTAAGGTCACAATGCAAAAAATTCAATTCTTTTGACTCTATCAACCATACTTCTAATATATCAAACAGCTTTCCTTTGAATAAAATAAAAAGTGAAAGTTTGGGTCTTTTCAAAACTAAACTCCAAAACACACACGAAGACAGAAAACCAACGGAATACTCTTCCTCCATGCTCTTAAATCACTATTTATTTCTCCTTCCTCCACTGAGCTCATTCTTATTCTCAGCCTGGCACTCAGAGTATGGCAGAAAGAATGACAAATTGGTACGAACGTGCTTACAGCAGGACTTTCAGATGTAAGATGTTACGAGTGTACAAGAACAAGAGTTTGATCATAATGTGGTGAGCAGAAAAAAAAGAAAGGAATGATCAGTTACAGGGGAGGCTTCAGAGCAGCTAAGTGGTGTCTCTTTACTAAATATTAAAGGAAGCACTTGACCTGTTCCTGCTATACCATGACTCTCCTGGGAGTGCTCACTGTTTAAAAAGTGCTTTACACATTCTAGATAGCACCTTACCTTATCCACTTATGAAAAGTTCAATCTAAAAGAAAAAAGTTCAGTACATTTACCAGGCAGACCATCTATCCATGATGCTGAGTGAAACGTCATTCAATTCTCTGTGTGCACATTTCCCTCCCAAATCATAATTCATGGAATGTGATTAACACGAACGTATGCTCTAATCTTTTAAAAACTGATGTGTGAATAAATAAAAGGCCTATGCCTAACAAAAGCAAATGGAGACAAAAACAGTGGCACCAGAGAAGGCTTTTCAATTCATGAATTGTTTGGCTGCTGGTGCCACGAAAGCCCCACTTCGGAGAAGAGAGAGTCACAGGGTTTGCATCTGGGCACATCTTAACAGTGCCTCTGTGGTCAGAGGGTGCTCATCACAGCTCCAGACCTCCTGGGCACCTCCCACACTTCCAGACTATCCCAGAACTTGCCATGTCCTATGAGCACCCAGGTTTCTTTATAACAGCAGTCTGAGGAGGGGCACAAGTAAGTGACATTAGCCAAATTGTCTGGGGAAAGTCATGATGTAGAAAAGAGAAGAGAAAAGAAGGGAAAATTATATAGAGTTTCTGGCTAAACAGTTTCAAATTGCCTCCTGGCCATATTTTTAAATGTAAAAAATCATAAGAGCAAATATGATATATGAAATGGGTCTGTTGTTTAATACTCATAACAATTTCCTAATCAGTGTCTATTTAAATCTGAGCAAAATAAAATGGCTAAAGAAAAATATCAGTTTTCCTTAAGCCAACAATTCACAAATTGTATTTCAAAATCTTAAAAGTTGTACAGAACTTTGAAGGTCTTCTCTTCCAATTTCCCATCCACCTCAGCTTCAAAATAGTTGCAGCACTTCAGCAGAATCACTCCCTCCCATATGTGGGCTCCCTGATCACTGCTGAAGTTATCCAGTTACCATGGTCTTCCTCATACTAATTTGACATCTGTCTGCCTCTAACTACAAGAATCAATCCTAGATTAATACTACCTGAAGCTATCAAGAGTTCACTTTTTCTTTCACATAAAAACTCTCCAAAACTACAAGCATGTTGGTGCCAATGCAAAGATTTGTATAGTGGGGTGTGTGTGTGTGTGTGTGTTGCCATGGGATGATTCTGGAAGTGTAATGGTGTGCAGAAAATAATTGCTCTGAAAAAAACAAAGAGGAGAAGGATAGCTCCATAATTATCTCCATTTCCTTTCCAAAGCCAGTAGGTGATTAATTTTTTATTAATCTACGACACATTTAAAAAAATTTTTGTAACATCCAAAATAGTAGAAATTCCCTCTGGTTAGAAAATACACAGAAAAGGGGGAATTAAGTGCCTCTGAGGTCACACTGACAAGAATGATCAAAACTGGGGAAAGAAACTATGAAGACTGAATTCTAGTCGTTCTTACGCCACAAAGGGATAACATGCCTGTCATTGGTTTCAGGATAAATCCCATGTAAGTTCAACCAGTTTCTGTCCTGTCAACACATGAAATTGGTCTGAAGACTTTTTAGGTGCCAAAGCAGAATCAGTAGCTTTTCTTCTTAGCAATGGCTGTTATCAACCTTAAAAGCTTCTCGGCAAGAAACTGTGCACTCAACAGATAAGACTCAGTGTTGACAAAAGACTGGTATCAAATGAACATAAAATATTAAAAAATAAAATTTTCATCCATGAAAATTCTTATAGAAGTAAACTTTGTGTCTAAATATACTGTTAAATAAAACGAGTAAAACCTCACTGTAAAGTATTTGCCAAATATTATAAAACTAGGAATCTACATGAAATAGCATGACCTACACGTCAATACTGAAACACTGGAATAAACCCTTGACCACTGGGATTCTAGTCAGCTCAGTTCAACAACACTCTCGGTCCTGTCTCTATTGATAACCAAGTATTTGAACTCTGCCCAGTTTCACAACTTTGTGACCTTCTACTTTCACATTTTAAAACGAAAAACCCATGACTAGAGTATCTCTAAGGGCTCCAAATATGCATGATACTAAAATTTTCTGTATTTTGATAGCATCACTACAATATTTATGAGAAAGCCTCATTCTGAAAGCTAACTTTTAAGAAAATCAGTTTAAATGATCCTTCGGAGGCATGGAAATGATATATACCATTTAGATTAAACCTGCTAATAGTCTTAGGCAACTTAGTACAATGTGAAGAACACAGACTCAAGGATTAAAACTAACTGGGATCAGACCCCAGTTCTCTAACTTATAAACTAGTCTGATTTTAGGTAAATTGATTCACAGTTTTTTGCCTTAGTTTCCTCATCTATAAATGGGGGTAATAATAGGAGTAATTCATAGGGTAGCCATTAAGGACCTAATTAAACAAACAGCAAAATAATTTTATGATTGGTAATGGTGTCATACAGTATATATGTCAGAGTAAGAGTACCTGCTCAGACAGTAAGAGAATCATGCTCTATATTTATCTTCAATTCACCCTAACTGGTAGATAAGCATAGCAGCTGATTGTGTTCTAAAGTGAAGGTTAACATCCAATCTCCATATAGTTTCATTATCTTCAATAACCACATCAATTCTAAGGGGTCATCAGGTAGACTAAGGCAAATACAGTTCAGCCAAACACTCACAACTAGTAATTAAATAAAAATTTAGTGCATCTTTGCTGATTTGTCAATTCAAGGAATGACGACAGATACAAATAAAAGGAAACACACAATCTAGGATAACACATAATGGCAATTTTAAAAGATAGGTCCCTCAGCTATGTCTTACACCAGGTACTAGCTTTAGGGTTATTTACATGTAAGCTCTAATCCAAACAGGTAGCTGGATCAAACTGACTACAGAAAGTTCTGTGTTCTAGAACAATCTTTTAGGAGCAAGGTATAAATCAATCCAAGTCTGAATAACTTCTAATCCATCAGCTCACAGGCTTCAACTCACAATTTAACAATCTAAGTTTAATTCTGTTCCTTTAAGCCTATGTTTACATAGATAAGATTCTTAGGACAATAAGTCAATCAAAGGTTCTCCAAGATTACATTCATTTTAAGAAGACCATTGGAAAAGTGGAAGTCACTTTGACATGGACAATCTGGATGGAGAAAGGCCACTGTTCCAGTTTGTCATTTCACATATTGCTAGGCAGCTAGAGGTAAAAAAAAAAAAAAAAAATCCCTCAAAATTTACAGAAGTGGGATTCACAGGAACATCTGTTTAAAAAAAAACCAAAAAACAAAAAACCTCTTTTGTCAAAAATGGCCATTCACAGACTACAACAGATACATACATCTCAAAATCTACCCTGAAACCTGGGGGTCACATTGTCACATAGTCCAATGGGAGAGCTTGGCATTTGGCCATGATCTGAAAAGCATACAGATTTCCCTAAACGTATCCTCACCACTTGAAGACCTGGCTCCTACTGAAGTAGATGTCCCTCATTTTTTGTCTTTAATTCAGTCCAAACAATAGTTTTTGAGTAGTCAGTGTTACAATGAACTGTCACGAGCACTAAGAAAAGAGAAGACCAACACTCATACAACTAACTATAAATACAAACCACACGTAACTACTGTAAGGCAACATACATCATGTACAATAGGTATAAGGATAAAGAAGGAAGCTAATCCAGGAGATTGGAACAGAGGAAGAAACATGTATGCCCGATTTACTCCATAAAGGATTTGAGGCAGACTGAAGATGAGCAGGGTTTCACCGGGCAGAGGAAAAACCAGGCAACACAGATGGAAGAAGAGGCATAGAAAAGTGGGAGGAGAATAAGTCATGTAGAAATAAATACAGGAGGATGGTGAGCAGTCCCATGCAACTTTGTGTTTTAATTTTGACAAGTATACTTGAGCATTTGAAGTGCTAGCATTTACCCTTTCTCCTATTAATAATAATATTGATAGGTTCAAACTATTCTTGAACTCATTCCAGTATGACATTCGCCTGCTTACAAGGCATTTTCTATTCCTTGACTCCTTCATTTAGACAGGGCAGGCTTTAACACGTGGCTCATGAAGAAAAGTGAAACCACAGGCACCAATGGAACTCAGAATAAAAAACACATTTTGAAATAAAATAAAGGTTAAGCTCTCATACCCACAGACCTTGCTTGATCAGCAAAAATGTAGGTGCTAACAGGAAATCGCTATATTGTGTAATCCCCATTTCACCCTCCACAAAATTGCACTATAACTCAAAATAAGTGAAGCAATAATTGGATGGATGACCAGTTTTTGTTGTTTACATAGTTTAATGCACAAATGTGCAGTTTCCATGACTCTCAGAATGACGTGATTTACATGAGACTTTAACAATAAATAAACTTGAAGTGCTGTATATAGTTAGCATATGGTAAAATTTTTAAGTAAGACTGTCACTCCCTGCAAGACATTTAAAATATTCTCCCCAATTGGGTTGGTTGTTTTTTTCATTTTTCTTTTGGTTAATTTCCGCCCCCCTCCCTGACCCCATGGTCGTGGGGAAAAAGGGTCTTTATATTACAGGCTGTTAATTCTCTTCCTGTACAAATATACTCTTTTTTGTTTATAAGTAAAATCGAAGGGTGGAAAATAAAACAAAGCATGTTCTTTACAGATTAATGCCACAATAATCAGTAACAACTGCAAACAGACTTTATATATTTTTATAACTTTGCCATTTTAAATGTTAGTCACGGATACCACAAATTCTTACATTACTGTGTAATAAATAATTTATGGCATTTCCACAGACCTGGTATGTATCATCCTTCTTTAGCTACCTGGCATGTCAGAGTATCTAGAAAAAGATTAACAGAATTCTTTGCAATAAATCCCCCAAACCTACCTTTGAGGAACAGATAAAATAAATCCTTAAACAATGAAGTACTCTCTTGCCAATATTTTTAAAACCTTTCATGTGAATCTTATATACACCAGATTTTTCAGAATCCTAGGGAACAGATTCTAAGCAAGGTTAAGGTCATGTCTTTATTGCATTCTCCTTCTCCAAATTTCAACATAGTATTTTCCTTCCCTTTCACCTACTTGGGTTTTATTTCAAAGAATTCTGATAAAGTTTAAGACCACAAATACACTATTAAAGAGAACACCTTAATTTCCTTCTCACCAGAAATAGGAAACAAATCATAAGACAATCAAAGGGCACCATTGATACCTAGCTGGACTATCAGGATAATCAATGAATTTGCAATGCTAAGTCAGATATTCTCTAACACATTTTCAAGAAGGGAATCCAGAGAGGATGGGACTACAGTTCAATGGTCACAGAGAAACTAAAGAATGCCTTGAAACTGAATTAAAAAAAAAAAAAAAGAATGATCTTGTTTATGATAACTGTTCATCAAAATCATCAGTAAGAAACACCAATATCCAAGTATTTCATTGAATACTCAATTCAGAAATTGCCACTGGAACCACCTGATAGTTTTTGTTGTGAGATTCATTTCTATTCTTACCTGCTGCAAATCTTTTACCTGAAATACTTTGTGTGGAAACTCATTAAAATGCTCTAGTGGAAGGAGAGCGCAACTCTACTGCCTCCCTTTGTCTAATGGCACAGGACCTCATAAATTCACTCTAATTAAATCACACTTCTCAAGGTGCTCCCTCTCATGCAATTCTTATGTAATTGTACCTAATATTTTCTCCACAGTTGATGTTACATGAAATAGGCTTTTACTACCTGCTATCTTCCTGATGGCCCTCACCTTTATTTTTCCTTTAAGCTCAAAGGAGACAAGAATTGACATGACAAACCTTAAGTTCTTTATAATTTTCTTCATGATACAAAATATACACAAAGACTAAACAAATATATCTTTTTGAACAGCAGAAAGAGCATCACATTTTAAAGCTCAATGAAAGAAAACAATTTGATTAACAGGTCATTAGCCAGTTTCATCTAAAAACAGAGATATTATAGAGGAGAGGGTGTGCTGAGTAAAATGATTCTTAGAAAAATTATCAACATCATTTTACTTTCTATAATTATAATAAAGGATATTGATTTTTTTCAGCTATCAAGATGTCTTTCCATGTGATACTTGGGGCTTAAAAAAAAAAAGAAGAATCTGAGAAAGTATATGAAATCTTAATACATATCTTGGCTTATGTTGCAGATTCTCATCAGAATTTCTATTTTTAAATGAAATGTAGAGGGAGTAGTTGTTTTCTCTTTCACACTTTTTACTGTGTTTTACTGTGTTTCAGCAACCCTGCAGAATAAATGGGAGTTTTATAAGAAATGAATAGTTTGTGGTTGAAAAGATTATAGATGATAGAATTTCATAACTTTACTAAGTATGTAAATAACTTGTCTAGAACCATGAGAAGCTACTGAAATGTGTGCTACCGGATTCTACTTCTGTTGTTATTGTTAGAAATAATACCATTAGTATTATATATTGCTATATTTTCTAGGTGATTTTTGGTTTGTTGATTTAGTTTTCCTTCATCCTTTCTGTCAATACTTGGGCAGTCTATATGTTTAATTATATGGTTGTGACAACTCGTAACACTGAATATGTAAATTCTCTAGAGCACTTGTTGAAACCTAAGAGAATATTTCTTGTCTACCCAATACAACGTGCATCTTTTTAAGGTTTGTGATACTATTTTTTTTATTTTGAAGATTTCCATACATCATTTCAAAGCAGAGCTCCCTCAATAATTGTTGATTGGTAAATTAACTCAAGAGGGTGACTTGTTTTATTTAGTCAGATACTTTCAAAAGGTCCATGTTTTAATATTAAAATCTTCTATATAATGGATTAATCTTCCAGAAAAATACTTCACTTTCTTTGAAAATGTTAAATGTGATGATTCATTTTACCCAGTAATTATTAAGCACCTCCAGTGTTCACAGAGGAACACTGTAAAGTGTACGAGAGGGATTCATTCATAATATTATTATCCCTCTTACACAGATGAGGACATTGAGGCACAGAGAAGTCACGTGGCTTGCACAAGATTATAATGCTAGCAAAGGGGGAACCCGGGATGTGAACTGACAATGGGGTCCCAGTGTCCACACTAATGACCATGCTGCCTTCTTAGGTAGCTGCCTGTTCTAGGGAGGGAGAAAGAAAACCACGTGTACGCCTATCATTGTATACGAGTGGTCTCATCATAAACCACAAGTTAGTAACATGCGTCATACAGCACGTATTTGATCGGCTACAAAAGCCTGAACAATGACATCTTCAGAGAGCTCAGTGTTTGATATCAGAGATATTAAAATAATCCACAGGCATATCTCCCCATGAGATAATATGATTCAAATCTGGCTGTAGCTGAAAAAATCCCAAGTTTGTTACCACTACAAATGGTGACAGGAGGTCAATATAAAGTGAACTGATAATCCTAGCTCAACTTTTTGACCACATCAGCAAAACTTATCCATATACACAAAAGTGTATACTTGGAGGTTAAACCCCACAACTGGAAAGCTAAGATTAGGATGAAACAGAAAAAAAAGAAGTGCATTTTCCTCCCAGAGACAAAACAATATAATAAGCATGGTCTGGAGTCAAATGAATCTGGGTTCAAATCACATTTCTATTGCACAGTGAGTATGTTACTCTGGAAATGCTTCATAAGTGAGTCATATTATACTCAGCTCTGAAATGAGGATGCTAGCAGCTGCTCTATAATAAGAATGGGGTAAGATTAAATATGGTAACTGACAGCAAACTGATTTACATTTTTCTTAGCACTTTGTATATGATCAATAAATGGTAGCCATTAATAGATGGTATCTCCCACTCAGCAGTATGTCTTCCTTACTCTAAACAGAGAGGCCTACTCCATAAAATTTTGCTGTTATTTTTTTCCAGGAGGGCTCAATCTAATCCCTTTCAAATACATACAAAGAGCTGTCTGCACCGAGGCTAACACAACAGAAATGCACATGCTTACTAACACCACCTGACATGGTCTAATCCCTGAAATGTAAGTATTTATCATAACCAACAAGTTTCATTAAAAAATTTCTACACTGTTTAAGGGATAGTAATATTCGCCTTCTCTCCACTGAGAAAAGAGAAGCAGAAGCTGAGGTGCACTCTGTACAAGTCCCTGGTAAAACAAGGATTATAGTTCTGGTCTGCAGAATTCTACTCAAGGGCACATTTCTTCACACTCCTTATCCCTTCAAATAGCTACTATTCTTATTTCAAAATGAGATGTGAGAGAATGAGAGAGTCATTTTCTATTTTTTTTTTTTTTTCAGTAGAGAAAGGCCCAATTCCAACTCATGCCACCGATGGTAAACATAATACCTCAGAGTGATGGAAGGAGGGGGGTGCAGGCCTGAGTGGTGAGGTCTCTGCCTTTTAAGCAAGCCAGCCAGCAAACACAAATGCGTGTGATTTGAAATTTTAATTAGGGTACCATGTGCTGGTGACATATGGCGACACACTGACAGCTGGGCATCCAGGTTCAGGAACAGACCTGGGTTCTGAAGTCACAGTTGGCAGCAGCAAAGTTCTCTGCTTGTGCACTAGGTGCTAGCATGCCTGGAAAGCACTCTGCCAACATCACCCCACTAGGCAGCACTGCCTGCCCGCCGCTTGCGGACGCTGCCTGCCAGGGGCCCACTGCTGCAGTTCTGAGAGCCAGTGAAGAGCAAATGAAAAGAAATGTTTTAAAAAGATGAAAACCTCCAGGTTCCCTTTTCAGTTTCAAGCCAGAAAATACTCAAAACAGGCGAGCCATTGATTTTTGTTGGTGACATCGCAGTCAGAGATCCTGGAACGTTCACACTAAGTTGTCCTTGCAGGGGGCACTCCGTGCGTGATGTGATAGGACAGACGTCAAGGGCATGCCGATCAAGAACTCTGTGTTACCTGCTCCAAAGTCCATAGCATTAAGCCCTCACGTAAAACCAAACATGATTTAAAAGTCACATTTACATAGATTAGAAGACGGATCATGTTAGCAAAGTACCAAGATTGAATAAAAACGTTTTAAGACAACATGTTAACCACTAAAGGTCAAGTGGGCTGACTTTTTTCTTCTACTAGAACTTTTCTTCATGATGAATTAAATGTTGGTCAATTTGACCTTTGAAGTTACCTGAAAGTCTTAAAATGAATTAAAAATTGCCTTGTGACTTCTTCATTTGCTTTCCCTTATCCCACCCTGCCTATTTAGTCTCCTTGAAGTGGGAACAGTCTATCTAAGTCTGCTCTTTCTAGGTAAGTCTAGGACTGACAGTCAACAAAATAATAAGATTTCTCATCCAAAACATGCAATATGAAGAGACCCACTCTTTCGATTCTCTCTACCTACAGACTCCTTCTGAGATTAATATCTATCACTGTGAAAAACTAGAGAAAGTAAATGAACACGCCAAACTGCTCCACCTAAAATCTGTGGGAAACTTGAGTTTCTAGCTAATAAGCAATGAAATTCTTCTGGGGTATTATAAACATGGGGTCCAAATTCTTATCTCTTCCTACCATTCCAAACACTGTTTGCTATCAAATCAGTCCAATGAATTTAAGGAAGAGCTATTCATTGAGGCAGAAATTCAAAATTCATCAATTTGATGAAAAGCCGACAATTTACTGCTTCTCCCTGTTCAGCGAAACACACGCTCTGTTTTAAAACTGTGTGACATATAGGAAATTTCAATTTCAATTTTGCTGTTAGTAGTATTATTACTATTATGTGGAAAAATAGATTTACATCATATTTTATTCTACTTCAACTTAATTTTTGGAAAGCCACAAAGTAAGCTGAAGATTAACATCAGTCGTTTCAGGCTTCAGACAACACTACTGCAAGCTGGAAGATGTAGATATTAGAATTTACCCTCTAGTTGTTAACTAGTTTGGACAGCAAATATGCATTCGACACATAGCTAGCCTTAAAAAAATAAAGCAGGCTGATAAAACAAATAAATAAAAAAACCCTCATCTCTATATTCACATGAGCTCTTTGAAATTAAATACCATCGGACAGTCACATTGCCTATAAAATTTGCTCTATGCTAAGAGATGCACTAAAATATACCTCTATAAGCAACAGAGAAAACCACAAGGAAAAATAATATCAATTCTAGATATTTTCCAAATTTATCTTAGACTAAGTTTTAACTGGCTGAAGTGAATATTCCCTAATTTGAATAAGGGTTCCACAGCCATGACCTAGGAACTTATGAAGTAGTAATGAATATTGTCTTCTGGATGCAACATTTTTTGCCTTGCTAAAAATCCTTTATATAGTTTATACAAATTTCTTGATTAAAGCATGTTAAGTACAGATTTCCGACCCTAGGTTTTCAATAGGATACTACAGCTATAATTTTCTCAAAAGATATTCCTGAATTTCATGAACGACACACATAAGACATATAAACAGAAAAGAACATACCCCCAAAGAAAACTTACTTTTAATTTTCTTTGTAAAACACAAACTTATAAAAATGCAAAATTTAGAGTTTAAAATATATTTTCCAATCAATACCAGGAGAATTGGAATCCACATATGAGAAATAAAGCAAAATCTAACTGAAATGATCAAATCTCTGTTCCAGAAACATTCAGTGCCTCCGTAAGAAAACCCAAGATCATTAAAAACTGTTACATATAATATTTCACTCTGCTTTATTTATAATGATTATGTTTTCTGACAGCATAGCTAGGTTAATAAAAACTGAAATTTAATTTCTGAGTTCTGAAATAATATTATAAAGAAGTAATATTTAAAAGAGATATTTATTGTGGTCCTGAAAGATATACTGTTAATCAAATGTAAAGTTTCACTGAGCCACAGAACAACAAATTGCAGAACATTTACAAAAAGTAAGCATCATCTTTAAAAAGGCTAAAAAATGTCAGGGGAAAAAGAATTCATAAATCTAATGCAAAAGTAAAAATTTCAAATATGGTTTAAACATAGAGAATATGGGTAAGATGGTAAATTATATATTTAAATGTCTTAACTTGTAGGGACACAATATAACCAAAAATAAGAAAAAGTCGAACGTACAAAGAAGAGTACAGAGGAAAGGTCAGGAGAACGATTTGCTTATGGCACAAAAGTATAGACTAAATCTTGAAATACAAAAGATTCAAGAAAATTAAGGTTTAGATAGAAGATTTATGGCCCTTTGGATGCATTTCACATACACGTAACATGTACTGGTCATTTTCTAATGTGGCTAAGACAATATTGACTCACAGGGGAACATATTCAAGATTGCATAACACCCTGTGAGCCAAAGTGGTTTTGACAAAGGAATCTCAGTTGGGCAAAATGAACATTCTGCAAAATAGAAAAGGGAAATCTATAAATGCATGAATTTATAGGAACTGTCATGCCCATAATACAGAATACGCATTAATTGAATATATTTCAGCATAGATTCCTAAGTATTATTACTTTAAATATGACAGCAACACTCAGAGGAGCATGTGTGACAAGACATGATGATAGAGAGGAACAATGGTCTACAGAACTGATTTCTCAGAGAGCTGCGGAGAAAGAGGCAAGATCTTCAAAAGAAAAAAACTGATAGAAACTTATTATAGATTCTATGCTATACTTAGGTATCTTTGAAGCTGAAAGGAGTTTTACATAGTCAGAATAACTGGACTTAATACAGATATACTCACTACACAGTTTTGAGAATTCCAGTAGTTAAGCGTTAACAGAAATGTTTCAATAAGAGACCAGGAAGGGGACATTTTTAATTAAAAAGAAAAGTGATCAACATGGTATAGTGAGAAGGGGATTAAGCTCAGATTTCTCTGCCAGCCTTATCATTTATGTGCAGAACTTGGACTTAGTGCATTTACAGGTGTTGGGTGGGGTCAAGACACCACATTTCCTCGCAACACTAAAATTCTTTATCGCTGTCATCTAAAGTCTACCTCAATGACTTTACAGGGTCTTTGTGAGAATCAAATAAGATAAGCTTGTATAGAAATTATTAAATGCTATGTTTTTCAATATGGGCACTATACTTAAGACTTTAAATTGAGGTGAATAGGGAGATATTCCTCATTTGCAAAATGGTAGACAAAATTCAGAGAAAATTTGATTCTCATGCTACTGATGTCTTCAGAAAAAGAAGTGACTGCTCAGAAGAAATCTGACAGCAATCAGAGACACAGTGTCTTTCAGAGGACACATATTTTAAAATCCTAGAATATAACAAAAAGTACTATTGTCCAACAGTGACTTTAGACCAAGGGCTGTACTAAGCATTTTACATGGCTGACTTCACCAGTTTCATAGCAACCTTCTGAAATATGTGTTATTAGGCTTTCAATAGATGGGGAAAAATGAGACTTAAAGAGTTTAAGTCAAGGTCACCTAGCTAGTATGGATTTGAATCTAGATCTGACTGACACTAAGTTATCTTGTTAATCAAATTATCAAATAAATTAATTGTCAAATAAAATCAATCTTGTTAATCTAACTACCACATTATACTAATGTTGTTCCTCTCTGCACAAGCACTTCTCCTATTTTAATTAAATTCATCAGGCCAATCAGCTAATTGGGTCAAAAAGTTAAGCTGACTTTGGATGTATATCAATAAAGCCCTGAATAAAATGTAAGCATGAGGATACATATCCTTTAGAATCTATACTAAAATTGTAAGTCCTATTAGAATAGGATGTTTGCTTTTTGGTATTCCCATTAAAGCAATCAGGACATTAAAGGGGAAAACTTTAAAGGGAAAAATGGTCAGATTATACAATATTCTATCATAACAACTTGTTTCTGGAGCACAATGGGTTTGGAGCTTGTAAATATATTTTATTTGTGTATCATCTTTGGTAGTAGCAAAACATAAGTGACTATAGACAATCCTTCATAATCTTTTCTACCACATGTAATAGACAAAACATTAGTGGAATAACACTGAAAAGTTCCTACTTGTCACTTTGTCAATAGAGAAAGAATAATTTTGACTCTACGTTAGAATCCACTCGCTTTTGTTGTACCTAATTCAGAAGTTATCCTATCCTTCTTTACATAGGGAGGAAAGGGGTCTTAGAGGAGACAAAAAAAACGAAACAACAGACAAACTTCCAGTTATCACTAGTTGTAATTTAACCTAAGGGACTTCTGTAAGTGGAAAAGTGGGAAACAAAAGAGATTCTTCTCACAGCATTCAGTAATCAAGAAAAATATTAAAAGCCACAGAAAAGCTTCTTTTCATATTCTTTCTATATAATCAACCACTCTGAATAGCAAAGATAAAAACTGTCATACACACACAAACATTTTATAAATTGATCCAAACCAAACAGACGGTCACGTGCCAATTTTAGTATCTTTGGGAGACACATTCAATGATAATAACCATGTTGTTTTTTTTTTCTCATATCAGAAAATTCTGACAGTGATGGTCAATTTTGAACACTATACTAGACTAATCTGAAAAGCATTTAACAGAAGATTTTAAGAATCTGCATATAAAAGTTTTTAAAAGTGAGATGCAGAAATGTTCAAATTTTAAATCCAGGTTAGGGCCAGGTATGTGGTCAAAGGCCAAGACACAGGATGCAACTGGCCTACACCTCTTTGGAATATTAAATGAGGCACATTACCATGATTTATGGAATTTCCTCTTTGGATCAGAAATACTTTCAAAACCACTCATTGCTTTAGCATGTCCAGTAAATGAAGTCAAAAGTAAAAACACAAATCCCTCCTTATTTTGACATTTGGAACCGAGATAAGGGCTTAGTTCCACATGGTGGCCTAAAATTAGACAAAGTTTAGTTGACTAAAGAAAAAGAAAGTTTTGTGTTGGGTTATTTTTAAGATGCTTTAACGTTTGTTCAGTCCTTTTTTTTTTTTTTTTTTTGTAATGCTAAGATACAGTTTAGACTAAGAAGACAGGTCCCTAACTAAACTACAAACTCAGGTGCTCATAAAAGTATTTTCATTACTTAATACCAGAAAATGAATGCTTGTGAACCAAGGCCATCTCTGGTTAGAACAATCACCCACGTTTTGTGCAATGAAGGAGAGAGGGAAAGAGAAAAGGAAAGGAGAGAAATTGACTGATGTGAAAGCTATTGGGTCACACGATTGAGACAGGATCAGAATCCTGAAAGATGCCCATCACAACACCCTCTCAAAGTATCAAAACAGAGCTACTGTATACACACCAGAAGCTGATGGAATCAAAATCCTTCAGCACTATCTCAGGCCTAACTGAACTGGTGCATGTAATGGGAGGAAGCTATTTCTCAGAACCAGAGGGAGTGGTGCTGGGAAGAGAAGGCGGGTACAGGCAGGCTGGAGATGATCAGGACTGGTGGAATAAGCACCCAGATTCTACGGGAAGCAAATCTAGTTTAGCCCTTAACCATCCAGGTCACGGTGAAGCCTGTATCATAGCAACTTTTGACTTTAAATGCTACTATTCAGTTAGTCATAAGTTTTTCTTGGTTCCTTTCACTTATCTGTATTTTCGATAGCCAAATCCCCAAATAAAAGCAAAGACTATGAGAATGCTGTCAAATTTCAATAATGCTCAAGGGAAGAAAAAAAAATCACCAGTCTCCTAATGGTTTGGTCTAACATTCTTTCTGGAGTTACCCAGTAACAGATTAATGTAGCTAAGCACTGTAACCCTGAGCTGAAGTACTAAGAAAACATGCCTGAAATTTATAAGTAGGCCTCGCTTGCTTGTTTAAAAAAAAAATTCCAACATGTTCACTACCATTTTTCTTTATTTATTTGTCTTTAATTTATTGTGATGAAAAACCCATGTCTAGTTTTGAGGAAAAAGAAAAAAAAAAGTGTCACAAAGAAGACTTTTTATAGTACCAGATCATTAAAACTACAAAACCTAAATTTAAAAAAGTTTCAGGAGAGTTTGGTGATCACGCCTGAAAATAATGTAAAACCTTTGATGAGGAAAGGGGGGAAAATGAAGTTATTCTTACCAGAAATCCAGTTCCTCAGTCACGTAACTGAAATTCTTAGTGCTAGGGCAACTAAATATAGTCCACATTTTAAGTGTGCTATTCAGCTCATATTCCTGGGCTATGATTTCACATAGATTCTGATTCCAAATTCTGGAATTTTCTAAAGGTCAGACATAGGCAGGTTCGTGTGTGTGTGTGTGTGTATGTGTGTGTGTGCGTTTTCTTTCTGTGGATGTCCCAAGGCAAACCCAATCAGTTACATCGCAAGATGTACAAATGAGGAAATTTCCAAGAAATCCTAAAACAGATTTGTCCAGTCGGGCCCACTCTGTCCTCCTGCATTTGATTAAGAGTAAATCATTCTCATGACATAACCATAAAAATGGGATAAGGTGTGTGCATCTGATTTACAAGACCAAGAAAAGCCAAAAAGTGTGGTCTTTAAATTCCCATTCTGACAGCAGTCCTACTCAGGAAGATGACTTGGTCTCTTGGAGTATTTCTACCTTCCAATTCATGCTAGCCCGGTACCAGGCAAGCAGAAACAGTATGTAATTGGCAGATAAGGAATTATTTAAACCAAATATTTAAACCCAACACCAACCTCATGGTGCTGAGGTGAAATTAATGAGTCCAAAGTGCCATCCAGATGAAATGATTCTGGTTGGAAATAGTGTTGTGGGGTGAGGAGAGCAGAGGCCTCTGGAGCCACATGCCCAGTGCCAATTCCCTGGTCAGTAAAATGGGAGAAATAATAGCACCTCACACAGAGTAGCATGAAGATTAAATGACATAATAAATTAGAAATAGATTTAAGACTTGGGTGTTAAGACTTGAGATCATAAAATACAGAGACAAAAACATAGGCCATAGACTCCAAGGCATCAGCTTCACAGAGGTCACTGGGGAAGTGACACCAGTGGCCAAGGAAACAAAAGCAAAATCAAAAAAGAACTACATCAAGTTAAAAAGCTTCTTACAGCTTTTTAAGAAAAAACCACAAAAAACAAAAAGGCTCTCTACTGATTGGGAGACATTTGCACATCACATATCAGACAAGGGGCTAGTCTCCAAAATCCATAATGAATTCACACATCTCAACTACAAAAAGCAAATAACCAACTCAAAAAATGGGCAGAAGATATGAAGAAACTTCTCCAGAAAACATTCACAGATGACCAACATGAAAAAAAGTTCTACATCATTTACCATCCAGGAAATGAAAATCAAAATCACAATGAGGAATCATCTCACACCAGTGAGATGGCCTATACCAAAAAGATTAGAAACAGCATGTGTTGGTGAGGTGGAGGGAAAAAGGAACAATCTTAAAAACTGTTAGTGGGAATGTAAATTAGTATGAAAAACTGAAGAGAAATGCCTCAAAAAAATGCAAAATGAAATTACCATTTGACCCAGCAATCCCACTTCTAGGCAAGTGTCCAAGGAATACAAAAACACTAATCAGAAAAGTTATTTGCACCCCTACGTTCATATCAGCACAATTCACAATAGCCAATACATAGAACCAACTTAAATGTCCATCTACAGATGACTAGATAAAGAAGATGTGGTATTTATACTCAATGGAATTCTAGTCAGCTATTAAAAAAGAAAAAATCATGCCTTTTCCAATAACCTGGATGGAACTTGAGGTGATTAACCTAAGTGAAATAAGCCAGAAAGAAAAAAGAAAGAAAAAAGCCAGATGGTTTCACTTATAAGTGAAACATAAGCAAAATAAATGAACCAATAAAACACAACTAAGCTCTCAGAACTTTGATCAATGACTATGGTTACCAGAGGGATCAGAATAAGAAAGTGTGGAGGGAACTGTGGCTGAAAAATTAGATATGCGACTGGAACTTTAGTGATGGGTGTGGTATAATATGCACAATGATTGCGATAGGAATCCATTCTCCTGAAACACACATGGCATTGTAAACTAATGAAACAAGAATAATAAAAATAAATATGATAACTGACCTAGAGGCATAGAACACTGCCTGTCTTCCTGTCACACATTAGCATTCAATAAACATTATTATCAATATTAAAATTCAGTAGCATTACTGGCCCACCCTGGTGAAGCAGTGGTTGGGTCAATTGCCTCCAAAGGAGTGCAGGCCACATACCTCTGGGTTCGATGCCCAGGTCTGGGGAAGGCAACCAGTGTGAACAACTAAATAAAAATAAAATAAAAGATGTGTCCTCCTCTTCTCTCTTCCTGCCTGCCTGTCTATTTACATTCATTCCTGCCTGCACCTTTCTTTTAAAAAACAACAACAAAAAAAACACTACAGCATGACCATCAGAAATAGCAATATGTAACATTTTCCCTTATCCTCTATCTACACTTGTGAATGAGAATCCCCTCAATCCATGAGACTAGTCCGTCCCAGTCAATCCATCAGCAAGTATGTAAGGTGTACCTGTGATTCAGCATTACTAGCACTCCTGCTGGCCAGTTCTCCTTGTCTGTAAAGACAAGGGATTCTTTTTTAAAATAGATAAATCAATCCTGTATAATAAAGCATTAGTAGTGAATTTGTTGCTTTAGATACATTTATTTGAAAACTAGAGAAGTGACCTACAGCCTGTGTTTGAACCACATTTTAGAACCACATTCTCTCCATGTGTGTCCTCCAGGTTCAGAGTCCACGCTACCAGGCAAAGAGTAGGAAGAAAAGCAGAAGCCCAAGAGCAGCAGTCCTGCGGTCAGGCCCAAATCCCACACACACAACCTTTAGGACTCCTAGCCTTGCCTGTCCGGCTTCCCAATCTGCCTCCTCCTCACCCTGCCCACCCTTGACCTGGTTTCTCCTGGCCACAAAAGAACACCCACCTCCTTGACCCCCTCACCCTGCCTGATCTCCTGACTCTAGGACTCTGAAGTGATCCCAGACAATCATTGGGCTCCTTATTAGCCTGATTGCCTCACTAGTTGAGATGCCCTCAAAATTCTGGGAGGCTCTGAACTGGCCACTTATTACATAGATTATGTGTCATCGCTGCATGAGCCTGTTTTGTAGGTATTGCTATCCTTATTTTACAGATGAGGAAACATTTACTCTAAATTAAATAATTTGCCCCTGAATTGGACTTACAGGGCTTTGAACACCAGATCAGAAACCAATTACTATAACCTTAAGTAACAGATTTAACTTGAAAAAAAATGCAAATTAGACACCGCCTGGCAGGAACCGTCAATAGCAAAATAATGACTAATACTGATTCTAAAGATCAAAGAAAAAAATTTTCAGGTATCCTGAATGGTCGATTGCTAACTAGAAAGACGTATTTCAAACCACCGTAAATGCCCTAGAAAATTAATTATAAAGTTCATCTAAAAAACAACCACAGCACAGAATTAAATAACTTGCCTAAAATCAAATAGCAGTCAAGAGGCAGGGTCAGAACTTGATCCTACATGAAATTATACTGTTCAAAGACTCAAAAGTGAATGCACAATTCATCTGAGGAAAACAAAGTTTTCAAGCTAAAATTTAAAAAAGAATAAAAATCTCTAAAATCTGTTCTTAATTCCCAGTGTATCTCTCGCTTTGTAGTACACGACACAATAGACACTTTTGTTCAGCTCAGCAGGGCTATTTACATGTTGTAATTCTTGGTGCTTTGGAGGAATGTGCTCTTCCTTCTTTGAAATCTAATCATGATCATGTAAGAAAGTTTCAAAAATAAACTAAATTACTGGTCATACTAGGCCCACCACCTCTGGAAACACAGAGGTGAACACACCAGGAAAGTGAGTAAGAGAGGCAGGTCAGCCTCTTCCTTGCAGGACTCCTTGTCCAGTCAGAAAGAAAGAAGGCATCGTTCACCGTTTCAGAAACCCAGTTCAACAAAAGGAAAATGGAAACTGGGCTATGAGGTGCAGAACACTAACTCTCTGAAGCAGGTACATCTAAATAGTTCTCAAGTCTTAAAGGAAGAGAAGCATTAAAATGGGCACCAGAGGCCAAGAAACAGGCAAGCTGTAGGCAATCAATACTTCCTCACGCCTGCAGACAAGCAAAGTCATGGCGGATAGGCCAGTCTGCGGTAGCAAGTCTGTGAGAGGAAGAACAGATCTTGCAGAGGCTGTTCTCTGACACTACTGAGGGAGTGGGTGGCAATATTGAGTCTAAACGGAGCGCGTCTCCATACCACCACCACAGCTCCTTACACTTCCCCAGGAAAACAAACTGCCTCACAGATGCATCGATCTCTGAGTAGAAATATAAAACGGGAAGAGCAATTTTTAAATTACTGAGGCAGTTAGAGCAGTTGGAGAGGCAGCTGAGGGGCGACGCTAGCAGCCTGGATAGCATGTCATTTCAACTGCTGGGAACTTGCTCTCTGAAGGTGGAGAGCCCCATGTGGAAGCTAACCCGAGAAGACACTCAGGACACTCACCAGGGATCACTGATCCCATTTTAATACGGCTTAACAATTTGTTATTGCAAACATTTGTTAAATGCCTACCATATGTTAAACAATATGCCAAGCACTTCATCTAAATTATTTCTTTCAATTCTCATAATCACCCTATAAGGTAGGTATATACTATCACAGTTGACATTTTGATAAAATTGATTATTGATATTATTGATAATAAGGCAACAATACTAACAGGGCTTTTCACAGAATCTGTTTAGGGCTTCCAAACATTATAAAAGCAAAAGAACAACACAAAGGGGTAACACTTCCACAGTCTGAAGCCCCCAAATTGACTCTCAATGGCTGTGAGATCTTGGGCATACCACTTAACTCTCTTTGGTTCTCTTTCCTTCTCTGTAAAATGGCGCTGATGATGACAATAATAATACTGTTTCACAGGGTTACTCAAAGGATTAAATGACATAGTATAAGCAAAATACTTATAGTCTTATGCGTCCCTAAAAGAATTACATAAGTATTAACTGGTAGCATTTTATCATTATCTCTAAGGAAAAAAATTTTACCTAAAGGGTAACTTAATCTAGTTAAAATGCTCCTTCCTCTAAGGAATGTTTGCTCTTTACTGAAAGGTAGTTGCCCCCCTTCTGAATTCTTTAAGGTTCTGTTCACATATCATTAGAGTTCTCGGCACAATGAATTGTAGGTAATTCACTTACAATAGATAATTTCATATATGTCTCTTCCACTGGCTGAATTATTTAAATGAAAGGACTTTTTTTAAACCACAGTTGCACTCCCACTATCTAGTACTGAGCCTACCACACTGGTATTAGGAATGGTGGCAGCAACAATTACAGTAATAGGTAATAATGTATTTGTGATGAATTTTACATATGTCACATTTAATCTTTACAATAATCCAATTCTGTATCTTGAGTCCCATCTTACATTTGAGGAAACCTTGGTATAGAATGGCTGAGTCGCCTGCCTCTCTTCACTGGTCTACTCTTGGCAGAGCCAACATTCCAGTACAGGTCACCGAGGGTCCACAGCTTTGACCTCTCTGAACCATTGTGTTCTATTGACTCTCAATGGAGAACAAAACCATTAGTCTAACAAAGCATTTTATAAATGTTTCCTGAGTATAAAATTTGGAACTCTTCAGTGAAAATTTAAGGTACCTACTTTGGAGTCCTCTAACTTGCCAAACATTCAATTCCCAATGTGCTTAGATACTGTATGAAAAACAGAAAATGTGGCAGTAAATACAATTTCTTTCATTGTGGAACTGAAAACAGGTATAGAGTGAGTTATCAAATAAGTCAGCAAGACCATTTCAGATTGATAAAAGTGCTATGAAAAATATAAATATGAAAGTCAATTTTAGATAGAATAATGCTACTCTAATGAACTATCATCTAAACTGAGAGTGGAAGGGTGAGACTAAGCTAGCCACAGGAAGAGTCAGTAAAATGCATTATAAGCAGGTAAGTAGCAAAGTGGCTGGCAGGTTCAAAAATCAAAAAGAGCCCAGCAAGGCACCCAGGGAGTCAGGGGTATAAAGTGAGGTTAGAGAGGGAGTGGTAGAAACCAAGTCATGGCAACAAGTGCGGATTTTATTCTACATCCATGGGAAACCAGGATGGACTTTTAAGGCGTGAGGTGATAAAAACCAATTTAATTATTTAAAGAGTACTGTGGTTACCACGTGAAGGAGCAAGTGTGCATTAAAGGAAAACACTCAGCATTACTGCAGTATTCTGAGAAAGGGTGATGGTGGTCTGAAATAAAGAGAGTCCCTTTTTCATTGACTAGTGTCTACACAAAAACTGGGGACATTTTATACTTATTCCAGATGTTTATTAAAATCCAACTTCTACTGTCTTTAGAGTTCAGAGGGATCTTACTTTCTTTAATATCTTCATTGCACACATGTAGAAGCTGAGGTCTAGAGAGCTTATCCGACTTGCTACCCGTCATGCACATAATTAATGGCAGACTTCATTCACCAAAAGTCAGATATGCAGGGGCAAAGACATATAAAACTTCCAAGTTTTCTGTTGTTCCCCCTGTCAAGATTCCAGATTTGTAATTTACGCTATTCTGATTTTGTCTTTTTAAAGAGTTTTAAAATCGTAAGAATATTAAGTAGCTCGACTTTCAGTTCAGACACATAGCTGGAGTCTACAGGGTTAAGAGAGTCTAAATCAAGTCAGAGAAATGAGTGTTATGTCTGGGGAAAGTTCATAAAAGTAATTTTAAACTCGTCTGTTTTCCTTCAGTTCCTTCCTTCGTGTTTATGTGCAAATAAATTATATCTTACTCTCTAGGTTGCATTTTACCATTTTCCTCCCATTTCCCCAAGAAAGCGCCCCAAAGTGACAATGCTTTAAAAGGGGGTAGGGGGACAGTTTGCAGTTCCTCTGGGTTCCTGATCCCGTCGAGCATGGCTCCTATCACACAATAATGTGTTATTTTGTTGAATTTTGGCATCCATCTAGCTTGTTTGGTCAGAAGCCAAAAATTAGAGTGTGTCGGTCCACCAGTTTCTCAGCAGAGAAGCTCTCTTCTCACCCAGCGAGTGTGCTGTACCCTTGGCCTCTGGCCAAGAAGGGAAATCCATTTTACATAAAGAATGCACAAAGCTCAAGTGCTCGGAGACTTTTTACCTACTAAAATAACTTTATGGACCAATGCCAGTCTGCTAGACACATTCTGCAGGCACATTTGGCATGCAAAACAAGGTACAGGGCTCTATGGAGGTAGCAAGTTTGTAAGAAACAAGGAAATGGCTGTGCTTGCCCTCGTGGCACGTCACGTGGCTTGGCACGGCCGGCGTGATTGGCTGCGGCCAAGTAAATACAGCCGCCATGTAAGGAGCGGAACGTCGCCCTTCGCTGGCTTCTTAAAATGGCGGCCTGCGTCCGCACCAGAAGCCAGCCGAGTCCCACTCTCCATTTCCCCCCTGAAGAGTTTTGTTTTTGTTTTTGTTTTTAAATAAACCTTACGGATTTGAGTAGAAACAGATTTCTCGCAACTCGCGTCTCCGGCTCAATTTCACAGTTCGGCATACACTCAGGCTCTGTCAAAAGCTTGACAACGTTCCAGGGAAAATATTAACTGTAAACTTTCCAAGAGGAATTAAAGGAGCAGGCAGAAATGTCAGGACGCCCTCTCTTTTGAAAGCACATCCCCAGTGTGTGCCTGTATATGTTTTGGAAGGAAGCACATGCAGCTTGAGCTCACATGACCTCCAGGATGGTCTCACTTCACCATGTCACACAGTGGAAAGGGAAAAAAAAAAAGTAACAGAACACATCCTCTCTTTGGCTAAAAGGCACGGAGGTCTCTCCCTCTCAGGCCTGACCAGTTGAGCACTGCACACTCCGATGTATAAATATTTGTCTCTGGCTAAAGTTCAAGCAGCCCTGTGTGGCTGCCAGACACAACAGAAAACCAACATCCAAGGGAAAGTGTTTACTGCAGTGGTGGCCAAAGGAGCAACTGCCAGCAAAAGATTGCATCTCATTGGCTAGTTCTGCCTGTGGTGTTATCATAAAGCACCTGGCCACTGGCTACTGGCCACTGGCCACTGGGGTGTTCTCATCCTTTTAGAAATGGTGGTTTTTTAACGCATAGCCTTGCCACAGTTAATACAAGACCAATAGACATGCTTATGGTTTTACATGTGTTTCTCTAGCACAAGGGGCCTAAATGAGCCAAACCATCAGGTATATCTGCTACCACCACTGTAAAACAAGTGTTTGCTCCTTGAAACTACCTAGGTGGGACCGTGACCTTTCCAAACACTCCCATCTCACATCACTAGTTCTTCTTAGGTTCAATGTCTCCCAGTTCTCATCCCTAGATATTCTATAATTAAGCCTCTCAGTCATCATCATCTCATGAATTTAAGCATCTCTGAAATTCCTGCAATAAAATTAGGAGAGACCTCTGATAGCTGAAACAGAATATTTTAAATAAATCGATACCTCCTTCAAATCCTCTCCAGAAACCAAAATACTCATTTCGCTATTTTGCTGATACTGTTCCTCAAAATAGGTAGAACTACGAGAAACTGCCTATCAAAAGATTAAGATCTCTAATTAGGTTAAAGGAACTGAATGCGAAAAGAAAAAATCTGGAAGAAAAATGTCAGAAAAGTTATGAATTCATAGTTTATGCTAAGCATGTAGCTAGCAGGGCAAAGTCTTTTCACAGTTTTCAGTATTCAGGGACAGTCTTAATATAATCAAGATAAAACATAATCTTTTAAAATCATTGGCATCCCTAGAACATGGCCTTCTTTATAAACAATAATGCCTGAATCCAGCTTTTAATGTTACAAATGAAATGTAGTTGTTTAGCTGAACTGAAAATTTATACAGAAAAAAATTGAGTCCAAAAAAGGAAGGAGTATGAGGATAAAAACTTAAGTAAATTTTCTGATATTTTGGAACAATAATTTAGGTTACAGGAAGGTGTTTTTATTTCATCTCTTTAAAATAAAATATACATTTGCTTGAATGAAATATTTGCTGTTTGCTGAAAATAAATATTTTACATTGTATAAAATTTAGAGCTCTAACTTTGACTCTTTTTCAAGACCATGAATCTTGATTAAGCTTAATCATGAAGAAATTTCTAAATTTGAATTTGTTTCAAAACATTACCAAGTCATTCCATTTTCAATTGTGAAATTTTAAAAACTACATTGGCCTCATCTAACAGAATTCTTAACCAAATGTGTCACTAAGGTTGATACGCTTTCAACCTCAAAAGCCCAGGACTTATGTATCAAGTCTGGCTTCCTAGAGATTCCAGCAAATCACAGGCAAATGGATCACAGAGGAATGTTCTGTTCTCAGCTGTGAACAAGACAGAATTAACTCCGCAATGCTTCCTCCTGCTGCCCTGGTGGACAAAAAGGCCAAGATGGTTAGCTCTTGTAGTCTCAGTACCAACCGTCAAAACAACACACATGTTAAAAATAGATCGTCTGTAGGCAACCAACAGGCAACTGCAGAAAGAACTTAAAAACAGTTAAATATATTTAAATTTCAGCCTCAAGTATTTTAAAGTCTGTAACATAAAACCAAGGAGAAAAAGGACAGAACAATAATTTTCCCAAGTGGCTTAACTTCATAAACTTTGAGTCTTAAAGTTTAAAAACAACCATTCTGACCCATGGATGACACATTTCTTAGAAAATTCCTTAAATTCACAAGTAATTCATGGGGAATTTAAAACACAAGAGGCAAATTTACCACTTTCATTTGTTTATATTTCGATAACTGCATTTTTCTCAGCTCAATTTCTATGGAAATAAAAATACTATTTACTGTCAGAGGAATCTCTTTATCTATCAGTGGGGAATAGAGCTGAACTATTATGAGTCTTTTCTCTTTTTTTTTTTCAAATGCAATGGAATAATCAAGACATTCCAAGGTGCTATGATACATCAATTCTATCATAATTATGTAGAAAATAGGAGCAACTGCTGTTTTATATGTAGGTAGATGCTAAAGACTTACAACCAAGCAGCATGTTTAATAAAGTCTGTGGCATTTGTATGATAAAATGTTAAATCATTAATAAAACAAAACTGGTGATAAAAGTAATTCCTTCTTATAGACTTTCACATTGAACAAAAATATACCTTCTACCGTAAAATAATGTTACCAATGTAAATATTCCTTTTCAAGCCGCTGTATGCATCACTTTACTAGTAAAGGCTTAGCTATGTTATTTGCAATTCCCTCATTGCACAACAATGTACATTACTGTCTGTAAGCTCTAATTTGGCATGGCGCATCATTAATGACCTGAATGGTGGCTGTTTCACACATACATATTTAATTACAACAGCTGAACAAATTACATATTTATGCTTTATAAAGGGGATTGCCAGTCTAATTCATTTGCTATGCATGCAGGTACAGGACTCCATCTGCAACAGCATCTGCACAACAAGAGCTAACAATTATCCATTGTACAGCGAGTAAGCATATCTGGGGAAACCTGTAAGCGAGGCAGTCGTTTTAACCATTTCACTGCCTCAAGTCCCCTATTTTTCAAGGGATCAAAGTCTTTTAAAATAAAAAATAAATTCCTTATATGCCAAGTCAGCCATCAAGCAGAGTCCTCCAAACTCATCCATGCTCATTTCCAATGGGTTTAAGATGAGGGAAATAAAGATTCTGAACCCTATACTACAGTGAAGTTGTATTTCAGGCAGTTTCTTATAGGGAGCAGACATGTGTATTATGAGACTTATAGTGTCAGGGCTAAGCACTGGTCCTGGACAGCTCAGTAACAGTCTTGCCAAAATGTCAACGTGGCTTATATCTTCATGAAGCCAGGATAGACATGAAGTTTCTGTTACCATCCATCCCATTCTGTTACATCCTAGACCTGGGTATTTACAGAGGGTGGGCCCGAAGAACTTTCTTAAAAGAGAGCACACGCTGAGCCCTTTCTGAGAGTCCCAAGACCTCTAACGAGCCATTCTTACCATCAATACACTTTCCAGCTAAGCCACAACTAAAAGCTCCCATTGCCTCTTTTGGTAATAAAGTCATATTCACTGGTGCTGCAACCTCATCTTAAATGGCTTCAGGACTTTCGTATGTTTAATTTAATATATCCAATGAGTAATATAAATATTCTGGACCATCACTTCTACTTCAAAACCCAAAGAGGAAGAATTAAGAGTCAGCCAATCAATAGTGAGGTTTCCCATTATCATTTAAGGCTCTTGCTAGGCAATAAAGAGGCTCCATGGTGATGGCCCCTAAAAGCTCCTTACGGCGTCTTTGCCTCTTTAGGCCACAAAATCAAAGCATGAGTCAGAGGTGTGGGTTTTTTAATGTTCCCTCTTGAGTGATGGAGTTCAAGCCAGGAGCTGACTGGGCAGGTGGGGTGAAAGAAGGGCCGAACAGCGCACAGTGCTACATGTGAGGGGGTACAGTCAGGGCATCGGCCCTCCTCCTTGGAGGGTGACTCCTGAGATACAGAGGATACCAAAGGGTGGATATAAAAATGTGCTCCCAGCTATCCATGCAGTCCTTGGCTATGTTAGGGTCAAATTCAAAGTGGAAGGGAGTCCTGATTCCCTTGACATCAGCTATCTGTGCAAGAGTCATCTTTTGGTTGGAAACCAAAGTGAAAGTGATGAGAGCCTCCCTGATACCTTCTAAAAGGCCAATGGACCCTTCTGAAGAATGTGTCTGACCTATGGAGCTGCAACTCCAAGTCAACTTTTACCAGGAAAAAATCCACAGCACACAGGGAGCTACTGGAAATACAAACTCCCTCAAGTGCAGAATCAGGATCACCCAACTCTCACCCGGCCAGAAACCACACTGAGCAAGAGGGGACCTAAATGGGGTTTGAATTCATTGACCCTTGACTTCCAAAGCTTCAGGGTATTTGAGGACAGGGCTCCAGAGATGTTAAGATGGCACTCTTCTGGCGCTTCACATAAAACAAGCAGATGCCCTCCAAGCTCTGCTAGCACCTAGTACTCCATCATAAGCCTCAGCAGGAACCGCACAAAGGTTGTAGATCACCCTGTAATTTACAAACACTTTCATGAACCCAGTAAGGCAGCTATGTCCACTTTATAGATGGGAAAACTAAAGCTCGGATCGATTAAATAACCTGTCCGGCATACAACTATTAAGTGGTAGAACAGGGAACAAAGCCTGAGATTGCTGGGGTTCCTTTCCTCTGTTCTTCCCCTAAGATTAGCCCTAGCTTCACTGCTTCCCCGGCTGCCTTGTTTTGCTCATACAAGGTTGTCAACTCCCCAGTCAGGATCACCAGCCTGGATGCATCTTTATCAGCACCAGGGTTGGCTTCAAAAGCAAATGTAGCAGAAAGTATTGCTGCCCTTCCCACATGCTGCCTAATCTACTGCTCAGCACTCTGGAGGTCATCTACAGCTGGGGTGGACATGCTTTCCAATCGTACACACAAACACCTGAGTCTCTCTGCCTGGGGGCTTTCTTTGTCCACAGGGCAGTGTGGCAGGCTAGAAGTGATGGAGAATTAATGTGTCCAGAAGCAACCCTCAATCAATGAAGCACAGGAGCTGGCCCTCAGTGAAATAATTATGAGCTATGTTCTATAGTCTGGGGGTGTGGAGGAAGCACCTAGCGGGATTGGGTCCCAATGCTCACAGAGAAGATAATCTGCTCATTAAGGCATGCTTTACTGAACTAGGTCCCTGTCCATACTTCCTGGCATCACCTTCCAAATAAACTCCCCGCACCCAAACCTTTGTCTCTGGGTCTGCATGTGAAGAAACTCAATCTATAAAACCAAGCATTCCCACTATTAGCAATGAGAGCCTAGTCTCAGTGTCCACTCTAACTGTAACCTCGTACTAGAATTCTTCCTGCACATATTTGTTCCCAGAATGTTAGGCTCATCATTCCTTAAACAGCGAGTGACTCCAACAAGGCTGTAAGTCTTGCTGAAAAAAGTCAGAGGCAGATGTGGGAGACTCTTGGTTTTGAAACCTGAGTCTGCCCTTCTGGCTATGAATTCTTCAAGAAGTTGTTTATCCTCAGTAGTGATCAGCTCCTTATACATGAAATGAGGAAAATACCTCCTATATCATGGTAGGATTGTGAAAAAAATAAACAGGACAACTATATAAGTACCTAGTATATAGTCTGTGTGCATGACAGTTCATCATTATCATTAGTATGTAATTACCACCCCCCAAAAAGTCAATGTAATTTGGACAAATGTTCAATAGGGAAAAATCAATAATGGTAAAGACAGAAGGTAGTAAACTTTTTCTCCCATCGTTTTGTCTATCCTCTAGCCACCTTTAATTAACCAGGCGTAATTCAGATGCCTTAGCAAACAAACTCCCTTGCTGGTGTGGGTGATATCACCCTAAAGTTATGGCTGATACTCAGTAGCAGTTCTCTGTAAGTGGATACTGCAGACACCTCGGCTGACCTTGGTAACTTTCAAAGCACAAAACCATACTCTGCTGCACTTCTGCCCTGATCTCTGGCAATCTAGGGGAAGTGGGCAGAGGGAATAACCAGGGACCCACATAAGATAAATGAGCTCTTGTAAGGTGCCATATACCAATTCATGCGCTCTAAGGAAGAGATGAATGGTACCTTGGAAGAGCTGATTTACTGTCTAAGGAGAAAGTCTCCTATAGATCTTCATTAAGAATGCTAACTTCCCAAGGTTGATTTGCAAGAGTGGCTACTGTGTGGGACAAAAGACAAAAAATAAAGTTTGTAAATGTCAAGGTCTTACAGAACCAGTAATAGAGATGGTTTATGAAAGTTTCTCTTTATTCAGAATGGCTTAAATTTGAGGAGGGGGAGGATTATGAAAAAGGGAATCTGACTAGCTTAAAATCAAGAGGCATAGATAATACATGGCTTTCCAACACAGACAGAGAGGAGAGAAAACCTCATTATGAAAACTATACTAAATATAACTTTTTTTTTTATAATTCAGATCATACCTGAGGATCCTGCGATAGGGTTAATTTCTGCACATTTCAATGTTCATATCTTCAGAATACTGATGGCAATAGGGAATCGTAAGAATTAAATAAGACAATGGCCATAACATCACTAGGTAAATGGTATTATAGAAAGATTATTTTTATAAAGTCAAGATTATTATTACGATAATCATCAAAAATTCACTAAATAATGTTAAAGATTATAGAGAGAGAGAAAAGGTATAGGAGACTGGAATAACTTGACCTGTCACATACATTTGAAGTTATTTTTCACTAATTCTTGAAAAGCCTTTGAATATTTTCATTTAAAAAAGAGAACTAGATGTAGGAAGGGGAGAGATATAGTTACTTCTACTTTTATGTTTCTGGTATTCCAATCATTGTTAGAGTCTCCTATAGAAGATTAAGAGATTTTTTTTGTCAGGGAAACAAAATAATACAAATGTCTCCTGAATATACAGATTAAAGAATAAGTTTACTGCAGTGTGATCCCACTTTGATGTTAAAGTGCAAAGAAGAAAAGAATGGAAGGAAAAAGTGGGGAAAAAAAGAAGCATATATGCTTGTCATCTTATAGTCACTTTCTGAATAATAAAATTAGTTAACTTTTTCAGATTTTTTTATATTGGAGATATTACCTATTTTCAATAAGAAATTATCCTTAATATCAGCACATTTTATATGAAATGACTTTAAATGGAAACAAGCAACTAGAAGGCAGAAAATCCATGACTTTGTTTCCATCCTATAAAATATTTACTGAGATGAAGGAGGAACTTGGTAGGACTGGCTTTTATAAGGAGATTTAAAGGCCTTTACCAGTAACTAACTCACGCCTGCCTGCCTCACCCTGTAAAGCATATGACTTGACTCAAAACAGTAACATTTCAATAAATATAATGGCAAAATTTTAAAAAGGGAAAAAGACAGTGCCTGGGACTGTGTACAGCTCTTCACCAGCAACCATGCAGCCTTCCGGCAGCCCAGCCTTAGGCATATGGGAGGCCTCCCTGCAGACTCTGGAGCCTTCCTCCAGCCCCATGCTGAATGAGGCACAATTCCTGGAACACAACCTGTTCTTTCCAACTCTGCTTTCCTTGATGGGTGCTACTCTCTATTTGCTCCTCTCCTCAATGGCACTTTGACTCTAATTTTACCCACATCCTCTAAAAAACCCAGCTGACATAAAACCTCTTTCATAAAGATAGCCTTGAATAGTCTGCATAATTCTATTACAAATCAAGCTTTACTGCACTCAGTTGTCTGTCTCTTCATCGAACAAGAAGGTCCCTATTAGCAGTATTATGTATTGTACATAGTAGGTATCAATAAATTGTTGAACGGGTAAGTGAGGAAAAACAAATCATGGAGGAAACAGAGACACTTCACAGAAGGTAAACACATGAAGAGGTAAATACCTCTGAAATAAGAAATTTACCTAGAAACCGGTATCTAACAATAATTAAGTGAAAAATCCTGGACATCAGTCGTGGCCTACTAGAATAAGTCTTCCTAGCACATAGATTCATTTTTTAATATTGCCTCTTTTTCAGGGAAGGAGAGAGAGGAGATAGTTTCACATGGATTTAGAAGAACTACAATAAATATTACCTGGTACTCTCCCCTAACAGCTTTAATGGTAGGAAAAAAAACATTTCCCCATAAGCACTTACACAACATTTCTTGCAATCTTGAAATAATAATAAACATCAGTACAGAAAAGCTTAGTTTAAAAGTCAACATATACATATGTCAACAAATCAATAAAATGGAGGAATAATTTGAGAAAAAATAAGACATAAATAAAAGTCAACAATGAGTAACATTTTCAGGACAAGTGACTGATTAATAGCCAATACATACCAAGGTTGGAGATATATTTTTCGAAACCCTTTATACCACCATTGGGGAGAAGGGCACACTTTCAAGAATACCAATATTTAAACATGTTCTAACTACAAAGGATGATCTCCACTGCATGCCAGATGCTCCCCACAAAAACAAATCATCTCTTGTCAATGCTCTGTCAAAAGTACAACCCCAAACCCTAGCTTTTGTCATTCAAAGCATAACTTTAGCCCTATCAGATGTGGCCCAAAGGAACCTTCTCAAAGACTAAGAGCTGTGTCTTCTCTTCTTTTACCAGAAGTACCTACCACAGTGCTGGCTACAATTTGAGGTCATCAAAGATTTTCAAACAGAACCAGACTGATTTGCTCTTCCACCTTAGCATACAGGATGGGATCAAAGGCAAGAATACACTCCTTTTCTTCTTTCTTGGTTCTCAGTGAAAATGGCAACTGCCTGGCTACTCGTTTTGGATCACAGAGTAACAGCTTCCTTTACTAGCTCCTTTTCTCTTCTCCCTACCCCACCGCCAGATGAAGCTAGGAGTAACAAATTCTTCTAGAAGTTGCTGTGTAACATATCTCCGTCTTTGTACCAGATTCATAATGCAATAATGGAAATCCCCAACCCATTCCATTGAAAGTCCATTTTATTTTTAGACCAAACCAACAAAAAAGAGAAACCATCTGCTTCATGAAGTGTGTGTAGGCACACATACAGCTTTCAGAGCAGGTAACTCTGCCTGGGAAAAGTCTCCACAACAGCCTTGCAAACTACCCTGTCCTGCTGAGAGTGCATGTGTTTCAAAATCGAGAAAGGCTGGGAACAGACCCAGAACAAAGCTTCTGTAACTACAGTTAGCCATGAACCTCTCCGTGTGCATGATGCCCTCACTCCTAGGTTTTCTTGTCCTTTAAGATCGCTCATGTTGCAGAGGAAAAAGGATTAGAAAGAAAATGCAAGCTGAAAGATAATATAACAAACTGTATAAGAAAATAGCCAAATCCAAAAGTCATCCCACTCTCTGTATCCACTTCTCTCATCAGCTCTGCCTTTATCATCCATCTCTGTTCACTTTTCCCTAACATAGAATATTTATTGAGAGCATATTTGTGTGCTGGTCACTAGGCATTCATCACCTCATTTAATTCCCTGCGGTATCACTCTTATCTCTGCTTGACAGACAGTAACTGAGGCTGAGAAGTTAAATCACTCCTCCACGGTCACATAGCTGGAAAGTGGCATGGACTATCTGACTGAAAATTCAACGTTCCTTCTATGGCACACCCTTGCCTCTCATGGGAAATACTCAGGAACATCAATCTCCTGTTCAGTGAGATGAGAGAAAGGAAATAAAGGGGAATTAAAAATACTAAAATAGAATGAGGGCAAATAAAACAATTCCTATGTTTCACAAAGGGTAGATTTCAGCCTTCTATAAATGGAAATGGGTTTCTTATAAATGGAAAATTGTATAGTGCCATCCCCTTTCATTAATATATACCTTCCAAGGATCTCTCCTATACATTTCCGCTCTATCAGCTGTAGGATGGCTAGAGCAGAGAAGAGATGAACATCTTCGGAGAAATTAAAAGAGGAATCTCCGACATGGAGAAGTTAAGTGACTTGCCCACAATAACAGAGGGAGTGAACCAAGACAGGAGGCGGAATCCCTTGCTCTGCCTGGATCTTTTCTCACTTTACTTATTAGCCACTACAGTTCCCTTGAATCTGCCCAGCAGACTTCCATGTTCCTCAGCCAGAACTGCCAATTTTTCTTTCCTAGATGAGCAATGAACCTTCCAAAGGTATCAAAACAAACGGTGGAAAGAGCACTGGCCTTTGAGCCAGAATAAAATCTAGGGGCTCAAGTCCCAGTCGTTCACTGATTGTGAAACCCTGGGCAGGACTTAAAAGCACTTCGGTTTCAGGTTCCTTGTGTGTAACTTGGAGGTAGCAACAATACCTGCTCTCTCTTCCTCATGGAGTTGTCAGAAAAATCACGAGAGGATGAATGTGAAGTTTCGTATAAAACTGAAAATACTGTACAAATATAAAAGATTATTATTTTTGGATCCAATGGACTTTCTCATTTGAACAGAGCCCTGTGCAGTCGAATGATCAAGTTATGCTATAAATAACCAAGAAAAATGTCCTGGTTCCTGAAACAATTTTACCAGCCTGCTCGCTCCTATGAAAGGACACTGGTTGCAAAATGAATTAAATCAGCACTCTTTGCTATCTTCAGGACATCAATTGCCCCTCTCCAAGGATACGTAGGGAAATGGCTATTTTCAAAGGCATACAGATCTCTGACTATAAAGAGCTGACCTTGCCTAGTCTAGAACACAGCGCACAGAGCAAGATGGAAAAACAAAGGGGTTGCCTGCTGGTTTTACAACGAGAATTACCCAGTGTGGGCTGCCTAATCTCCAACAATGGTTGAAAGAGCTCATCTGCTAACCCCGGCTTCTTGTTAAATATTTCAGGGATGCTAATGGAACCAAAATCAACTCTGTTATGCATCAACAGGCTGACTTTATCCTAAAACCAATTATAAATAAACTTCTAAATACAGCCTGCTTTAAATATGCATTTGAAAAAACATATCCAACCTTCATGCCATCCGTCACCAGCACATCTGACTCATCGAAAACCCACTGTTTTTGGGGACCCCCATCCCCCTCTGTAATCAGGTGCCTTCAGAATCATGGCTAATATAGCATCATTTCTAATAACTTCTAAAGTTTCCTTTCTCTTTAGGAAGCAGAAATTCACTGCCAAACACACTGCTTCCATTCACAAGATTATTTATGGCACTGATAATTGAATTCCGGTCACATGACTAAGGAAGACTGGGTTCAGGGGGAAAAGAACCTAACCATAATTTCTAGAGAGACTCATGAATTACTGCTTTTCTCCCCTGGAGGGTGAAGTCCTTGGAGCTCTATGGAGTCTTCCCTAGCATTTATTCTAAGTTTGGAATCATCACAGCAATTCTCTCTGTGCACAGTGACAAAGCACGTTAAGGTAAATCCTTTAAATTTACCCTATGCATCAACCCTTACAAACCCCTAAGGGGGTGCAAAGGAAATCCTCTTTTTTTTTTTTTTTTTTTTTAAATGATCAAATGTCTTTAGAGAGAGCACACAGTTCTTAAAGGTATAGTCACTTAGAATTAAGGATGAACTGTATTCCAGCATTGTCTTCCTCAACAAAAGCCCACAGCCACACCCACGCCCTTACCGCACAAGACTGCACATGGCAGCCACAGTAAGCTGGAGTCTCTCTTTTTCTTTCTCAAGTTAGACCGGGGGTATTTTCTCCATTTCTTTAAGGAAGACCTACCAAAAATCTCTGCTAAATAAGGAATTCCTCCTTCTCCCCAATCCTATATCCAATGTTTTAACAAAGATGGGGCTTTTAATGACGCAGTATAACCTATATTATAGATATGTTTATCACTTATTATTCTTTGACTAAACCAGAAATATCACTATAGCTACTTTCAAAATATTTTCAAGTTGTGCTCAAAATAAAAGCACAATGAATAATGTCAGTCTAGAAGGAACAGCAAAAACATTTTTTTTTGCTCTAAAAAATGCCCTCTTAAATATATCATATTTCCATTTGCTTGCCTAATTTCAAGTAGACAGGTCAAACAGCACCATACCATTGCAATGCTTTTAGCTTGGAATAAATTTAGCATTTTAGGTTTCTTTTTCCCACAGTCCTTTTTACTTAACAGTGTCAGAGAACATAATAAACAGTATTTCATAATAAAATTGGAAATAAAAGAAAGTGAGACAGCAAATAAATCTTCCAAGGTTACACAACCAATCTGGTATCCACTCAAAGGCCTTATACTATGATCACAAGTAGGTGTGTGTGCGTGTATGTGCCCACATGTACACAGACACATGAACATCACAGCGCAAAGGCAAACACTGTGTTAGTGCTTAGGCATTAGTTTTTATAAATCTTTTGCCATCTTTTATTTAAGAAATATTCTCTCTCTCTCTGTCTCTCTGTCTCTGTCTGTCTGTCTCTCTCTGTCTCTCTGTCTCTCTCTCTCTTTCATCCAGTAACTATCTTTTTTAAGTCTGCTTCTTTAGAAGCTTATCAAGACCAAACACCTTTGCGGGTGCACCATCACTGAGGTTGGCACAGCTTAGTGATAAGTGGTCAGCTGTTAACAAAAGAGTGATACTAAATATTTGCTCAGCTCAGGTCATTTTTCAAATATCCAAAGTAAAACAATACATTCTGCTACACTCATTGAAGAACATTATTTTGCAAGATCGTTCAAAATCTTAATTGTGATAGTTGTCCTCGTCATTTAGAGAGTAAAAATGGATTGAGATGGGGAAGGGGCGCAGGCATATTCCCAGGCCAGAGTTCAGTCTAATTTACAATTCTAAACATTCTGAGATCCTACATGGGTTAAGAGTACAGAGAAAATGGCAAATCCCATGATCAGACTGTTAATTACCTCCCCATACTGTTTAGTAACAAGATGGGTTTGGGGACCTATACTAATAATGTAGGGCTTATACTAATTATTTGCCCAGGATCCCTATCGCTTCTTGGAGGTCATCACAAGTTTCACTTTCTATGCACATTTACAGGTGTTTCTCCCATCTTGGCAAAAAGAAATTCTGGGACACTGCTATGAATCATAACAGCTATGAATCTGTCCAAATGCCAACTACATTTTAGAAATCATTCATGGAAACAAGTGTGAACTTACTCATTCATTTAACCTCTTTTGGGTCATGGATGCTTTTGGAAACTTAAAAGCTGGAGTTGACTGTGCCCAGAGGCTGTAATCAGACAGCTGTCTGTATCTGAGGATGTAAACAGGGCAGCGCCATGGGATGGCTGAGGAATCCAACGTACTGCTTGCTGGGACTCAATAATATGAAGCTTGATCTAAGGTGTTAATATTCTTTAAAAGACAAATAGAAAACACCCAAAGAGTACATGACAGGAATAGTAGAAAAATTCTTCCTTGATATATCACAAAAAAATCACAATACAATTACAAATGCATAAATAATACCACTTTTATTTAAATCCCAAAGAAGATGGCTACTCATTGCTCTTGATATTCAAACAGAGGAGAATTGGTTTAGTCAACTAATTTTACTCAATGAACAATTCTGGGCAGCTATTACGTGCAGCAGGAAGCCAGGATTTACAGAGGATACCCAAGTATCATCAACTGTTCCTACCGTTGGGAATTCATACCTGAGTTGGGGAAAGAAAAGACCAAGAAGTTATTGATATCACAGGTCATGCTTTAAACTTTTGGGTTTCTCCGGTAAATAATCTATCATCTAGCAAAAGCAGGCATTTAGTGAATGTCTGTTGATGACTGAACAATACTGAGTATACAAGTAACACAGGTGCAATGATACAAAGCCTGACCACAAAGTAGCACAGAAAATGGCATGGGAAAGTGTGCGCCCTTTTCCAAGATAACCAAATTCATTTGAGGAGTCCTTAAAAACTTCAGGGAGAACTGGCACTGAAAATGTAGTTTGAGAGATACATAGATTCCTTGGACAGGGATCTGATGGCAAAAAGAGAGATGAACTAAGAACACAGTGTAAGAATGTCTTTGAGACAAACAGCAAGTGATCAAGTTTGACTAGAACACAGAATAATGCTGGGGTGGAAGGGTGCAGGGACAAATATTTTGAATTCTTCATTCTTCCCTTGTTACACAGCTGGAAAAACCAGGCTTCAGACTGTCTGTTGCTTTTAGAGCTTGAAGAGGCAGGGGAGAAAACCTGGGGTATTTATCTAAAAGCTTTCAAGATGCACTAAAACTACGTTTTTTTCTTTAGGGAGGGATCAATTACATTTTGTAAATAAAAGATCCCCTTAAACAGAGTCAGGGCTATGTCTAACACGTTGCTGTTGTATTAGCTGGGGCTTCCCACAAACTGTGGCCTGATATGAGGTGCAAAAGATTTGCAGGTTTGTTCTTTGTTTCATGTAGACTCGTCTTGTCTCCAGCAAAATGACGATAAGACAGACTGTGTTTCCTAAATAAACTTAGGGCCTTCCATAAGCAAAGGAAGCAAGTCTGCTGCAAAAAAATAAACACTGATAAGTAGGTAAAAGAAAAATATTTAACAGCTATTCACAATTAAGATTTGAAAAAACTGTAATCCAAGCTATGGGCTTATGTAAAACATCAAGACTGCTATAGCCAGGGCTTAATTTTTCTAACCCTAAAAGAGAGAGATACAGTCTCAATGCCAGAAGCAAGAAATAGTCTTATTTGGGTATCCCAAATACAGTATCATTTTGAAGAAATATAACAGTGGAATTTTTTATTGATTATCTTCATGGATCATGCCCACAGAATATATTAGTGTCCATAATCCCTAGACAGCACCTATTCAGAAACCTAAAACTATTCCTAAAAAGTTCATCCAGCTGTATATTTAGTTTGAATTCATGTTATAAATAATGCTCTTTTATTTTTATTTTATCTTCCCCATCATAAAAGCACAATTTACAATAGCTTTTTCATCTCTATCTTAATATATACCTATAATATATATGCACACGCAAGAGACCATTTAAGTAGAAGTAGATGTACCTGTGATGTTGATTTAGAAAAAATAATGTAAATATAAATCAAGTCCTACAATTTCACAGAAACAATAGTTCTTAGAAGGTTTTGCGAATTAATTTGCACTATTAGTTATAGGGCTTACCTATATCATCAGTACAAGCTAATTCCATAAGCTCGTATGACTATAATGCCTCAATACTTCATATAAATGCACTTACCAAACTGGACTGAAACGTATGTACAGCAGCATGGGAATCTTTTAGTATGAAGTCCTGATGATGCTCCCCACTACCTTCAGAGCCCAGACCCACTAACCCCACCCCATAGTCCTTTATCTGATCCATCATAGAAATACAAGGCTTATCAACTGGCATGAAATCTTCATAATCTTATCCAGTTTACATCAAAATCTGTATATGTGGAGAGCATCCAACATTAAAACTTAAATAACATTTAGGATTTAGCTAGGGAACTTTCCAGGCACACAGAGAAATTTGCTGGAGATAAGAATAAGCTGTGAATAAACCACTTTTGAAAGGGTGGAAAAAGAGGCAATGAAATTAAAAAGAAAACTGAAAGGATCGTAACACCTAAAATCTGCAAATGTCTTAATGGGAAATCACACCATTTCTGGGTCACAGAGATAGTAAGATTAATATTTGTAGATTTGACCCTTTTTCAAGCCATTTCTAATGAATACATGAAGGATTGATTTCTAAACTCATGTAAATTCTTGGAGACAATGCAGACTGACTTAATTATAATCAATAAAATTTACAGACATTGATGCACCCAGCAGAAACACTGCTACCAAAAAGCATGGCATAAAAATCTCTCCGTGGCTCCCTTTGTATACAACAGTGAGATGACCTTAATAAATATTTCATTCCTCTCAGTGAATAACCAAGTATCGAGATGGCAAGTTTTAACAGCTAGCAAACAATTTCATGACCCAACCAAGAAAATGCCTCCTGTAGAGAAAACTAAACTTATTCTAACTTCTAGTCTTCATTTCCAAAATATATTCCCCATTAGTACATAGGTCTAAATGAGCGCACACTACTCTCCTCATGCCACATGCAGATTGATACATTGCTTATGGAGGTTTTACAGGGCGCTTTTCTCACTACAGCAACATTAGAGAAGTCCTGTGGGAAAAGATGCAGGTTCTTCACACGCAAGAACATTCTCTGTCCATCTCCACACAAAACAAGAGCTCAACAAATATTCCTGGACCGACTGTCTTTAGAGGATAGTCAAAAGCAAGGTCAAGGGCCAGCCAAACAGTGACTCCCAGATTTCATACTCAAGTGGTAATTAGTTGCTAAGAGCCCATATCCTATCAGTAGTCTGAACTGTTTCTTTGCTGAGTACATTTTCATACAGTTATTCACATTTACATCCATCTGCTATTTTTTCTTCTCACTCACCTAGTGTGGGTGGATCTTCTGTAGGGGAATAAGGACTAAGGAACACAGACAGATCTGGGTGTAAAGCTCAAGTTCAAAATACACTTAAACTGCGTAACTCAGAGCCTTGGTGCCCTTCACAAGAAAAGATGGGTAATGATGCTCAGTTGATGACTGTTATGAGCACTGAAGGTCGCAAGTTTAATGCTTTTGGCACCATATGCCTCACATTGTAGGTACCTCGCATCATAGGTATACACTAAGTGGAAGGTTTTCCCATACAAATAAACCCCCTACTCTTCTCCTATCTCTAAAACAGTCCCTCATTACAAGCCCACTGTAAAGTAGATTGGGATCCAGTACCTGAACAATATATTTATCTTTAATCCTAAACAGATTACTTACAGTAGTGTGAGCTGATTCACATATCTATATACCTCTTTTAAAAATTCTAAAAGATCATCTAAGGATACTTACCCTCATCAAAAAAAAAAAAATTTTGTCTTTTGTTATATAGCTTATGATTACTTAAATATTTAATTATTATAACCCATAACAAACTTGCTGGGTCTGACAAAGTGATTATATATTAGAACTATAGAAAAGCTGTACAATTTTACAGGCTTCTAGGTGACTAAATCACTGTTCCTAAACTCTATAATACTCTTCTGTTTTGAACAACAAGGCTCAGATTATCCAGAGTTGTTGTTTAGGTTTGGTGGTGTTTTTTTTATTAATATCTAGATCCTGAAAACCCAAATTTATAACTCTGAGAAGAAATGATCTGGATCCAATCGGCAGAAATATTTTCTCTAAATGTATGTCTACATGGCTACCTCTAGAATTTGTCACACACATTAAATAACAGCTAATTCAGCAATAAAATGCAAAAAGGTGTAAGCAAACATATTAGTTGATTTGCTGAAGTCAACCATATCTGGTTTTCCTTTAGTGCGTGTTTGCCTGAGATTGAATTCTTCAAACTTCATAATTCTTGAGCTTAATTCACTGATGTGGTAGTGTGTAATACATAACATTCACATAAAACATGCTTTTAGTCAGCCTAAACGGCTGCTTTTGAAAAGAATTTGGGGAGAATTTTCCAGCGTGAATTAAATATATAGGGAAATAAAAGGACAGAGTAGTCTTTCCAATAAAGCTTATCAAAATCAAATGACAATGACATAAAAATATATAATTATATAAGAATAAAAACAAAGGAAAATGTAGTTTATAAGTTTCAAAAATATGCTTGGGATCATTTAGATATTGTATTTGAAACAGTAGCATAGAAATAACATTAAACGGTATTTTTTTCTAACTTCTCTACTAAAACTCTAAAAGTTTTCCAAGAATTAAATATATTCATATAATGTTCCATCAACAGTGTTCCCATTATTACCAATGACCTATCCAAAGTGATATAATACCACTTAATTAAAAAATAAAGCACTGGCCCTTTCTTAAATGATACTTTTACTTTACAATGCTCAGTCTGGAGATTGCTGATACATACTGGAGGTCAAGGGGTCTCCAGGACCTGCAGCTGGGTTTCCTGTTGGGTTAGTGGCTGGAAAAGACATTGCCGCCTGGGAAATACTACGGCCACTTAAACAGCCTCCTCATAACTGCGCACTACACAAACTGGAAATCTACCTATTTATTTCCCTTGAATTTCCTTGCAGCTAGTAACACGCTTTAAGTGAATGAATCATAAGATATCACCTGTGAAGTTTTGGGAGAAGTTTTTCCTTTCCCAATAAATGGAACAAAAAGGCTAGTATAATCCATTTCCCCATCATCCTGCCTTAAGCATACGTATATAGCAACCATAATAAGACAAGAATTATAAAAAGTCAACAAAACAAGTCAGGGAAGAAAAATGGAAAGTGTCTGGGTTCTTGTTGATGTTAACAGGAAAGTAAATCAACACTAGCTACTACCTCTGGACTTAACATCATGTAAGAAAAACAAATCTTTGTCTAAACCCCTGCTAAGGTTTTGCTTCTTGCAACCACCTAACAGCATTCTCAAGATACAGATGTCATTATTTAAAAAATTCTTTGATTCATATAAAAATCTAGATTTCCAGACTTTAAAAAAAGAGAGAGAACAGAAACACTGGGGCTAGGTTTTCACACAATATTCAACACCAATTGGTTAGAGCTCAGGGGCCTTTCAGTGGGATTCACTATATTTCGATAGAACTTGGGTGCCATTGGCCCACAGCCTACTTCACTCCTTAGTTACTTCCCTATCTCATCCAGTCATTTGAATTAGAGATACAAAAATATTCAAGATACAAACCATTCAAGATACCAAAATATATAGTATGTATTATCAAAACAAGTATCATCATAACCAACAAAATATTTTTTTACTGCTGCCTAAAACCCAGATCTCTGGCATAGATGGTCATGGTCTTGTTTGGAAAATGTATTTCCTATTTTCAGTAGGTACTTTTTCATCAGGCACATTAATTTTGATGTTGCTTTCATAACATACCTCTGCAGAGAGAGGGAAGACATCATATCACCAAAGAGTGATCTAACATTAGTTAGACTAAAGATAATGATGGTGATAACAGTGATCAGAATACTAAGAATACTATTAAATGAGACTTTAGGAGAGTCTAGGCAGTGTGCTAAGTGCTTTACAAATACCATGCTACTTAATCCTGAAAAACGACAACCTGTATTAGGTAGGTTCTATTATCTTTATTTTAAAAATAAAGAAAATGGGTCTCAGAGAAAATGACTGATCCAAAATCACACAGCTAACAAGCACTGGATAGAGACTTTTAATCTACGTCTTTCTTTCTCCAACACACATACTATTAACCAAAGACTGTAGTTTCACAAAGGAAAGACCAAAAAATATGATTTCTTTGACAAACATTCCATAACATTTCTTAGATCCTACATCTCATTCCTATGTAACTACATTCTAACATGACTATTATGTCAAATATTTTATTTTTAATATCCATTAGCATAAGTCTTGATTCCGGTATAGGATTTTTTTCTAAAGGCACTTCCTTCTTAAGTGTAACTGACCTGGTACTGTAAATTCTTAAGATTCAAAAGTGACTCATTTCTAAAGCTCCACACATTAGCAGCTGGTATTATTCAATCTGAGATTTAAATTTATAATGTACTCTTGATAATGTATTCCCAATACATTTTTCACTTCTCTATCTCTTGAATGACACAAGATAAAAGATCTTTAAGGTATAAATATTTTATATAAACTTTCACTCTGTTTTTCCTCAGCCATTTTCCATTTGCAAACACTAGACATCATGCAAAAAAAAAAAAAGAGGTTGAAAGAATTTTATGGATTATGTTGGGGGTGCTGAGATCTGCTTATCCATTCTGCTGTGGTAGCAGACACCACAGCTACCGGCCTAAGGGCCCTTGCTGGCTAATCAAAATGTACCTAGCTGGGGTCTAATTCAAAGTACTATTTTTCCACAGGGCAGACAGTGGACTGGAGGAAACAGAGTCTGAGAATCATCAATCGTGATACACTAACTTTATGCAGGATACTGGTGGTACCCATGGACTTCTGGTACTGAGATACTTCCTTCAATCTGAAGGGTTGGGTCACAGTCACGCCTCCCCATAGTGAGGTACCATGGAGGCTGAACAGGAATCAGAAGACCCTATATCTAGGCATGTGGCTTTTGTCAAATCATTTGGTCTTTTCACATTTGTAAAATGAAGAGGCTGACTCACCAAAGACTTTCAAACCATGTGCACAGATCCTCTAGTACCTTGCTTCTAACAAATATGATCAGTATATGTCTAAAACCTCACAAGTATTTTTTAAATGCAGGCCTACCCCAGAATCATAATCTGCTTTTTGTTAGTTTTCCAAATGATTCTTTGCCCTAGAGAATGACTGCAACTGTGGCTGCCTCTGAAGGAAGACTAGAAGGGTCTAAACTAACAGGAAATCCAGCACCCTCATATTTTTTCAAACTTAAAAAATATGTGTGTATGCATGTGTAGGGGTGTGTATATGTAACTTCCCTATGAATTTGGTTGTGAAGAAAAGATCCTAGTTTCAAGAAAATCTGAATACCTAGATAAATGATCTAAGGCCCTTCTTAAGGCCCTGCAGATACCCGACTTTATGAATTTGCAAAAGTGCTTACATTTGCCACTTTAAAGACTGCTTGTTTTCTTAATTAACTTCTTTTGAAAGGAGCTCTTCTATAATTGTTACTAATATTCTTATATGCACAAACATAATGTGATTTTTTTCCCTGAAAATGGTATTAAGAACATTAGTTACACTAACGTGTTTCAATGCAGTGAATATAAAAAAACCCAAAAACTTGGGAATATTAGTATGTTGAATATGTGTGTACATATATAAAAGTAAATATCACATGTACATATATTTGTACATATATGTATGCAAACATATACCTCTCTATATACATATAAATTCATACGTGTATACCTGTGCACAGAGAGAGAGAAGATCTCAATATACATTCATCTCAATCGCATATCTACTCTGCTTTTGACAGAGGTCAGCTACCACCTAACACCTCTACTTTGTTTGCACTTTGAACATGAGTCTATTATGACTTCATGTGCTGTTCTGGAATGAAAAATCAGACTTCTGTGGAATAGAAGTTGTTAGGTTTCACTGAGGGTCCTTCTCAGTGTTTAAGATCATGAGTTTTAGTACATGAACTTGATAAAAATCTACTTTAAAAAAATGAGTCTTTTTATGCTATTTTTTCAAGTTTTCAGATGTATTCGTAAACGTAAAAAACAAAAACCCCGCAGATATGTGAAGTCTGACTGTAAATGACTTTAAGAAAAACATATATGTTACTTTTTCAGTTCTCCTCATCTCACATGAAACTATGTGAATAAATTGTGATAATCTTTACAAAAATACTTGAAAAGTCTAAAATATGAGGACAGTCATTAGAGGAAAAGGAGTAGAGAGGGGACTGGAAGAGTTCCTCCTCATTCCACAGGTTCTATTGTCTTAATCAGCTTCTCTGGGCCACTAAAGCAGCCCCAAGGCTCGGACAAGCTAGCAAGGAGTAGGTTGATGCAATTATAATCTGTCCTGACTTCCAGGGAGATGAGGCTTAAACCCCTAGATGTTCATTCCTCCCTTCCACATGCTCATTTGAGCACCCTTAGAGAACACTCAATTGCCAATTCTTCTCTGCCTCTGAGATAGAAGAGTTTCTCTAGATCACACAAAGATCACACAAAGCATGCCCATGGCTAAACCTATAAAGAGAATGAGTAAATAGCCCATTTCAACTTTGACTCTTCAGAGTTCTCATAATTTAGCATGAAGCAGAATCACCTGAAATATGTGTTAAAAAACCAGATTGCTGGGCCCCACTCCCCCAGAATTTCAGATTCGTTATGTCTAAGAGGGACTAGAAATCTGCCTTTCTAAGCAAGTGTTCAAGTGATGGTGCTGGTCCTGCAGTCAACTTTGAGATCCTCTCATCCAGGTCAGGTCCTTATTTTAGAGAAGAGACAATGAGAGACCAGGAGGGTGAAATGACTTGGTCAAAGGCATGGAGTAGATGCAAGGGATTAGATGTAAAGATTTCAGTCCTTTTCCTTCCCCACAGTTCAGGGCACTTCCCATCACAGAACAGTTCATACGATTGTATGAAAGGCATTTGAAGAATGTCTTTATCTATAAACAAAGATCCTTGGTGTCTTATACACATGCAGCCTTTTAAAATTTTATCTACATTTTCCATTTGATTCTCATAACCTGATGATATAGGCAAGAGCATAGATTAATATCCCAATTTTAGAGAGTAGGAAACTGAGATGCAGTGTTCTAAAATTGTATATCTCAAGCCCCTTACTTAGGAGCTATTGAGGGTGTGGTCTATGGACATCCCAGAAAGTCCGTTAGAAATGCAAAATCTCAAGCCCTATCACAGACCTGCTGAATCCAAATTGTACAGTCTAACAGTATCGCTAGTTGACTCACACGCACATTCAATCTGAAAAGCAGTGGGATAGCCAGACCTAGAAACCAGTCATCTAATTTCAAAATCAATGCTTTTCCTACCCTTTTTCTCTCCCGCTCTGAAAGTACCTGTCAGTGTCATATTTTGATTTGTTTTCCAACACAGCCTAATTAAGAAATTAACTCTCACCAGGTAAAGGATACCTGCAGTGTTTTTCCCTTAAAAAAAAAGATTTGGAACTAGGTTAAATTACCTTTATTACCAGTCTTGGTAATTCTTCTGTAGTCATTTTCTTGACTGATGTATAGACCCCTAAGAAATGAACCCTCTGAGAAGAAGATGGAAAAAAAAAACAAGACAGTGATCAATGGATTCAATTAGTTACAGTATAATTCCACCAAGATGAAAAAAAAAAGATCAAGATACACTGAAACTATTCCAGGGTGGCTAAAATACTTTACCCAGAAAGTACACCATTTCTTTCCCACATTCTTCAACAATTAAGTTTAGGAAAGCACAAAACAGCTGTGCCTAGAACACCTGGGAAAATAACCACAATAAATGCAAGGCTCCTCACAACTGGAAGTATGTAAATACTGTTTTAATGGTCCAGGCAAGAAGACAGCTGCGTTTCTTCACACACAGGAAGTGTCATGCAGACCAATCTCTCTAGTGATGGTAAAGAAACCCCTGACACAACACACAGTCAACCATGAATGAATCAGTGGTTACAGAACCACCACAGTGTTGAAACATGTATGCAGGTTTTTCCCTTCGACTTCTCAAATCAATTCTCTAGATTGAGATTCTTTGCTGAACAGAAACCAGACTGCTGATACAGTGCACTGCTCCCGTGCAACGCAGCTTCATTCCACGTGGCATAAAGTAAATTCAAAAGATTTCTGTTAAAGCAGATCACCTGTATACATTCATACAAGTACATATAAACACAAACACACAAGGATTTGGGGTTTGGAGTTTGTCTTTTTGGTCATTTCTGAGTTGTTTTGTGCAAACAAGTGATTCGTTAATCAGGATAATAAGATTCCAGCCATTAAAATGAATGCTTAAGGCACAGAAACAATCTTTGAATGCCTGAGTAGATCAGCATATAAAATAACAAACTGTAAGACAGAAATTATCTAAAAACCATGCACATCTATTAAAAGGAGATTCCCCCCCACACCTCAGTTTAAAAATAATGTGGCGAATTAATAAAGCTGATCAAGTGAGTAATAGAATCTACTATCTTAATCTTATTATTTTCAGAGATGAAAAGGCTTTTCTGCCAAGAGCCAATTGTCTCCATGTGCTTAAGAACAATAAAATCTGATTCACTCTGATCTACCTACTTCATCTAAGGTGATTTGGCCTGGACCTACCTTTAATTCTGCTTGTATTTCTTTATCAAGATGCCCAGAGCTGTTAGTGGTTTAGCCCTCTGAAACCTGGGGACTCATGTAAATAACTTTTAACAGTGGGATCACACGTAACAATTTACAGAGCACTGTGGCATAATGCGATTCAAAGTTGTTCCTGATTTTAAATGTTTAAAGTCCAACCACAGTGTCAGTCTGCCCAGAGAAATCTCTTATAAAAGTTTTCACACTCTGTTGGGTTAAGAGACAGTGGGTATTAATCCTAAGGCTTCTCCGCCAAGCTTCCTTTTTGTGGTCAGCAGAGAAGCTGTGTGGTTGGTCTGAAGGAGTCCAAAGTCTTTTTTCTGTGTTAAAACAAGGGAAAGTGGGCCGGTTACAGAGTAAAAGAAAAACCACAGCCAGCTCACTCCGCTGTAGCTTTTCCCTTAAATGTGGCCTAGAGCTATTCTGCTTTCCAAAAAAAGGTTTAATTTAAACCATACAGAGTGCTGCAGGCTGCCACGTTTCCAAATGCAACATTCCTTTCTAATCTGTGCACTTCAGAACCAACATACTCTGTTTCCAATGGTACTCAGACAAGCTTTAATAAATAAAATATCACTGCCCATCCATTACTTAATTTGATAATAAAACATCCTTTTTCCCCCTTCCTCTATTGACATCATTCTTAGTGCTGATTGGAGTGTGCTGAACTGTTGTAAACATCACCTCTAAAAAGTCAGTTCTGTCCTCTTTTGGGGAGGAAAGGGGAGGGGAAAAGGAACTACAAAGTGAAAGAACTTATGTTTGCAAGTGTCCCAACACAAGGAAACCCCCACTGTAGGCCAAAAATAGCTCACTGTCTTTATCTTCAGTAAAACAAAAACAGTGCTGTTTGTTTATTCCTTGGATATGACTCTAGAATCTATGCTGTGATTCAAAATGTCAATAGAAAAGACCACAGCCACCCAAGCTCACAGCGACAAAACAGCCACATGACCACTACGGGTCTTTTTGGCCATCCGTGTGGCTGGGGCTGATCACCACATTGGCCAGAATGAACAGAATGAATACTCCACAGTTGGGGCGCTTTAATTTTTCGCCTCCATGTATTCACTTGTATGTTCATTAAGAACTCCAGCCCCAGCAGGAAGTCCCGCATGTGGTTTTCTATGAGAGTCACCCTGCTCTATTATACATGACACTTGTCAATTAAAGAGGAAGCCCTTTTAAAGCAAACTGAAGTTAAGCTGGTACTTTCTTCAACAGCTGATTTACCGCTGCTGTTAGCGTCCAAAAGGAAGTTTGTTTTGGAACAATGATAGCGGTGGTAATCCTCCTATTTCAGTAGTGAGGGATTTAAACACATTCAGGGCACCCGGACCAGTCAAAAGGTTTCTTTCAACAGAACTATGTATTTTCAGTAGTAAAAGGAAGGTCTTTCTGATGGGATAACTGCCAAGACCGGACAAATTTTCAGCCCAACAGTTTAGAGAATATCATTTTAAACTACCTGGTATAATACAAACGTGGCACAATAGATCAATGCAGCGAATTCTCTATAGTCAGTAAAATGCTCTCCCAAATAATGGAATCCATTAATAATGATTACTGCCCCTGTGCCTTTGCCACAAAAGTAATGCCCACTGCTACATCTCAGTGGTCTCTAATAAATACACACAAGTCCCACAATAAGAACACAATCACAACATGACAAATGAGTGCAGATTCCAGGGTGGGTACAAATTCAAATGCCATTCTGTAGGGTAGTCCCTATTCAACACTTACCTGTAAAATATGCTTTCCTTATCTGTAAAATGGGGCTTAGGGAAGACAATCTCTTAGGTCCCTTCTAGCTGAGTCCATGAGGGTTCAAAATTTTCTCAAGGGTTTTCATTCTCAATGCATTCACTTTAGGACATTCACAGGCACACCGATAATAATTAATGCTATAAAGAGTTCACAAAACTTTTACAATGAAACTTTAATTTGGATTGATCTGGAGAGAAAAGGAACTTAAGAGAGAAGGTTTGAACTTTAGACGTTGTTTAAAGCCAAACATTGTTTCCCAAAAAACTGAAAGCAGTACATTTGGACTGCTAAAACATGTAATTTTCTGGAAACATAAGTGACCCAGCAGGTATGAAATCTTTAAAAGCGTATCTTTGAACTCTTAAGAAAAAAAAACAACAAAAAACCCAAAACTCAAAAGCATATTTCAATAATGTCCTGATAGTAAAAATTCATATTCACGCTTATGCTGTGACAAATGTAATAAATCCTTTGTGTGATTACCCTCATCTATTCCTTAAAGCAAGTTACTATTATCCCCATTTTACAAATTTGGACACTGAGGCTTATGGAAATTTAAATAACTTCCCCAAAGTGAGAAGTGACAAGGAACCAAGAGAGAACTAAACTCAAATTAGTGTAACCCCAGAAACTATGTGCTTAGCCACACTGTAGCCTCTGCCTCTTCCTGTTCAATTGCATCCATGCAGTAATCTGGTTAAGTCACTGTTGCTATCTTCAAAAGCCCTCTACTTTTGTGTGATGTGGAGTACTTGAAGTACCAAAGGTCTGACCTCAAGTTAACACTGGTTTATATACAGATTACTTCTATACTATAGATCTTCAGTTTGCTCTATTTAGATATGTGCTTTTACATTCTTAAGTTACAATATTCACCAACAGTCTGAGTTGAAATGAAAGAAAGGATTCTCCTTAACTTGGGAGTCAAGTACTGAATTATCTCCCATTCTTTTCAATAAATATTTCAAAATGATCTTGACTTATAGGAGAAAATGGAACAAGAGTCTTTGGGGAAGCAAGACATTCTTTTTCCTCCCATTGAATGCAAAAGCTAAATTTCATAAAGTCTTTCCTAAAATGACCAATAAACAGACAATTAAAAAGATGTGGACCCCATATGTAAACAACGTACATGAAGCTCAGAGGACATTGGTAATCCAGAAATTCAAAAAAGAATAAATGAACCACTCACCTAGAGTCCTTGGACCGTCACACATATAAAAAGGCAGGAAGATCTAGGAGCTATTTTTAATATCTCAAAACCTCAAATAGAAACTATATACTTACCTATGCAAGCCTACTAAAACATCAACCAACTCATTACACAGAAACAATCTTATACTCTTACTACTGATGGCCTATCTGCATGCTCAGTTATAGATGTCTGTTTGCTTTAAAAATGGAAAAACAAATTAATTATTCACCAATACAGTTGTCTAGGAGACAAAAGTTTTTAAAACATGGAATTGAAAAAATAATAGTTGGGGTTCTTATTGCTAAAAGAATGTGAAGTCAGAGAATTACAATTACAATCAAAGGCACCACTAACTTGAATCTCAGATTTAGACCCTTAGTATGACAACAAAAGAGCACATTATACAGACACAACTACAAGGAATCATAAACGCTGGCCAGACAGGCCAAGGATTAAAGTGGGTTGTTGGTGCAGCATGATTTATAAGGTGCGTGCGGTGGAGATGATGGCAAACTAGAAATCTCCGAGTCCACCCAGACAGATTCAGAGTCAAATACTAGGAAATGCTATGCTGGCAGCATTCAACTCAGAGAATACTCATTTAGCAGCCCTGGACTCAACATTCTCATTTCACTGACCAGGAAGCCTATTTCAAAGAAGTAAAGCAACTTGCCTAAATCCACAACCTGAATGAAGGCCCTACCCTAACCGACTATGTGAGGGCTGCAACAGTGAACAAACCCGGCACTGACATTGGGCTAGGCTCTCTAGTAAAAGCCAGGCTAGAAAGACAAATGAGTTAAGGTCCCTGGCCTCACTTTCCTTAGAGTAGGAGACAGAGACCAGAACACAAACATGACAATGCTGCATGAATATTGTAATGAGCCTCTGTTCTCATAAACTGCAGTGAGAACACAGAAGAGGCAAACAGAAGTCACTTTGGAGGGTGTCTCTTTAAATTTTAGAGTCCAACCTCTGTATCCACATTCTATATGATAATGCTTCTGGACTTGATTATTTTTATCTTGGAAGAAACACATTCCACAAAGAGGGGGAGAAAAGATCTCAGATTATGACATTCTTGGAAAGTCTGAGCTCAAGAAAACTTTAATGGCCCAGTTATAAATCTTCCAAAATGAGAATTTATAATAGAAATACTGACAGACCTTTAATTATGGCAGCACTATGGGGCTTTGTATAATAAAACCCACATATTTTCAGCTTAGATCATTATTTATAGGATGCCTTGCAAAGGATTTTATTTACAAGTGCCTGCCTGAATCAATGAGGTGAAGTTTTACACAAGGAAGGGAAGTGCAAAGTACACTGTTTGAAAAAGCAGGGGATTTACCTCCTGGGGTTCAGGAGGCCCAGGAACTGGGGGCTTCAGGCAGTGAATGATGATTTTGACTCCTCCAGTTTGTATAAAAGGTTGAAGTTCAGTCTGGTGCAGTGCAGCATTCCACAAGACCTGCTGCCTCTTGGAGCAGGCGATTAATCTCATGATCGATAGACCATATGATTAGGCACTAATAGCTGATAGGAGGAGAGAATAAACAACCATAAATTTGCTTTGTACTGAGCAATCCAAGTGTAAGCTGGGTCATTTAATGGCCACATTGGGTCACGTTACCAAAGGGTCCATATGGAATACAACCAGAAGATACATATATATTTTTAAAGATCTTCAATTATTATTTTAGAGTTGTAGCACCAGGATGCAAACCTTGGAGCCAGACATATGAATTTAGTATTCTTTGGTGACAAATGCAAAAGTTTCCACATTCTGAGCGAGGAAGGCTGATTGCAGAGAGAATAATGAAAAATTCCCATTGTTAAAATAACTCCTCTGTAAGCACCATGGTCCACCACTCTCCGTATAACGTGAGCGGCCCTGGTGGTCCAACCGATCACCCTGGGAAGCACTGGATCTGTGCCTTGAAGACAAACTAAAGGGAAGCAGGACTCAGGACCCACACTAGGACTGTGTGTGTCTCTACTAAAGCAGTGGCAGGACTGTTTAATTTCACCTTTGCATGCAGATCACTGAGTTCCAGGGCTGTTTCTCAGGGTGTCATGAACTTCCAGTATTGGGAATGGTTATGCAGCATAAAAGCTGGGCTCCAGAAGGTCATAAATCTCATTCTTTCTTTTCTCTTTTTCCCTGGCTTCTTCCCTTTCTAAGACTCTGAACTCCATCAGTCTCTTGAAAGAAAGAAATCAATCACCCTGAGACTAAAATGAAAACCTGAGAGCCTTCACTACACATGGGATGGTTTTCCCTTGTCTGTGACAAAATTCAAGAAAATCTGCAAAATGTCAACTCCCTCTGATGTGTGTCTTTCTCTCCACCCCACCCTGAACCCTGGGAAGCAGAAAGCCCTTAAGCTCTTGCTATCAATGACCATGAAAAAGGAAAGGAAGACAGTTTGTTAGTCTAAAAGGAATGTGCAAAAGAAAGTAATTGTTGGATAAAAAAGAACATCAACTGGTCTTGCATTGCATTCTCAGCCCCACAGCAAATTACACAAATCTCTTTTCTTTGAAAACTATCTGGGAAACAAGCCCCTCCAATCACCCTCTCCACTTCTGAATTGTTCCTCCCAGCCCCCACCCTCTTCATCATCCCCTCCTTCCCGGGTCTTACTAATATGGCCTTTGTTAATTTCCAAGCCTTTAGGGAACAACTGTTCACAACCCTTCCTTCTCGTCTAATTGTTCAATACTGCTGATAGCTCTTGAGCCCACAGAAGAGTATTCGATCTGCTCTCTCTGCTCTCTGAGTAGAAAGCAGGCGCTTCAGACACCCTGGGGTTTGTTGGGGGAATTTTTGTTATTGTTGTTCCCAGGAAGCTTAGAAATTCATTCTCCACTCAAACACAAACATTATCAATACCCCTGAAGAAGCCCTGTGTTAGAAGCAATTGCTACAGTCAACCAGAAGAAAAGTTTTAAATTTACGTGGAAAACTCTGGCTTGTTCTACATTTATTTAGTGTTTTCCACTCATTGAATTTCTGAGCTAGAAAACTATTTGACCAGGTACATTATATCATAAAAGGATGCTACCAAATGTCAAATCACAAGGGACACTTCCATATCCAGTCATTTCTCTATTGACACTTCTTGGAACAATGAAATCAGCCCAGCTGGGGTCACCCACACTAACTCCCACTCAGGAAGAAGCACTTGCCTGGGGAAAGAAACAAGCTAGAGGGTCAGGAGAACTGTCTGGTCCAATGTGCTTGGCTCCCAGGGGAAGGATGTCGAGCACAGTGATAGAAAGAGACTTGGCAGACAATGCTGAGCTGAGGCGACCAGAGCCTTGACCCCTGGAACATGGGTCAGTGCTCTTTTCCTCTACACCACCATGCCTCCTGTGTGTTTTTTATAGTTCTTCCTTAGTAACTAGTATCAATTCTAGCCATCTCTGAAACACCCAGAACGTGAGGAAGACACGCACTGTTCCCTTCTCAAATGATCTGAATCCCCCTCACCCCAAGAAAAAAGGGAAAATTCCTTTGCAGACATACAGAGATTTAGATCCGAGCTGCCCCTTCCTGATCCCAGTGTTATCTATAATCTTGTCCTCATTGAAACTCTGGAGGGCTTAATACCAACCTGGCTCATAGCAGTAATCGTAGTCATAATACTACATACCCTTTACTGACCATCTACTACAGACTAGAACACTTAGAAAGTCATTTCTAATTGTCAAACAAACCCATGAATATTATTCTCCCATTTTATAGATGGTAAACAGAGATGAAGAGACTCAGATAGGTTAAGAAACTCGCTCAAAGTCACACAGCCCATCAGCAGCAGAGACATGATTTGAATCCCATCTGACACAAAGGTGGAACCATTTTCCATTAGACTATGCTGTTCTCAGCACTGCCTTAAGAATTTAAAGATACAACTCACTCCCCTACAGCTCTCGGGAATCAGCTGGTATTAGAACCAAGCTGGTTCTCTGGTTTACATTTTTCCAAGCATGAAAGCAATACAGTCTCACATCATTTCCATGGATACCAGATACTTATATCACTCAAGCAATCAGAAACAAGATGAGTCAGTCTTAGCAAAAGCACTAAGTTTAGACTGAGGATAAGCTATGTGGGCAAAAAGATGTGAAGTGGAAGAGACTGAGGATTTTTTTTTTTAATTCTATCATAAAGCCAAAAGAAAAAAAAAACTTGATTCATTTATTCTTCCATCCTCAACAAATGTTGGCTGAGCATTTATTATGTGCCAACTTTTCCTATACTGACGGATAAAGGGAACTGTTGAAGTTTCCAATTTCCTTTGCCTAAAACACTCTGTCTGGTATGAGCCATATCTAAAGACAACCTGTCAGCCGTTCTCCTTCATCATTCCATTTTACCCTGATACAGATGCTCTGGAAACACAACAGTTTCTGCTGCTGACTTGACTAATTCTGTTCCCCTTACTAAAGAGTGATGTTTTTTTGTCCATTTCTAAATAGAAACTATCGATAAAGTAGAACCTAGGAGATGTCATCCAAATGATTCACCCATCTGACAATAATTCACCTTCTAAAAGAGGGTACAGATACACAGGTCTCAACAGTCCCACTGGTCATTAGTTTCCTGTGGTTCTCCAAAGGTTCACAGAACAACAAGGAATAAACCAGGTTTTCAATCAGATACCAGCAACGGTGCCACTGAAAATTCTCCTAGAAGGCACTAAGTCATAAAGAACTAGCAGGAATGAGTCAGAGAGAGGGACTAGAGATGATGTGATTAGAGGCAGAGAGAATGACAAGCACAGGGGCCCGACGGCAAAAAAGAATATGGAGTATTTGACAAGGTACAAATCGCATATATATGTCTGGAAGGTGGGAGGTGCTAAGAAGGCTAGAGAGGTAAGCAGAGGCCAGAGTTTTTGAGGAACATTGCAGAAGAGATCTCTGGATCATTGATTCATCTTCTATTCATTTCACTAATGAGCACCTACTATGTGCTTGGTGTGATGCTGGCCTTGAAGCTATCAAGATGGGTTAGTAACATCTCAGGATACCTGCAGCAGCACTATTCAACAATGAGCTGAGCTTTTAGCAGCTGGTTAGTGCTCAACTTGTAATGTAAACTGGAACACAAGAAAATATCACTTGCTTTTCCTAATCCATCTACTAAATTAAACTATTCACACCTGTAGGGAAAGGACTCACTTGCATTGGTTTACAATGAATATTAGCCAACCCCCTAGGATAATGTTGGACTTTTGCCCACTCATCAATATTAATGGTAACCTATCTTGATACAAACCTGTGTTCTCCCATTTCTCCAATTTCAGCCCTCACACCAAGGCAAATTCTTAATCCAACTAAAGTTTCAAGGACACACACTCTGGGGCCACTGGGACCATAAAAATTCACATGGCATCATCAAGACCACTGAGTGAAAAAAAAAAAGAAAGAAAATTACACACTTTCTAACAAAAGAGAAAGCCCCTGATCAATTACAAAGGAAAAAAAAAAAAAAAATCACCCTGAATGTTGTAAAAGAAGGCAGAATCTTTTTCCAACAACGACCATATAGGATGTGCACATTTTTCCACAGGAAGAGTCCACTGCTTCTAAACACTGAAATAAAAGTATCTCAACTACCAGAGACCTGATTCCATGAGAGTAACCCAAAAGTTATGAGGCCACAGAATCCATTTTTTGATCACGGCAATGAATTCACGCAGTCCCTCACCTTGATTTTCATCATTATTTCCAAATATTCAGAACCTACCTGGCTGGTGGCAGATTACAGGCTTATAGTCACGTGAAAAAAATCATCCATAAGATCCACTCATTCACAACGCAATCAGGTGTCCTAACCATGTGAAATATGAAAGGAAACCACTTTACGTCATCTTTCTGCAGCGTCATCTTTCTGCAGCCGAGCCTGGCCACATGCCACGATGTCAACTTCTAGTAAAATATCTTGCTATGTGAAGGTAAGTTAAACACACAAAAAAATGATTTTAAATGTATCAAGAGACCCCATTCCTTGATACAGAAACCTTTACTAAGTATCCTCTGTGTGCTCAGCAGAAGCAGTTACTTCCTGTACAGAACACATCATTTAGGTGAGGAGAAACATACAGGCACAGACAATCACAGAAAATCTGCACGATTACAACAGTAAAGTTCAGTCAGGGGAGTCACTGACACGGCCCCAAAAATGGCAAAGGGGGAGCATCAAACAAGCCCAGGGTAAGCCAGGAAGGCTTCCTGAGGGAGGCATTTTGGAGTTGTCTTATAGAACAAACAAGAATTAGGAAGGTGCTCCAGCGGTTACACACTTAAAATTAACTCTGCCAAGTCAGCAATATTCTGTTGGGCTGAGTTTTGTAGAATGGGAGAGACTACATAATAAAATTTGCTCATTCAAGCTTTCCTGGGACCTAACAGGGTGTAGTTGCCTGGAAAATGACATCCCATCCCCATCCCCACCCCCAACCCCTAAAGTGTTCATGTCTTAATCTCAGAGCCTATGAATATAGAAAAGGAGATTTTTGTAGGTGTGAGGAGTTAAGGATCTTGAGGTAGAGAGATTAGCCTGCACTATCTGGGTTGGCCCAAGGATGTAATCATAAGGGTTCTTTTGAGAGAGCGGCAGGAAGGCCAGAGGCCCAGGAGAAGGAAACAGAGACTGCAGCCGTGCCTCTCTGGGCAGGGCTCTGAGTTGGTGGTAGTTTGTTGCAGCAACAAAAGGGGACAAAAACACAGGGCCTGTATGAGTAAGAAGAGCTGAGTTAAACCAACAATGACCTGACACCCCCACCCCTCATGAGGCAAGAGCCAGAGTGACAATGTTTATGACTGATGAGTGAAACTCTATATGCCAAACTTAAAACAGGTGCAAAATATTACCAATGTTTCATCTTGCTTACATGACTAAAAGTGAGCAACCAGCTCCTGTCCGGGGAATGAATATTTGCATGTCTACGCCAGTCCAGCTCCCTCCAGGCTCAGCTGCTGCTCAGAATCCTCTCTACTCCACAGGTACGTGACACACTCCCACATGAGAAAAATAAAGAAACCAAGGACCTAGAAGGCATGTTTTTGTCCCATGAGTTCATCACTGTACCCCCAGCACTTAGAACAATGCTTGGTGCTCGATAATATTTAGTGAACTAATGAAGGTCTGGAGTTGTAAAAGATCACCTATTTGTGCATAACAACTAAGTCTCCAGTGGATAATGTGTCTTCTGCAAGCTTATGTGATTGACCAGACACTACAGATTTTGAGGAACCATCCTCCTAATTGCATTTCTGGGTAGAGCCATACAATGTGACCTGTAATAAAAATGACAAAACAAACATTTAGAGAGAAAGTCTATGGAGTCAGGTTATATGGCAATATGTTAGCTCTGGTTTCCACCACGCTAGAGGGAAGCATAAATATCCTGGAGTTTTACTCCTTGGCTTAATGCTGAAATGGCACAAAACAGGCAGAGGTCTGATTTTCTGAGATTTACTATTGATGCCACTAGCATTTCAGTTGTAAAACATATACAAGTAGATATAGAGGCTCCTTAATTAGGTGAAACTGTGTAGGCACTGAAATATTCCAAACCTAAGAGCTAAAGGTGAAGGCAACATCACACTTGGACTGGCAAGGGGGAACAGCAGCAGCGACACTGAGGCAGGTCAGCACACATTTCCAAAAGGACCTTTAAGTTGGGTCTGCGCTGATGCTGAGTCTCACTGTGGCAGATGAACAAGGGTAGGAATTATACCGCTGTGGGTCTTAGACTAATGACTAACACAGGAAAATAAACATCCACACTTTTTCTCAATGTTCTCTGAGCAGCTTAGCCTGTGCCAAACCCAGTGCTAGATCCTATAGAGACAGAAAAGAAAAAAAAAAAAAATCAGAATTAATTTGGGGGCCTTTCCTTTGTCCCAAACTGCATGTAAAGTGTGAGGTATGGTACCACGGCTATCATCCTCATTTTCACAGTGAGAAAACTAAGGCTTTCAAGGGTGTATAGGAATCTGAATCCAAGTGTACGTGACTGTGGGGTCCATATTCTTACATACAAGCATCCTAAGTGCCTCTACCCAGCAAAGACCTGTCACTGAATGCCATCACCAGGACAAACTTCAACACACACACACACGCACACACACACACACTTCAGAAAATATCTAGAAGCAAAAGTTTTCCACAGAGCCACCTGCCACAGGAACACAGAAATGTTGTTTAAAACCTTCTAGATGAGAGGTTCTCAAGATTTAGAGTCCATGACATTCACCTAGAGGGTGTATTTAAAAGAGATTAGTGGGCCTCCACCCCCAAGTTTCTGATTCCATAGATCCCGCAGAGGCGGAAGGTAGGCCCAAGGATTTGCATATCGCACAGGTCTGCACAGGAGGTTGCTGCTGCTGACTTGGGGACCACACTTTGAGAACCACTGATACATAAATCTGCAATGGACTCTCTCTAAGGGCTAGGATTCACCTTTGTTCACCATACCTAGGATACTTGGCACAGAGTAGGTGTTTTTCATAAACTATTGACTGAATAAATGAATCTGTTGTGTATTTGAAAAATAACCAACTTTATTAAAATTGTCTGCACACTAAGTGCAAACAGGTTCTGACTCGGGCCTGGGAGATTATCTCAGGATTAAGGGTGTGAGCACCTTGATGAATGTTGAGACATACCCTTTAGCCTCCCAGAGGCGTGGAGTCGGTGTCTAGGTACTGCTATCACAAATTTTCTCAATCATGGCATATGAGGAAGAACAGGGAATCGCTAGTAATACTCCACTTACTAAGTGTAGATTCCACCCAGATAATTCTACACAGGGGGTATTCTGGAGCAAGCTCCCAACCCCGTAAAACTTAGCTTTCTCTTCTATCAAATAGGGTCTCAGGACAGAAACAATATAAAGTGTTTAGATCCCTGGCTAGCACACAGCGAGAATTCTTCAGTGGTGCTAGGATAACTTAATCATCAACATAGCTCTGTCAGGGTCATCACAGAAATCTTGATCTTCAATAAACATTCACTCAACAATATTCAGCAAATATTTACTGAGCATGCCATTCACTCTGTGGGGATATGTTTGATTCTCAGATGCCACACTGAGTAACGGGTTAAAAAAAAAAAGTCACCTCTCTACATTTTCTTGACATCCCCAAGGACTCGTTCTTAAATCCCTGGGAGGAAGGGGCCAAAACAGTGCTCTGGAAGAGCACAGGGCAAGAATCAACAAGAGTTATGTAAAGAGGTGAAGCCAGGTGCTCCTCCTTGCTGAAGAGGCCTGAAGAGGGTTGAGTCAACAACCCTACTTGCTCTTGGGCCAAACAGTCACCGCACAAGCAGGTCTCCTGGCAGATGTGAGTGAACCAGAAGAGAAGGCGCACTGTCTGGTAGCTACAACTGGGAGGTTCCAGCCCCGGATCTCTCTTAAGTTGCTGGCAGATGCGCAGACACCTTTCTCTATGCCGTAAGTGTGTCTTGAGACTTGTAGACCCCTTACCTGAGACACTAAAGGTAACATAAAGTGCCCTCTCACCACTGAACACCTTAGTGAAAGTCAGTGTATACAATATATCACATATACACACAGACTGCTAAGCAAACTCAAATTACAACTACAGGAACCAGAAAGCAGAAAGTAGCCTTTATAATTCTGTGTTCCTGTGTTCATTCATAATGTAAAAAGACTTAGAAAGGTACCCATTTGGACTCTTGGGAATAGGAAAATCCCAAAACCATAGTTTACTATTTTCAAAGGAGTTTCAATATGGGCAGAAATCAAGAATGCTGTTCTTCAGGCTAAGTTTATATCCTGAAATATGCTTCTTGTAAGAAATAATTTAAAAATGAGGAATCTAAAATTAAGCAAAAATAACATACAGTATGTTCAGCTTTGAAATTTGCCGGGACTCAGCCAAGTTTACCATAAACAGAAGGCAGAATTGTCTATTTTTAACTTTACAGCCCTTGGGTGATTAAAATTTTGAGCCATAATAAACAACGTTTTTCTTCTTTGCAACATAATTTCTCATTTGAAATTGCAGTCTTTTTAGTTGTTTGAGATATGAATCGAGTACTTTGTATTTTTTCTTTCTTAAAATGAAATTTTTGCAGACTAAATGCATGTATTAGCATGCCAAACAAAAATTGAAAAGAAAAAAAAAAAAATGCAGCTCATGGCCCACAATGAAACTACTTTCTCTTCTCTTTCACATCAATACCTTTGGCCTGTTGCATTTTAGGAGCAGAACGCAATCAATACCAAATCCCGCCATGCTGCCTACGTCAGTGAAGTCGCCACAAACACCTCACCATCACCCAACAGATTATTTGGCAATGTGGCATCTTTGCAGATCTTTTATGTCAGCAGAAAGTATATCTTCCCACCAGGAAAGACAGTTGCATATTCAGTAAACCAATAGCCTTTGACACACCAGTTAATTACATCAGCTAGCTGCCATCTCCTGTACATGCTCATAGTGTTAATGAAACTATTTCAGTGTGGAAATGAAACAGGTCAAGACACGCAGATCAGGAAACAGAAGGGATTTAGGGTCATATAGAATGTCAATGCGCTGAGTCACACAGAACTTAACCTTGGCCCCCAAAAAGGATATTAAAAAAAGAAAAACAAATCCCTCTGATGTGAATAATGCTAGTGTTCTTTTCCTTTGGTGTCATTTAAGTGTTAAATAGCTCAGAACTCTTTAGAAATTATTAGGTTTAACAGTCTACCTCCCCTGCAGAGCTATTAGCCATTGAGTGATTGGAGATAACTAAAGCCACTGTACCATAGTGATAACTTAAAGTGCAATGGCGTTTTCCTTCCCGAGGAAAGGGGCATGTGAAAGATGCTGCCCAATTTCTGGCTTGGAAGGACAGACTGGTGACCACCACTCATACTGAAATACAGGGAGATGAGCCGATTGGTTGAAAAAACAGGTCAAGCAGTGCAAGATGTTAATTCAGAGTTTTTGTTTCTGTTTTTCTTTCATCTAGTGTGAGTTTTTAAGCCTCCAGAGAAAGGCTTATCTCCTACTTCTGTCTTCGAGAGCAACAGAAAATACCCCACCAGACACTTCGATATTCAAACCTGTTATTAAGGTCTAGTTAAGGACCTTGGAGCCCAGTTTTCTAAATAACTCCTCAGATGATATGATTCTGGATCCATTAGAATCCAGGTATCCATTTTGTTGGCATTCCCCTTAGCATTTGTACCCAAAACTGGGCAAAAAATTCCAGTTGTGGTCAGACCACAGCCCAACACAGCATTAGGTTTTTATACAGCGATGTCACACCGCTGGCCCCTATTATTCTTGTGGTCAGTTCACAATCTTGGATTGTTTTCTCATGAAATGCTGTCAAGTTAGGTTTCCTCCACTCTGCCTTTACAGAGTGGAGTTTCTCATTCTAAACGCAGAATGCCCCCTTCCTAACCCAGTCGTTAAAAAGGGGGAGATTTTCATTTCATTCTTACCAATTCAATCCCCAGTTCTGACAGAATGTCCAAATGTAGACAGGACCTTTTGGAAGATTTTCCAGTCTACATTCCAAAAGAGAAAGGGAGTCTTTTTTATCCCTTTTATCACTGGATTTTCTAGATGCCAGGCCACATTATAGATAACACTTTTCCCCCATAAAATTAGGTTTGGGAGACCTTCACATAGAGGACTAGGTAATTTCTCATTAGTCTTGAAATAATGCAACTCTATGATAAATTATTTATAGTGATTTCAGGATACAAAACATATAATAATGCCCATTTTAAGGACTATACTAGCCTACTTTCACCTGTATCCTCCCTCCCCCCTAAAAAAAAGATTCCCCAAAACCTAGTCTGATATATACCAACATTCTGGGAGCCAGTAAACAATTTAGGTCTTTTCTATATGCAGTAGTAAGGAATGTTGATTGCATACATTTAGCTATCAGTATGTAACAGGCTGAGTAGACTTCAGGGCAGAGGTACAGGAAAGTGTAAACGAGGCAATTTTGTGTGTGTGTGTGTGTGTGTGTGTGTGTGTGTTGAGGTTTTTTTTTTTTTTTTTTTAAGTGCATTAGCCAATTTTCATTACTTATCTCAGTTGTGCAGGTCCACTGCCTGGCTGTCTCGGGGTCACATAAGGATTCGGAGCTTAAGGAGTGAGTGGTCTCCAGGCATCTGTCTCCCCTGGATATTACTATCATCTATCATCACTTATTGGGTATCATTCAAGTTTGGTGGTGGCTAATGCCTGGATTTCACCAGGTCATGGAGCTGCAGATCTCAAACTGAGATCTCAAAACATCCTGCAAATTCTACTTATTTCAGATACCAAAATTTTCATTGTAAAAATCTCTAAAAGGTATAGAAACAATTTTATACCTCTGTGGAAGATGGTAGGAGGAGAAATATGCATAACCTGATGTGAATCAATGCTAGAAGTGAGAATGAACCTCTTGATAGTTAAGTTCCATGACATAGTCCTTTACAGGAGAGGAAAACATATGTTTGGGGATAATGTAGATGCATCTGTGCCTGAAGGTAGGAGGAAAGACAAAATCAGTCCCCAGTCACTGTCTAGGTTCATTAACAATGCCACCATGACAGGCACCGATGAGTCAGAATCGGACAAGAGAGAGTCTCATGAAATCCCAATTACAGAATGCTAATTCATATCAGCTACTAACTCTCCAGACTAACTTTCAGGGAAGGTATCCTAACTTCTTTCCTTACATTCTGGTCTGTAAAAGAGATACCCAGGAATCTCTTAGGTAAAAGGGAAAAAAGTCCTTTTGAACAGTAGAATCCTGAGTTGAGAGTCCACAGCTGGTCTCTGCCACAGAAGCTGCAAGCCACACAGAGCCCTGTCATTAATGCCCACCAGGGCCAGTGCCCAAAGATCCCTGTGTCTCTGTAACCTAAGAAGAAGAGCTCACAGATCAGGTTCCAGGATACCCTTTGCAAACTGTTTTGTTCATTTTTATCCTCGGAGTTAACTAGATGAGTCAAGAATTACTCCTATTTTACAGATTAGTTAATTAAGACTCAGACTTTTCAATGACTACATTTTTATTAGAAAGTGAGAGACCAGAGACAATCACAAGTCAGTCTGAGCACAAAGACTCTTTCCATCTCTAAGGGAGCAGAGGTAAGGCAGGTGTATTTTGAAAATGAGTTTTGTTTTACTAAAAGCTCTTGCTTTTTCATTCTCTGAGGGGAGAAAGTTACCATAATCACTTTTCTTTTTTGCCCTAATATTCTCTCCAACTAATTTGTTCTCTTTCAACTGGCATAAAAAGAGAAAGGGAGTTAACAGTAAGAAGAGAGAACATTGAATTTTCACATGCTAATTAGTGTACAAGCAACACCTACCACCATTGGAGACTTCACGGCTTCCATATTTCTTCCTCCAAACAAGCAAGGGACTCATAACTGACTCTGACAAATCACTGTTGGGATTTGGGCTTAAAGCTGGAGGCAATCAAACGCAGATCCCCGGTAGATCGGTCTGACACAGGTTCTTCACTGTGGTTGCACACCTGGGATCCCCAGGGGAGCATTAAAAAATAAAGGTGTCCAGATCTCATCCCAGAGGATTCTAAAAGGTCAGTCAAGGTGGAGAGCTGGAGTCCAGAAGCAATGGAACTAAGGGTTCACCACAACACAAAATACGTTTATTCAGAATTCATCCAAAGATGAAAACAGGGAGAGAACTGTGTTTCCCAGTAATGTATATGCATCTGATGTTTAAGTGTTGCATGTATCCATCCACCCTAGAAGCTGATCCTGAGTTCCACTTGTAACTCTTCCATGGTAAAATACAACTTGGTCTTTCTGAATCTCTTTTTCTCCAGTCTGTAAATCAGGTCAGTAATACCAACCTTGCAGAGTTGTTTTCAAAATTAAATAACAATGAAGTAACAATATCTACAAGATACTTATTAGCAAGAAACACTTAATAAATGTTGCAGCCTTCTGAAATGTCTTTCCATTTGACCGCTCTAGGTACCAATAACTCACTTATCTTTGAGTCACTATTATTTCCAAAATCTGTAAGCTTTGTCTTCTAGCATTTTCCCTTAAAATTATTTTGATCCCTTTGATTACATGTGGAATATTTACATTCATAATCCAATTTTCACATATTGATAAGATCATTCACTTGAAACCACTATTACATAAGTGGGAGTTTCTTTTAAATATGGGGTACCTACTCTGAGCATCTATGATATGCCAGGTATTGTGTCAAGCATTCTATACTTATAATCTAATTTAATTTCATTTAAATACTAGAAAGCCTCCTATGGGAAAGAATTTTTTCATTTTATGGATGAGAGTAAATTTCATAGAGATGAAGTAACAAACTGTGTACATGTGCACACATACAAACACACACAGAGTTAGTGGGAAAATTTGCTAAAATTTCAACCCAAGTCTGTCAGTACACCAAAATCAGACCATAATTGTGTCTCCCAGTGTATAAAATGTTCTGTATATAAAGTGTAGATGAATACTTCATGTACAAAGTATTCATAACATAACTTATGCATATGTGAGTACATGTCAAACGAAGAAAGACTGAAGCACAGACTGCTATACTCAGAGAAGCATCATAAAACTAATTTCTAGATCAATATTGAAATCCATCTAGTGTCTATGTTTGGCATTAATTTACCTCTCATAAGTGTTAGAAAGGTTCTAGAACACCTCCCCCAGCCCTTTTATACTATTCAGGCTTTTTATTAGCCCTAATGTTGATTGCCTTCCCAGGGCATCTACTGGTTTGCATATAATTTGTCTAATTAAATTTAAAGAAGGGATGTTTCAGGGAGCACCATTTCATCATTTCCTCCTATACTTCATGCTGTGGACTTTAATGAGGACCTAAACCCCATCTTAACTCAGCCTTGGTTTCAGCGCAGATGAGCTGTGCTTGTTAACTTGTTAAGACAGTCTTCAGTTGTCAGGAAAAATAGCTTTATTAAGGTCAAGGAATGCAGAGAGTTTGATTAAAGCTAATCAAGGAAGAAAGCCAGACTGCAGCATGGTGAATCGAGTCTGAGTACAACATGTTTAACATAACTTAACCTAGCCTATCTGCTAAGAGCAGACATAAATATGATCAGGTTTCTGAAAAGAATGCATGAACAAATGCAGGCATATTACATGGTGTAATATATATCCTGAGTTTAACTTGAATAACTCCTTCGAGAAGCAGTGTGTGTGTGAAGCCACATGGATGCGAGTGGCAGTGGAAGGTTGTCAATAGCCCCTGTCATTTTAAAATGGGGGGTTTGGAGGGAATATTTATTTTCTTTCAGATATAAAATGTGTGCTGTCAGGATATATCTGGCCTATGAGGACACACAGATATCTCTGCCTTGTTCATTCGAAAGTTAGGTTTCCAGCTCAATACACCCAAGTGACTGTCATTAGTAAATGTAATGGTGAGGGTATATGACATTAATAATATTTTGGAGAGCTCTTCTAAGTGGGGTTTGGAATACTGTTTAATTTTAAGAAAATTAAACATTTGGGTTACAGGAAGGAAAGGTGGGAATCTAGAAATCTGAAGAACCAGGCTACAGTCCTGGCTGGACAGTAACCGTCCTATGACCTACCAAACGTCTCTCGGTGGGGCTACCTCGGCCTCAGTTCTCCTGAGAGCCAAATGAGAGGAGCGGAACTAAGTGGTCTCTTAAGATCTAAAAGTTCTAGGATGTGATGAAAGTCCACTTCCAAGTTCTCTGGTGTGATTAAAACCTCTGAGAACCTTCATACCATTTTCTTCCTAAATGAAGATAAGAAGTTAATATGAAGAATCACCTATATTATTATTTGATACTTAAGTGTTAAGAACCCCAATTCCAAAAACAACCGTGGAAAATGAAAGAGTATAAAACCTTGAGGAGTTTGAAACAATTCAAAACAACTGTCCAGATGATTATCTCTTTTCTCAATACTATTCTTTTTTTCTAACTTACCACTTATTGAGGTAACTTTGTCCTACATACAAAATAATATAAACTCATATACTCAGGTTCCCCATTCTACTCTTGACTTTATTTTTCCATTCCAGATGTGCAGCTTTGAGACATATTATTACTAATACACACACAAAGAATACAAGCACACCTTTTAAAAAAAACATATTTACAGTTAATTCCATGACAATGCTCTTAACCAGACCCTATGTTAAATTCATAATTGCCCATCTATAATATTAACAACTACTAAATACTTTTACTTGGTCATCACAAAACTGAAGTGATCATAGCTAAGACCATTATCAAGTCATGTAACTTACACAGCTGAAACAAATAAGAAACTCCATGAGAATACATGCATTCAGATTTTAGAGTTTCACAGAATAAAATGGACACGAGAAAACAGCAGACAGCGATTTCCACTAAGGTCTGACTCACCACCTTTTTCTGATTTACTGGAGGTAATGGAATACAGAGGCTTAGGAAGAACAGAAGAGAGCTGTGCATAATGGGATTTAAATAATCTGATTTTCCTAAGAAAAGAAATTGAGAAGCAAAGAGATAAAGGATTTTCTGTACACACACACACACACACACACACACACACACACACACACTCTCTCACACTCACATTTCTTTAAAGCACCCTGCCGTTTCCAAAGCACTTTTGTTTCTTAGCTATAATCTAATCATTATTTTAAAAATCCATGAAGAGAGAAGGTACTATTATTTCTAATTTTAAAAAACCAGAAAAGCAAAGACTGAAGTCAACGTCAACAATTTCAGACTCTGTAAATTGCAGTTCTAGAAGTGGACTCTGGGCTTACTGAATTCTAACCTCATCCCACTCTACATATCATGCTTCCTAGTTACATTCTTTTTTAACTCAGCAAGTATTTACTGAGTTATGTGTCAGACAGTGTTCTAGATACTAAGATAACAAAAGTGAACAAAACCAATAAGGTGTTTTCCCTCATAAAACATTCTAGTGTACATATGCATGTATTTATAATACATATAGTTTAGTATATATGAATTTTCATATGTTTTTCTATACTAGCAGTTTATGAGACTCATTAAAAATTAAGATCATATATAAATATTTATTATTTTTTAAGAACTGTACTCATTAGGTCAACAAAGAACAAATAAACCCCGGGCACTCCTGCCTGCCTTCCTTCCTCATTCCTCCACACAGCTAGCTTTTTAAAACAATCTAAGTAAATAGCAAAGCAACATCTATTTGAGTTACACATTTGTTCACATGCTGTGAGGGAAAAAATGGCTATAAAAGTCTTTAGCAAAAGGAAAGCTTCAAAATTATGGAGAGGGTTTTCAAAAAAAGATCATTTTAAGCACACACACAGGATCTTAAAGAATGCACATGGATATCTTGTTTAGAAAAAGTTTGGGTTTTTTTGTTCTTTTTTCTTTTTAATCTATACAAAGCACCATCTTAAAAAGCCTTCTTTGGGAGGGGGGAGTGTCTTCTCTCCATCTCTAGTTCTGTTGCTGAATGAAAGATCCACAGGAAATTAACACAGTGGTAGGGAGTTTCTTGCCAAGAGTGAACTCTGAAACAAAAGACCCACTATTGTGTAAGAAAATCTGACATCTATACCCTCAGCCATGTTCTAAACTTCAGTAATCCTTCAGTATGATCTATGATTTGTTATAAATTTTTAACATATATAGCTAAAGTGTTATATTACTCCTCATCTTCCAATTCCTTCTAAAAAGAAACAGATTTTAGTTTCTTTTTTCTTCCCTGCTTTAGTTGTCTTTTTAGTCAGCACCAGAGTTCGCCAATGAATTCAACTAGCTTCCCTCTTTTACCGGCATGTGAAAAGCATGCTGGCTTTGAGGTTTACAGGATTTTGATTGTTACCAAGTTACCTGAGATTATAGTAGTAACCTTTGTTGTTTTGAGCTGATGTTACAGAAAGGTCCCTTTCTCTCAGTAACTTCATGAACTTGACATTGTTCCTATTTCCCCATTTCTAAGAACCTTGACAATATTCACACCAGGGAAAGAACACCAATACATGACGGTGGGAACCAGCAATCTAAGAATTTAAAATCAAACCAAGTACTGCTCAAGTACATCAACTAATAAGCATGAGTTCTAAGGTGAGACTTCTCTTTAGTAATCATTGTGTATGGCCTTGTTTGACAGTCAGTGCTAACCTCTGAGAATTTTCTAAAGGTATTTTCTTGATTCTTTCTGTTCAAATGATATAACCAGAGTCTGTCATATTTTCTCTGCTATTCTTGAAGAGCACATCAAATTTACTAAATTGAGTTTATCAACTGGCTTATCTTTAATTGCTTCTAAAGAAATGTATAAAATTGTGACTTATCAACACACAATCATGTTCATCTGCTATTGAAATAGGTGCCAGTAAAGCCAGAAGTAGGAACAAGTCACCAAAGTATCAGCTGTAGAAGTTTTCTGGGCACATTCCAAAAGTCTACATCTGCTTGGCAACAACTCAGAAAAAAAGATACGGTTACTCTTTTTACAGTAACATAGCTTTCCCAGGCTTCAGCGTATGAAAAACAGCTTGCTCTGTATCTGAAGAAAATCCCACCAGATTTGCAAAAATCATGTACTCACTATTCTGCCCCATCAACTTAAACATTACTGTCATACATGGAACCAAAATCATCAATGATATGGTTGTCATATATTGTGCTGTTCATGTGGCTGGAGAGACCAAGTGGAGATCCTTCCCCCCTGCCTTTTCTTTTTGCAACATAAACACTTAAGCATTTAGTGATAAAATATTAAAAGCATGAGGCTCCAGACCCTGTGAGTATAAGCTGCTGATATAGCACCGGGCACCAAGGAAAGGCGTCAAGTATGTTAAAATGTAGCTCTAGCTTAGACATTAGGGCCCTAATCTTTCCCTAATATGCCTGCCTTGTTCCTACTGTCCAAGTGAAACGTGTACATCAGCACTAAAATGAATTCCCTTAAAATCTGGAGAGGAAATCCCACACATCTGTGTCAACGAACAAAGTAATTGTCACATTTGTTCACCACAGACAACAGATCTAGACACTGTTTTTAATTATAACATTAATTGATCTTTTGTCACCACTAATTAGAGCAATAACATCACATTTAGTTACTTTACTAGCCAGAGTTGACTTTGAGTTGCTAGAAAGTGCATCAATGGAGAAGAGGGTGAAGTGGGCAAAAAAGAGAATTTAAGAAACACAGTGGTATTATTTTTATAAAGAAAATATTTGTCACAGCTGCTTACACTATATTTTAATTAATCTCCCTCCTTGTGAGAACTTCATTTGATCTCTTTGGGCCTAGAGTTCATACTGCTATTATATAAAATGTTTCCTCATTGTTGGGAAATTACGGACAAGGAAGAATAGGTTGATGACTGGAAAAGCTACCTTTGTGCCTTAAAAAAAAAAAGTCACATGAGCCTGTCATACCCCTAGTCTGTGAGAAATGTGAGGGACTTTAATGGGTATTTTAGGAGAACCACTTAAAATGAAGTGATGAATTGGAATGGGAAAAAGTTATTCCAATAAAAGCAAACAAATTAACTAAACTGACCTTGGTCCACATAAAAGATTCATTTTCTTAATGGAAACAAACTCTTCGAGTCTAGCTCAGGTTTAACCACTGAAGTGGATGTGGAACCTAATTTAAGCTATAGAAATGTACGCCTCCAGAAACTCAGGTGTACACGCACAAGTAGGCAAGGGTTCTCAGAGCTGCGGGATACGCCGCCGGCCCGGTCCTGTATGACCCACTTCCACAGTGATTGCCACCTGAGTCGGAAACCTGTTAAGACCCAATTAACAAAAATGTTATGCATCACTGATGCATGCTTTGTCCAGAGCTTAATTCCACTGTTTTACTAAGTAAATTCTGTCTTTTCTATTCATTAACTTTCTCTTCCCTTGGGTACAAGGAGCAACTTCTCCCATTTTGTTGAAAAAGGGCTACAGAAGATCTGAGAGTTACAGGGCAATGAGTATGTCTTTTTTTGTCCATTACTTAAAAAGAGTAAGAGCACATCTGTCTTCACACATGTGGCATCTCTGATGTTATAAAAACTAGGAATCTTTCTTAATTAGCAGTCTGAACGATACTCTCAATATAGGCCGAGCAAATGAGAAATGGCTTGGTCTTGCCTCCTCTTCTCACTTCAACAGCCAAAACCGTTTTAACATAAAGTGGAAGTTATAACTGATTGACCATTCTGGGAACATAAGAAAAACTGAGACCCTAGGCTAGTGAGACAGGACTGTCGCACTTGAAGCAATCAAAGACACTGGCCTTTTGGAGAAAAGAATCAAGGATGTTTTGTAGGAAGTTACAGCTGAGTTGTGAATGTCTTGTAACATTCCTCACTTTACTTATGCTTTTACGTTGTTATCTCTAAACTCCCCCATGGAAATTGCCCCTTACTGTGAAACACAGCAAACAACTAGAAACTACAGATAAGAAAGCAAGGTTGTCTTTCATGAGTCTGCTTCATTTGCATAGAAACTATCCTTTAAAACCAAATTGTGTGTATTTGTGCTTGTTTTATAATAACAAATATACAGACATAAACTAATCTTGGGGCAGCTAGACTACCGGATATGGCCTACAAATGATCTTTTCTTAACCATATACTTTCAATATTTGGAGAATTTAAAAACAAACTAGCAAACAAAAAAAGCAAGAGGTAGGTCCCACCATTTGTTAAGAATACTCCTGTTCTGAGGGTTAGACATTAGGAAAGTCATCTATCAGGACCTGGTTCTCTTACCTGTAAGGACAGGGGACTCTATGGACTGACCTATGGTCTCTAGGTCTGAAATTCTTTTTATGATGTAAAATGATCAACTTCCAATTCATACAGGGCAACACTCACATTAAACAACAACATCTGAGGGAATTACATAAATCAACACTTTTACTTAAGACTACATTTTGGGTTGTTGGGTTTTTTTTTATTCTTTATTTTACACATAATAAAGTTCATCATTTTTAACTGGACTCTTCACTTCCATGTAGCTCACAACTCATGATGGTCCAGTCTTCTTCATTATTTGTCAAATCAATTAGATATTTAATACAATTGCATTTCTATGCTACTCACCCAACAAAGAGGCACATGAAATAAGTTTGACTGAAATAAATAACTCAATGCTGAAACATTAAATAACAGGTAGTTTTGTCTAAATTATTTCATTCAATTCATATACCTTATGAGTCCAATATTTGCCAAACACTAGAGTCAACTTAGAAAAGGCCCGCCCGCGAGAAACTCCCAGTCCCCTGAAGAAGCCAGTAGCTACTGTGGGACAGAAACGAGCTGGGTGCATATTCAGCAATATCCTCCCAATGGCTCCTACAGAGTACAAGGTAAGGTTTCGGTGATTAATAATTGGACTTAAAATTAAAAGCGAAGAAAAATGAAAAATAAATGTAAAAACTTCAACATTCATATTTTTTACCGGCTAAGAGGCATTTCTTTTTTAAAGGCTCACTGCCTAGGTTAAGAATATTGCAGTCTCTTTTTCATGTTTATGGGCATAATTATTATTTCTCAAAGTCCAGAAGTATCAAGGGGACACAGAAAATACTGCCAACTTTAATTTTAGCCAGGCATCTTACCAGACCATCTCCCATGTCTCCTAGAAAAAACAATGTGGTCAGGTTGATAGTTGAGTAATATGTGTTTATAACCACTTGAGAAGACCTCCTCGAAGAGCTTAGTTAATTTAACCTGAAGGAAGTTCTCTAATTTGAGTACTTCTGAACTTTTTAAGAGAATGGGTTCCTTTAAAAATTTGATAACCATTAAACCAACTTTTTTTCCCAACTAAGTTTTCCCAGAAAAATTCACAGGTAGTCTAAGTTTCTAATGCAATTTCAGGAGCCAAGGCACAATCAGAAGTTAACCCAACCTGTTCTGTTTACTATTTTTATTAATGGCTTGAATGACGGCATACTAACAATTGGTTGATGAATCAGGAAAGGGGAGATGAAACTAATAAAATTATCTTCTAACACTAATATTCTTTCAGTCTAGAACTCTAGAATTCAAAAAGAGGTCCATGCTGAAAGGTAAACTGCAGTCAACCAGAGGACGTGTGTGCGCGCGTGCGCGCGTGTGTGTGTGTGTGTGCGTGTGTGTGCATGTTTTATAAAAATCAATCAGGTATAAAATGGCAGAGACCATATGGGCAGCAGCGGTTGTTAACATATCTGCATGAGGGAAGAGAATTCCATCAACTCTGTGACGCTCCTGAGGTAGAAATGGCACCAAGGAGAGATGTTAATGAGAGACAGATTTCAGCTAAATCAAAGAAAGCATTTTCAAATAATGCGCATTGTTAACACAGAAGAGGCTGCCTATGAGGAAGGGAGAGCGCCTTCAACCTGGGAGGAGTTGAGTCAGAGCAAGAAGATGGAACTAGGTTCTAATTTCAGTTCTGCCTTCAACCAGACACATGAGCAGAGGCAAGTTTCCCTGTGCTTACATAAGTGAGTGTCCCCATCTGTAAACTGGAGGTTATAAAACACACAAAAAGTCAAATGACATGATAAGACAGTGTCTACTCTAGTTATCCTGCAGACGTTAGGTGTTCCACATGAGTTCCTCCGACCTTCATTCCACTCCCTCACTCACTCTCTCTTTGCTCTGGAAGTATTCAGGCAGAAGCTGTTGGGGGGAGTCACATGGGAGACTTCTGCAGAGGAAGGTGGGCAGACACAGTGGCCTCTAATATCTTTTCAAGTCTGTAGTTTGGCTGGCAAAACTATTCTTAGGTAGTATCTCTTCCACCTTTTGTGTATAAAGTTGAAAATGATTTACTTTCATCCCTCTCCCTTCCTTGGGCACCACCTGAAAATCAGAATGAATGCTCTTATTTTTCTTCTTAGGTATTATGTGTTTGCTAGCTCATTCCACTTTATTTCAAAGAATTTTCCATAAGCTCTTAAATGTTTCCATATGACACCATATTCCGCAGGTAACCTGAGTTCATACCATTCCCCAAACACGAGTCCCCATAAAGCGTTCCAGAATCTCTTTGTGAGCTCTGAATAGAATTTGTTAGACTGCCAAATCATTTGGTCTTCTGCAGATAGCCTTGTCGTTCCCAACTCAGTTATCAAATTCTTTTATCAGCATATTTTAATCAAAGCCTTTCAAAACAGTTTGAGGGTTAGGAAATACCATGAGCTCCAAATGAAAAAAGCAAGAGGGCAAACTATAACTACCAATTGGGACAAAAGCAAAGGGCCATTCTGACTTTGCTTTAAGAGACAACAGCAGAAGCTACTGTCATCTTGGGAAGAAAAAAAAAAAGCCAGCTCAAATGTCACAAGTGAATAAATTACTGGCCGTTCATAAACAGCAACAAAAAAGGAGGTGCTCCTGCTTTATTTCTAAACCCGCAACGTGTACACGAGATCTTGAGTTAGACTCGTCTGCAAACAGGGAATCTCTTTTGTCAAGAAATCATCATCCACCATTCAACAATGTTAAAAGTAAAACACAAAAAGGAAGCAGAGGCCCAGGTGCCCTGCATCCTAAAGCAGTGGATTCACTCCTCTCCCTAGCGAGGAGCAGCTCTGGTGGGTACAATCCGGAGTCGCAGCTGCTTTGGAAGCTGCTGGACTCTGCTGTCATTTCAGAAGCTTTGCTGCTCACATGCTCATCAGAACAGGGCCACCTGGATCCCTTCGCTCCGCTCCGGGGGAGGGAGATGAGGATCCCGCGGTTTTGGCCACTGTCTGGGAGGAAGCAGGCCTCCACACAAGGTGCTTGCCACCCTACCTGCAGGGTGAGTTTTCAAATAGGGTAGTCATTAAGAAGAAAAACAAAAAAGAAAAATTCACTGGCAGACAACTCCCATCCCAACTTTATAACTAAAGGAAATCATTGTTTCTTCCATTATATTTTCTTTCAACCATGACAATAAACACTCTTCAGCTAATAACTCATCAGTGGAAAGCTATTCAAAGAATTTTACATTGATAGCACTATACATGGAGCCTTGGAAAGAACTTTTGTTGAGAATTTGTTCTGAACCTCCCACTACTCAAGATACCTGGAAATGCCTGCTTCCCTGCTGGTCAAAATGGAAAACCCTTCTGAAGGATTCAGCATACAAATCTTCCTGTCTACTCCAGACAGAATTCATCTTGCCTTCCTTTGTGAGCCTGTATCTCATATTCAACACGCACTACATTGTTCAGTTACAACATCTGTCTCCACTGTGGACCCTAAGCCTCTTGAGAGTAGGTCCCAGTCTTATTCATCTACAGACCCATACTGCCCCGCATAATGGTTGGCTTGGAGAAGTCTCACTGTGGTCTCAATAAATGGTTGCTGAGTTAACTTGGATCAAAGGACACTGAAGGTCAAGAAGCTAAAATGACTGGCCAAAGATCACACAGCTAGAACAAGAACAAAGTGCCCCAGAAGCACTCTCTCTCTGATTCCACGCAGACTCTCCGTTGCTAAAGGAGAAAAAAAAGAAGATGATAGTGATGCCTTATTATCTTATTATCTCTCAAAACCCAATTGTTCTTCCTTCAGCATGGATGCAACTCTTCCTCCAGCAGGGAACTCCGATTCAAGAAAAAGGAATCTGTGTTGCCTAGTATTAAATAATGTGATAAAAGCTAGTAACACAGAAAGGTTTTACACATGCAAATCTGCCCTTGTACCCAATTTCGAGTCCCTTATTTTTCCTGATCTATATTCCTGCTCTCCAGATGGACCATCAGCTTTATGCCAATGCCAGCAACAGCCTGTGTATTGTTTGTTTAAAACAAAAATGATGGATTAAATATCATATGCAATGTGAGGAAAGAGGTTACGGCTAATATTCCTGTTCTGAAATATATTATAAACCCAGTCTACGTATCTTCTTTTCCCAGTGGATTCATATAAACAAAGACTGAGTTTTATTTTTCAAACTCATAGAGGAAGCATGTATTCATCTAGAATATGGAGTCTTTCCATCACTCCAGATTTATTCTTGTTCTAAGGCATCATTACCCTCCAAATTATACAGACTTATGTCATTTCATTGAAACACTCATTCACCCATCACATGCCCAGATCCAACAGTAACACTTTTGTTTTTAAATTATGCCAAAAAGAGCAAACTTGAAATTCTTTCACCTATATTTGAATATTCTGCAAGATGTCTTTGAACATCTCAAATAAATTCTAACAAAAAAAATCTACAATCTCAGTGCAAAATACATAAGCCAAAGAAACCACAGCAGAGGTCTCTTTGTACCTTCTGCATTATGATATAAAGCCATCCACGAAGCAGCTGCCGTAGGGTAGACTGTGTATCAAAACCAGGCCTACTGTATAGGCTCCCTGCCATGACTATGGATTGTGTCCTGCATATTTATATGTCATCTCCATTAAGAAAATGATTTAAAGTGGGAGGGGGGTGGGAAGATGGGACATTTAGCAGCCAGGATGGAAGAACTGCCTATAATGCAAAGATAAATCTATAAAGAGATTTTGATGATAGGATATCATTTAAGTAGATTATCATCAGGAAAAGAATACTGATTAGGGTCTAGGAGTCCCATGGGAACTAGAAGAAAACAAAGGTAGAACTCTCCATTTCCTTGTGTACTAAGTAGAAGCAAGGGGTCCATCTGGAAAAGTCACCTATGTACAATCTAATTTAATCTAATCCTAGACACAGTCTGGGCATCAGTTTCTTGAACCTAAGTTAAGTTCTATTATATCCTGCCATTTCTATCAACTAGCAAGGTTGAAACTTTATTTAAGCTGGAATTTGGCCCTCTCCAGTTGCACCATGAAGAGATAATATTTAAAGAAAGGTGTTTTGCAATCCCTTTGTTTGCAAAGAGTGATAAAATCTGTAGTGCTACCGATGCTTTCTAGATGCCAAGTCAATGACATCCATTTTAAGAGCATGCAGACTGTATGTCTAATGAGATACTCCTCGGTGCAAATTCACAGATACATTCAAGTTAACTCTAAAACTTTAAAATCAGTAATCTTATAGCAGATTTATACCTGGTGAGTAGATATTTATGCTTCATGCCCTTGAATTTGAACAGCTTTGCTTCTGGGTCATGTTATCTGGGAACTTGTCAATTTTTGATACTGGTTTAGAAGTATCATTTGAAGGGGAAGAGTTTACATATTTATAGGTTTGGTAGTTCATTATCTTCCTGTAGAATACACTCACACCTCAAAGAGAGCCTCGTCTATAAAGAAAGAATATTTGGATGATTAAAGCCAAAGAAAAAGAATTTCCCTATCCACTTTGGTAATTTTTTGGTTCACACAGGTCAATTAATCTAGTCTTATTTGCATGATAACTCTTTCTCCATTTAATAATACAAGATTGTCACTTTCTCTTGTATGCTTGCTCATGTGAAAATATTAGTAGACTAACAGGTATATATAAGCATCCGGAAAAATAAAAAGAAGCTATAATATAGACTGTTCCCATGAGTAATACTTTAAAATAACAGCTAAAATAAATAAAGTACAGCTACAAATACAACAGGAGTAAACAAGCAGACACTTACTAAGCTTAATTTTTAAATAGGATGTGTACAAGAACATGTATTTTATCTAGAACTTTGAAGCTAAAATTTGGGTGAAATGAAACATAGCAGCTATAACATTCTATGATTCTTTGAGTCTATTTTTATTTATTTGTTCACTTGAATTTTCTCCTTGTCATAGAAGGTAGCTCTAGTCTCCCCTTAGAATATCTTTTTCCACCTACACATCTTCCTACTGCAAAACACAAGTTGAGTTGAATGCACATTTATGTAACTTTAAAATCAAAAGAAAATGGAAAAAGTTCTACTCTGGTCTCACATGCTATCACCACCAAGCTTCAGCTAGTGGACATTTCATTTTACCAATATTCTAAAGAATGCACAAAGGGCTGTCACATTTGCTTTAAAAATCTACTTTCTTTAAATTTATTGAGTGGTGCGGGGGGAATGACACATTCAAAGTTACCTAGATGATGGTATCTGCTGCTATAATTTCTTCCACAATGCTATTTAAGGACAGCAGGAAGCTTCTTTTTATTGTACATCTACTTATGAAGTGCAAATTCTTTGCCTCACAAAGAGATCTCTATTTGTGCTGAAGCTATATTCACCATTTCCTGCTAATGAGGTAAAAAATGATTCCAGATGAGTGGGAAAATGTCTTCATTTTCACTGAAAATTAATTCCAGGGCAAAAAAAAAAAAAAAATGTAAGAAAGCTTAAGAAAATCTATAACTCTGTTGATCAACTTCTGGTTTCTTGTTTATATATTTTACTACCAAGAATTTTTCTCATTTTTTGGAGTAGGGTCAGTTTGTCATAATAGTATACTTTACATTTGGGGCATAAAGTGGCTTATTTCCATCCAGAATCCAGAGAGAGCTTATATGGCTTCTTGTCCCAAAGAAAACACTTCGGGAAAAAAAAAAAAAAAGAGCAACATGATAGATTACAGTATAGAATGTCACATAAAACACAAGAGTTCAAGAAGTCCTGGGAAAAACATGGTTAAAGGTGATCATTTAATCAACCTTAACTCACACTAGAATATTTAGCTATTGCATCATTTTGCAGCACGCAAGTCACACTCTGTCCTCAGTCCACTCCATTGAGTAACAGACAATGCAATGCTTTAAATTTGATTTCCTAATGTCCTAGAGGTCAATTTAAGACCTTTCCATTTGTTGATACATTTATTATCATTTTTTCAAGAATTTTTTTAACTGTCCTGGTCTTAGGGCTAACAGGTCAACAAAATGTATTACAAGGCTACTAATTACATACCACAAAATGCAAAGCTCTGCCCTCTTAAAGTTGCAAATCTGACCTGGACAGTTGCAAACTCAAAAGTCTCTTCCGACCTGAAACTTTAAAAAGTGCTGTGACTATGAATTCCCAGTGTTTTCTTTTTCCTTAAATGTAAAACCAGTTAAATGTGTTTAAAAGCAGTTTGTATAAGAGCCGCTTTTCAGCTTGAAATGGACTTAACTGCAGGTGGTTAATAACTCCGAAAACTAGAACCCTTGAGGGCCTAGTATGTTACCCTGATCACTTTTTAAAGCATTTTCGGTAATATCCTTTAAAGTGTAAACAGAAATGACTGGAATACTTTTCCCGAAGCTTCTCTTACTTGCTTTGATGGCAGTTCTGTGCTTCTGAAAATGGTCACTGTCCTGGGGATGTGAAGTAAGTGGACATAAGAATAACACCAATTAAAAACGGCCACTGTGCCTGGAATGCCCAACCGTGTGTAGTAACAAGCGTTGATTTTGATTTTAACAATATTGCCAAACAATCTTTAAATCTGGCAGACACAAAGAATACTAATCACCTAGATAAATGTGTTTCTTCTACATTCTGGAGACACGCCATAAGAATAGATCAAGTTTAGTAAGCTTATGTGAGTGTAGCACTGCGCCACTTGGCATCACTTGCTGAATTTTATATTATTTTATTAGGATATTAGTACAGATACTATGTGAAACTCTACACTTCAGTTAATTCAGTATTGTCATTTCACATAATTATAACTATAACAGCACAAACCAACCCTAAGGCCACGGATGCAGCACATGATTTAGATCAAAGAAATCTAGTTTGACCTGTGTGAACCAAAAAATTACCAAAGTGGATAGGGAAATTCTTTTTCTTTGGCTTTAATCATCCAAATATTCTTTCTTTATAGACGAGGCTCTCTTTGAGGTGTGAGTGTATTCTACAGGAAGGTAATGAACTACCAAACCTATAAATATGTAAACTCTTCCCCTTCAAATGATACTTCTAAACCAGTATCAAAATTTGACAAGTTCCCAGATAACATGACCCAGAAGCAAAGCTGTTCAAATGCAAGGGCATGAAGCATAAATATCTACTCACCAGGTATAAATCTGCTATAAGATTACTGATTTTTCACTGAAAATGTATATATACTCTCATATTCTCTTCCCCAACAATGAGGCACAAAGGTACTTAAGTATGTTTCCACAATAAAGGCTTTCAGCTATAATAACAGCTCAAGCCTTCAAACCTAAAAATTGAATTTTTAACTTTTCAAAGTTTTAGTCTAAATCAATGCAAAGATTTAGCAAGAATTATCACAAGACCTATTTCAGTCATACAAATTATTTAATGAGTACCCATGCACTCTGTGCCAAAGAGAAATGAAGAACACAATGCAATGCCAGCTTCTCTGATTAATGCATCCTTAGCTTACATTTCCATACAGCTTCTCTTAATTAAAGACAAGCAGAAATTTCCTCTTGCTGAACACTTTTAAGTTTAAGTTTACTTTTACAGCTATTTCTAAAAGTGTGTATCATTTGTTTTGCTGAGTAACTGAATTACCTCTCATGATAAAGCCATTAATTATGTGGACCTGATAACAACGGAAAAACATTTGGCACAGAAACAGAAGCTTGAGAGTTCCAGTGGTGTGGACACTGGGAGTTGGATGAGCAACGTTTTGTTGTCAGTGGGGGGAAAAAATAGCTAAATAAAAGCAGAAGTCCCACATTAACTGCACTAATATTTTAAAGTTCGTGGGAAAATACACCTAATAAAAAAAAGGTTAATGTCTATTATTTTTTCACCTGTCACAGTTATTTATCTGGAAATTAGCCTGAATGGTTTTCCTGCTTATATTATAGAAGGAAAAGACCTACACTGTCTTCTCTACATTACTTCAAGAGTACTGACATTTCTTCTTGATCAAAGTGATTTTCCTCTTGTCTGGATAACTGAAGCAATTCTTTCTTCTGCCCATCTTTGGCACTTACCCTCTGGTGCTTACCTCATGTAGTCATTTACTAGACTAGCCTAGAGTCAGGTGGACCTAGGTTCAATTGCCATCATCACCACAATTAACTCTCAGTGATTTAATTACCTCTTTACACCACCCTCCCCTAAGGCACCACTATCCACCCTTTCTTCCTTTCTTCAGTTCCTGAGTCTCTCTCTCTCAATCTCTCTCTCTCAGACTCAGACACACACACACACACACACACACACACACACACACACACACACACACACAGTCATCTCCCACAAAGTTCTTTGTATTTGGTCTCCTTCTACCTGGGGGCTCAAGGTGAGCATGGCTTTACCATCATATAAAGTAGGCTCCCTCATTTATTCTCCATCACCTTGTCTCTGTAGAGATTTATCACATTTAGAAACCATTTTGTTTACCTACCCCCAACTGGGAACTCCATGAGGGCAGGGCTCTCTCTGCCTTGTCCACTGTCACATCCCCAGTATGCAACACAGTGCCTGGCATGGAGAGGGCAGTCAATAATAGTTGACTAAATAAATAAGTGACCTAAAACAATATTGATTGAAATCAGATTCCCAGAAGTGATATTACTGATTCTGCATTTCTTTTCCTTTCTTCAATCAGGGGAAGTTCTGAAGTGTACAACCCACTGGAAAGGGCCTTACAGGCTGAGGTCTACTTTCATCACGAGATGACAGACCATTTCAGATAGAAACTATGTCACATGCATTAAGCTCAGAGCCTTATACACAGTAGGTACTCAATAAATATACTTGAGAGCTTTAATACCTAAATGGTAAACTAAAGTCTGTCAGGACAATGAATTATTAAGTAACTATTATTAGTTAAGAATATGATGACCTCTTAAAATGTTCAAGTTACATTTACCAAATATTAAATGGAAAACACAAAATTATGTGGGTACTATTATAACTTCATATTATATAAACCAAGCTTATCCATGAATCCAATTTTTTTCTGTTCTTAACATTGTTGCAGACTTAACAACAAAGGATTCAGATGTACAGATGTAAGTTCCTTAATGTAAGACCTCAAACTTTTAGGAGGAAAAAGTAATGGTAATAGGGAGACCAAGTGAATCCTGTCTCACAACCCAGTGATTCATTACAGGCATTCTGTTCTCTGGGGCTCATTCTTCCATCACTATGAAGGGATTTATAACCATAAACTCCATGAACATTAATGGAAGGTAGTCACGAAATTTCACTAGAAGTACACTAGAGAATCACGCCTATAAGAGAGAAATCTTTCATTTTCTGAGTTTATAAAAAAACAAACAAACAAACAAAAAACCCTCCTACTATAGCACAAATAGCAGTGCCTCTATGAACTGCCATGAGAGGTTCCAATCATCTGGAGAAGGTGAAATGCAACAGTTAAACTAATTCTGCTTTATGCACAGAAAAACATAGTTCATAAAGCTACATGCCTTTCATACCATCCAACCCCTTCCATTCTCAACAAGACTACCCTTTGATTCTGAAGGTAAATACTATTTTTAGGTGTTTCTTGTAATTTTAAAAAAGCATATTTTAAAATGCAATATTCGAACAAAATACACATGCAGGAAATAAGGAATTTACAATCAACACAATCATTATTTAATTTTTAATTAGGTTTTACCTAACAATGGAAAACTAAGTCTTCCTCCATCCACTTAACAAAATGCTCATTTAGAAACTCCATAGCTTAGCGAGCTTCCGAACAGATGTCTGAAATGAGAATTCAAGACTCAGGAAAATATGAAACTCACTTTATTCTGTTCTCAAGTGATCTGATAAACAAACAGCCTCACCCACTGCAGTCATGGTTGATAATTTATTTCTAGAGTCTGATGACTATATGGCAATCACTTTGCTGATGAAACACTCTATTTGGGTGGGATGTACCGAGATACCAACTTAACGAATGTCATTCCCACAAGCTAATAGACCATAGAGAAGATGCATATCAAGCAGTACTCCATTGAAAAACTACTTTTCACCTATCAGAAAATGCCAAAACAACTGACAGTGTTTATCAAATTCACAAAACCTCATTCCTGCTAGGCAATGTTCCACTGTCAACTTAGTTTCTTCATTAAGGTCATCTAAGCATTATAACACCCACATTTTCTGCATATTTGCAGTAACTAAAAATCCTTACCTTTGCAATTATTTATAGCAGCACTGGCAGTGGCAGATATGTACTGTGAGGTTATTTTGTTAATTAAGTCAGGGTCTTACTTTCTCTGTATACAAGGGCTTCCTCAAATCTATAAGTCTACTAACAACTGAAGAATTTTTCAACATTATTTTTGGGTCTTATATTTATACCATTGAACTCTTGTTATATGTGAGCAGATCTGAAATGAGAAGAAATTAGTATCAGACTATGTCTTAGGGGAAAAAAGAAGGGGGCCCTCCTCAAACCAAGACAAAGACAGAAGAGAGAATAGCACTCCTCAGATCACCCTTGGAGGGAAGGCAGAACCTGAATGCAAAGTGAAGGAAAGAACAGGGAGAACCACGGTCTTCAACATCTTTTTATAAGTTCAAAGGTTTCATTCTTTAGGGGATGTGAAATTTTCAATGTATAAATGAGCTAACTCTAACCATGCCAAAGGATAAGTCAAAGCTACCCTGTGTGGACCTTCTCCTCTTTGGGGCAAGGCCAACTAGACAAATCCTCTCAGTGATGTGCATGGAAGCTGAGGAGATCTTCATGGGTGGTCTAACTCAATGGTTGGCACAAAGGAGGCAACAGGTGCTTGCTGAATGAGTGGGAATGGAAGTAAAGACATCACATATACTGCACACCCTGTCCCCCATCTCAACCATGGCCGTTTCCAGCACATATGCCATATGTTCCCAGCTCCATACTCCCATCCTTTATTTCCCTTCAAGATCCTACTTTAATATCATCTCCTTAACAGCAGGCTAATTTTAATTCCTCATCTCAAAATTACTATAAAGTGAACAACAAACAAAAAGATTCCTAAACCCTGCCAGTAACATTTTATTTCCATATATGCACAATTAACGAAAGCTCAATGGTTAACAATAATTGCATATGAAACAAATGAATGTTAGATCTATAAAGAAGAGTGAAGTAGAGTTCTGTGGGTTAGTTTAAAAACTTCAATAATTCACCAGATGCAAAAATGTCCCTAACTCTAAATAGGTCTTAGAAAAGAAGAATGTCTTTCTATTGTCCTCACTCAGAATCAACAGGGACCTTGTACATAACCCTTCATATGCTTTGCCTCTTTCTCTACCAACCTCTGAGCACATGGAAGGAGAGCTGTTCCATTTTCTATATTATTCTCCTATCAACATATACCAGGTTACCTTATTGTTTGTGAGTAACTAACTTGTATTTGCTATGCTAATGCATTCTAACCTTCCTATCTGAACACAAAACTCAGTTTTCTTGCCAATATATTAAAATATCCAAGACGCAATGTCTGAAGCCACATCATTTCTAGTTTCTTCAAGACAGTCGGATTATAAAGACACTTGGATCACATAACATGGACAAGGAAAGTAAAGAAAAGCGATAAGAGGAATGTTAAGTCACCATGTAGGTGTGCTCTTGTGGCGTAGCAGTTAGATCTGCCACGTGCAGCCAAGCGCAGTCCACATGCATCCCAGGTCCACATCTGTGGGTGAGGGTTAACCAGAACAAACAACTACCTACAAATACATAAAGATACTTCTTCTTCTTCTTGCTTTCTTCCTCCTTGCCCACTCACCTTCATCCTGCCTGCACCTTTCCTTAAAAAATAAAGTCACCACAACTTAGGCCAGGTCCAACTGCATCAAAAGATAAGCTTTCAAAGAAAAGTCCAGAACATTCTCCTAAGTAACTGACATGCCCTCAGCTTCCAAAGCTGATCAAATATTGACAATGGAACAATATATCCACACTCAATAGAAACAAAAATGAGTATTCCAAAAATTTTAAAAATAGATGAAAAATTAATCAGAAATTATTTTCATTAGAAGAGAAAGGAAATAATGTCTACTTCTTATCAAATCTTTCTAAATATATACTTTTTATTTGTTAAAACTTTATTACCAATAAAAAGAAACAAAATTTGCTTTATTATATAGAAATGTAACTTTTCATGTCCCACTCACAATCAGAAATCAATTTATTTTGAAAAGTGCTCAACATTTTATAAATTAAGTTCATTATATTACACAGGACACAGGAAATAGAAAACATGATGATTTATAATTTTGTATTGAGACAACGATAAAAGCTACTATTCACTATCCCTAACTCCACGCTAACCCTCTTTTTCAATGCTTCCTGCAGTGAGTCTCATGATTAATCTTGCTAAAACATTTCTTGAAACATGTCATATCTGTTTAAAAGTCCCACATGACTTCTTTATGTGGAACTCTGCTCCCCTATATGAAATGCTCCCCCCGCCTACTGCCCATCTGATTCTAGTCAAATTTTTTCAGCTTATGTGACCTGAAGCGAATCTTACATATTCCTGGTTTCTGCACTTTCACTTGTGCCTGTCCCTTGCTCTTCAGAAGTTTCTTACTAATAATCCTTCTATCACCGCCCGCCCCGCACTTGCTAATTTTCAGTCCTTCAATCCACCACTCAAATTTACTTTTATCAGAGATTTCGAGGCTGAATTCTTAAAAAAATCACTTCTAAATTTCTACAAAACATCTTCTCATGATATGAATTTGTATATCCCAAGAAAATGTGTTTCATATAAGCAAGGACTACACTCTGTGTGTGTGTGTGTGTGTGTGTGTGTGTGTCTCTGATTCCTACACCAAACCAACACAGTAGCTCACATGCAGTTGATATTCAAACATATTTGTAAATTATTTTAAGATAGTACTTTATAAACTTTACATTATAAGATCTAATTAAAGAATACATTTAAAGTAATACTATAATAACTAAATTAGGATAATATATTAGAAACAAATAAAATGCTTTCAAAAGACATAATTTTAAAGTGAAACTTTCAGTCTAATCTTATTCTTGATCTCATCACTTTCCCAGGGCTAATAAAATATTGGAAATACTAATTTAGCAAGCTAATTTAAGTTCCTCAACTCAAAATTACTCTAAAAATGGACAATAAAAAATTTTAAGTCCTGCCAGTAACATTTTATTTCCATACATGTGCAATGTAATTAATGAAAGCTCAATACCAATAATAATTGTATAAGATATAACTGGATGTTAGACTCTCAAAGGAGAGTGCAGCATAATTTTGTGAGTTAGTATAAAAACTTCATTAATGTACTGTATGAAAACATGTCCCTAATTTTAAATGGGTCTTTGAGAAAACGGTAGTTTACTGTGCTAGATCACCCGGTAGGAAGCTAATGCATTTGGGTGGCCATTAAAATGTTAAGTTTTCTGACTAGGGATGTGAGCTATCTATCACACAAGTAAGAAGACCTGGGCAAAAACTGTCTTTAACATTCCTTTTCTACAACAAAAATGTCAAATATAAGATCACAGAAAACACCTGCACTATCTAAAATAACTGACCAACACAAGTTTAACTGCCCATAAAGACATTTTACAAATTCCTACACACGCATGCACAGAAACACACACCCCCTTCATCACACATCACACGTCTAACAAGTCATATTACCCTACGCTACGATCACTGATTAAGAAACCAGTGTCTTGGGTTGTTTTGTTGTTGTTTTTTTAGAACCACACTGAAAATGGAAGCCTCTTAAAAGAATAGAGAAATATATTCATAAACAACTAGAAAATATTTTTTAAATGGCACAATTCAACATACAAAGACATACTCAAGCTGCCAATTTTTAAGGCATGGTTTTCTTTTTTAAAAAACTTTCTATTTTGGACAAATAGGATTAAGCTTCTTAGACAATTCTTTGTTGTTTTGACTTCAACAATTTATGCAAATGAGATGTTAATTAGCGTAATTATAACTTAAATTATGCTTGTGTAAACCTCACCATTGGTAGAAAAGTGTGGGAATCTACACAACTGGTATTTAAAGTAGCTGTCCTACCTCCCTCTGAAAGCCCAGCATAGCAAGATCACTTTCATGTCTTTACAATTTGTTTTTATGAGGTGATAACATTTTTACAAATACCATCATTTTTGGTTTTTTATATTGTAAGTGACAGTCTGACATTTTACAACTGGCTTATTGAAAACAAGAATTGAGCACTCTAGCAGTAACGGACATTAACTGCTGAATAGAGATTCAGATGCTAATGAGGTGAGGGGGCTCCAGAAAGTTTTGATAAATGCTACACACACTCTAACTAGCTGTGAATGTGGGTTGACAAAGAACATCTACACCAGGGTTCAATAAAATGTAACCCTTTAAATTAATCATACTGGCAGTATTTAATAGAATGCACAACAATCTCCTTTTCTGTTGGCTATAAAGCTGAAGAAATGCAAAGTCTTCACAAATGAATGCTCCTACATTTCCCACTCCACACTGCTACTTTCATTTGAACATCTACAGCTGTTTCAAAAGTACGTACTGTAAATAGCAAAGTATAAGCAGATTTCAGAGTCTGACTCTTTCACAACATAGGATAATTTTTTCTTCATTTTTCAGACCTGGATTTAAACAAAAATTTCCTATGTAAGAAAATACATTGAAGATTTCAGTGCTGGTATAGAAATCCAGCACATAGTAGGTTCTCAATAAATGGTATTGTCATAGGAAAGATCCGGCCACTTATAAAAAGCAGCAGCATCTGCTTGCACAGGAAAATATAGGAAAATTCAGGAAGTAAGGCCTTCTGTCCTCAAATTCACAAACTTAAAGTAGGGCCTTTGTTCTTCAGGGGCAGCTGGAAAGCCTATCTTATAGCTTTTGTGAAGGATTCTCCTTATACAGAAGGCAAATAATAATGTCTTATTAAGAGAAATTATAATGAGCCTTATTAGCACAAATGTCAGAGAACCTTAACTTACTTTATTTAATTTTTGATGCTCACGCTAATCAAACTCTTCTACTGATTGCAAACTTGTAGATTTCAACAGACTATACAGTTCAAGAGATTACCCTTATATTTCTTAAACAAATGTAGAACATTAACATGTTATTTCTTCTTAAAGTGACAATCCCTAATATCCTTTTTGGTTTTTGCCAGTTTTAATCTTGGCAGGAAGTGGGAATCTGTGCACTCAGCAACACTGCAAGTTTGCTGGCTGTCAAATTTATGTCTCAGCCAATGCCTGAGTGGTATTCTTGTCACTTCACCATGGTAAGAAACTTATCAGTCTGACATATAAAGCCTCTAAAAGTAGTGATTCATGCCAAAATGTAGAAACACTTACCCACCACCTAGACTTCATCTTTATAATTCCCACAATTATTATAACTTCCCTCAGTTATATACCTTGATTGGAGTTATAATTTCAAGGATACTTTTAAAAATAAAATCCAGGAGTAATGAGTACTCTATAGCTTTAGAGCAAAATACAAAACATATGCATTGTCTCTACTGAAACATGTATGTATCTGTTCTGTTAATATACGTGCCGTGCAGGTAGTGCATACTTTTTACTTTTTCAAACAATATTTTCTCTGGAATGGTTTCCATGTGAACCATACATTGCTAAGCCAACAAACGATTTACTTTTAAATAGACTGTATAAAAATGATACTTTTACCCTTCAGCAAGCACTGGCTACTCTTTGACTTTTTTAGAGTAAAATACTCTCACTTTGAAAAAAGGGAACAAGTAGAGAAATGTGTGCTGTGGCTTAGAAATGGCCATTTAGCCAAATTGCATACCTGTGCTGTGTCAGCGTCCTGGCAGTCATCTCATTCCACTGGTCTAATGGATGGCAATTGAATTTAATTAACAAAACTCCTTTGACTTAGTTTCATACTGTGCTGAATGTAATGGAATCTTCTCTCTCCCTCTCTCTTTCTCTCTCTCTCTCTCTCTCTCTCTCTCTCTCTCTCTCTCTCTCTCTCTCTCTCTCACACACACACACACACACACACACACACTCATACACTTTCAACTAAAAATGTCCTTAACTGCCATCCACTTTAAGAATATTAAAAGCTATACATTATACTTAAGAGATATAATATAGTCATCTCCTTCCCCATGACATAAATTTACTTACTGAATTATATAACTTAAAATAATTAAAAAGATACTTTGATAGTGATACACAGTATAGATTCAATTACCACAATGTATCCATTAAAGGCACTTTTATAGTATGAATAAAATGCAAATCCTCTTTATGGATCAATACCAGAACATAATTCTATTCTTCCTCCTAAAAAAAGGAAGTTAACCATTATAAATCATCTTCACATGCAAGTGGTACAAGTCTTCCTTTAAAAATGTTCTGTTAATCTCAATCTATTAAGAATGCTACCTTCTCTATTAAACTTATTTTTAATTTGTACACCTAAATTGCAGCAATATCTGACAACTGATAAACAGAAAAGTTGTTTATCATTCACTTTCATATTTACTCAAACGCTAAATTCAGAGAGACATTTCTATTAATTAAATAATCTTTTCTAAATAAAATCAAGAACATTGTGCCAAAAAATTCTCCTAAGGGATTCTGAATAAATAGTACTACTCGGCCTAACTTTTGCCTGGCTGGGCACGTTGAGACAAGTTCCTATGATTGATTATTGTGGTATCTCTGAATCTTTGACTTTGAACCATAACCTTTTCTTCGAACACTGACAGTTGGGACCTACCACTTGCCATATGTAGAGATGGAGGGGGAAAAAGGACTTCATGTACATTAATCAACCAATTAAGAACAGACTTAAACAAAACACTAAAGCATAATAAACCCCTGACTGCTTAATAGCTTTCTACTTTTAATAGTTGTCTTCCTGCAGTCTGCTCACAAGATTAGGAGTAATCTGTTCAAGTCTTAACAAAAATTGCATGAGGAAAAGGGGAAAAAATAAGCCCAACCAAAACCAGGCATTTTAAATTGTGAAAAATGATACTTAAGAATTCGAATTTTAAATCACAATTTGAGAGGTTTATCTACATACCACAGTATCAAAGAATCTCAAGCTAATACAAAAATATGGTACTTCTCATATAATATATATACAGTACATATAAACGAGCCTCTTATTTTGAAATTTTTGATACCTACATTCTTAAGAACACCACTCACCCAATAATTTATACTATGTCACTTGGCATAAAGCAGTTTGCCAGGAGACCTTGAAGTTTCGGTTATTTGTTACAAGGACAAAAACTCATTAAAAAAAAACTGGGGGAGAAAAATCATCATAACTAGTCAGGTTTTGTCCTTTCTCTGATTATATTGTGACCAGTAAATGTAATATTTTAATGGGAAAGCATTAACTTAGTCTCAATCATGAATAGCAAATAGAAAACCAAGGAAAAAAGTCAAGTATGCCCTGCCTCACATGTTACTCCAATGATGAACTACAGGTACTCGGCAGTTGAGAAGGGTATGGAAAATAAAAGCAAAGATTAGAAGAGCAAAATGATAACGTTACTGTTTATATTTCATGTGATTGTCTATGCAGTAAATGCAAAATAATTTATTGACAAATTATTAGTCAAAATGTGCAAATGTGGCTGAATATAAGATCACCATACAAAAATTAACATATTTTACACTAGAAAAACATTGTTAGAAAATATACTTTAAAAAACAGCTTTACAAAAAATGTTTTAAGACCTAGATAAAAAATAATTCAGTGTGATGAAAGGTAAGATCTAAATAAATGAAAAGACATACCATGTTCATAGATACAGTAATACTTGATAATTCAAAGATGTTAATTCCCTTCAAATTGATCTGCAGAGTCAAAATAGTTCTAAACAGAATTCCAACAGGATTTTTCATGAAATATGACAAAACTATTCTAAAACATATATGGAAAAGTGAAGGGTCAAGGATAACTGAGAATACTCCCCAAAAAATAGTTGTGAAGGATTTATTTTATCAGATATCAAAACTAATGATAGAGGTATGGTAACTGAAATAACACATTGTAAACTAACTGAGCATAGGAACACATAAGAGACTCCAGAAACGGATCCACACAAATATATGAACTTAATAAATGACAAGTCACACTGAAGATAATTTGGGGAACTGACAAATTATTCAATAATGATGTAGTTTTCTATAAAAACTTTTGTTCATATAGAAAATAATGAAACTATATCCCTACCTCACACCATACACAAAAATAAATTTCAACTTAAATGTAAGATGAACATACTTAAATTTATAAAAATGCCTCACCCTGTTGGAGTAATGGTTAAGTCTGCCACCTTCAGCTGAAGCACAGGGCACACACATCCCAAGGACCCTGATTTGTGTCCTGGGTAAGGGATAGCAACCAAGATGTACAACTAAATAAAAACAAACAAAACGCTTCTTCCTCTTCTCTTCTCTTGCCTGCCTGCCTACCTGCCTTCATTCCTGCCTGCACCAGGGGAAAAAAAATCTATTTTAAGTTATAAAAAATACTATATATTTCTTAACTCGGAGGAAAAAAGACATAAAAGCACTAAACATAAATCAGAGGATAATAACCCTTGTTATATTAAAATGAAGAATTTTCACTCATAGAAAATGAAAAGACAAGCCACAAATTACAAAAAGATATTTGCAAACATAATACTGGCAAAGCAGTACAATCCAGATACATAACAAACTCCTACAAATCAGTAAGAAAAAGACAAGTGACAAAACAGAGGGAAAAAATGAGTAAAAGGCATGAGAATTTATTTAATAGAAAAAGAAAGATATTGGCTCATAAATACACAATAAGATGTTTAGTCCTATTGTTAATGAGAAATGTGAATTAAGACCACAATGAAATATCATTTTAGAGACCAGATTAGCAAAGGATAAAAGCAAGGCAATGCCAAGAGTTGGAAAGTATGTATATTAAAAGAATCTTTTGTTTAGTGTAACTGCTAGTGAAAGTGTAAATACAGGTAACAACTTCAAAAAGTAAAGTATCTTTCTAAAAAATGTAACATTGACATGCCCTATGAATCAGCAGTTTCACCCTTAGGCACATATCCTAAAGAAACTCCTAGTCATATTTTCTCGAGAAGACATGCTACCTTCATAAATCTTGCGAATAGCAAGAAATGAAAGCACCCCATAGACCTTTCATACAATGGCATATTATACAAGAGAGAAGAATAAATTATAGTACAAGCAGAAGCATTATAATGTTGAGGGAAAATACAATTTTCAGAAGTATGTACATATGTGCGTAAAAATTTAATAAAACAGTAGCCAGCAAAACTGAACAAAATTTTACACACAAAAGTCATTTAACAAAAGTATTTGTTTTATAGGAGGGGCATGAGAAACACAATACTCAGGAGAACTAGGGGAATTTCAGGGTGATATTTTCAGGGAACATAAAAGTAAATGCAACATATTCATAATGTTCTTTCTTAGATAGGGTGGTAAGTTCATGGGTCTCCAGCTCACTACTGTGTGTTACAACTTACACATCTTCTTACATTGAAAATTTAAAGTGAACATAATTAAGAAATTTAACCAGTAATATTTAAACAAAAGGATTTTTCATAATAACCTACTACCTTTCAGTAGACTTGAAAAGGCTTAAAAGAAATACATTTGTATTTCCATTTTGGATTATTTGAATAATGCTGTCACTTTTTCCCCCACAAGAAAATACATGAATAGTCAAATTAGAAAAAAAGACTTCATTGTTTTTTACTTAACAGATGTGAATAATCTGTATTTTAAATTCAATCTGTTTTTGATGCTTATAGGGAGGATACAATGATATCAGAAGTCACTCAAGGATGAACAAATCCAAACTTTTTTTTTTTATTTAAAAAACATCATTCAATCTTTGAACGTTCTATGTCATGTCCTAATTTTTCTTGATTCAAAAGAAACTTCTATTCCTAGGAAGGGGCTAGTAAATGATGAACCAGATTTGTTGCAAATAGCTAGGCAGTACTATATGCAAATATATGTATGTATGTATGTAATATATATGTACATGAAAGTATGTACTATATGAAAAAAGCAAAAAAGTAGCATTTTGTCCTTTGGCAGAGAGGGAAAGACAGAGACGACAAAGCTTGTTCCAATGATAATAATCAATTCGATATATCTTGTTTTAGAATTGAGTTTCTATAAATAATCTCCAAAAGAAAAAAAAATTAAACTTGACTGAACATGAGTAGCAAACAGTAGTCAAAGATGAACTTAACTGAATTGGGGGATCCCCTATTTCATCACAAACCTGTCTGAATTTCACACTGATTTCTGTCGATGTGTAGATCTGTAATTTTTCAAAAAGGTATTTTACCTCAAATGTCACCCCAGGTATTGAACTAAGAAATTGAAGCAGCAATGTCTGTCCATTCACACTCTACCAGAATAAAAGTGGTCATCTTCTCTCAGATACAAAAACATAATCAGAGAATTGAGTAATAATGAAATGAGTTACAATTTCACTGATAAGCTTTACAGGGGCTGATATAAAGTTACTCTCACCAGTCAAGATCTCTCCACTCTATGCCATCTAAACATACATTTCTGACAACCTAAGTAGCATGCAACCAGATGTACTGAAGAAAAAATGTGAATGGCACAAGAAAGTCCATGAATTCACTGCCATAGCACACCTACCTAGAAAAATTAGAGCATAACCAGTGTGCTGTAATTTCAATATTAAATTTCTTCTTTTAAGATCAATATTACTCTAAGAAACAGAAAAATTAAAATGCCTCCTAAGCATATTCTTAATATTAAACATAATTTGAAGAAAGGAAAAATGCATATTTAACTCTTCAATACCTGACGAGTTATTTTCTCATTTAAGGGTAAATTTTGAGGTATTATATGAAAATCTACAACATCTAAACAGCTATTTCTCCTTCTCAACATTTTTATTACTTTGTAAGTCACTAGCCATACACTGACCTCAGCCTGAACCTTACACTTGATATCTAAAAATGAGATTATAAGAAGATATATAAGAAAAAGCAAATTTTCTCCTTAAACAGTTGTAAGATGTCCCAATCTTAGGACAAACACTGGAAAAATCCCATGATTTACACTGAAAAGTGTATGTTAGTGCACTATCCTCTCTGCAACTTTGAGATCCAAAGAGAATGCAAGTGAAAAAAATTACATTCAGATTTTCATTCCCTGCTGGAATACTTTTGGTGATTGCACACCAAAGAAAATGGCCATGATCTGCTCCCCTTTAGCATTCTTGAAAGAGCAAAAGAAGACTTAAGTCTCTTTAAAGCAAAGTAATTTTTTGTATGATTTTACAGTTTTTTCTCATAGTTTTAAGGAGGGAGGGATGGAGGGAAGAAGGAAGGTTGGTTCTATCAAAATGCCTCCATTATTCTTTAATGAAACCAGTAGGAGCTTTTATACATGAAAACTGGATCAGACGGAAACACTTTATGGGAAAGTCTGCAGTGGAACAATTTTGATAATGAACACGCCTAGAGAAATAAAATCATGAATTCTGTATGTGTTGGGGGGAGAAACTCTTATCTTCAGTTGGGTTCTGTTTCTCTTAGAGAGGCTTATGTTACCTACAATCAATATGTCTCCAATTAAACAAAGAAGATTTCACAAATGCTGGTGTATTTTGGATCTAATGAAATTTGTCTAACAGTTTTAATGAGAGTAGAGCATTGGAGAGGAGAGGGGACTTAGGAGTTTCACATATATAACTGGGCCCATTTCCTTAATTATGGTTTTTAACTTTTCTACTTCTACTGCTCTCGGCCTCTCCCACCTTAGGATAAGTAACCATACCAAATACAACCCTATTCGGTGAGTACAGATGCACCAACCAACAAATGCTCACCAGAGATACGGATATGATTGACAGACACTTTCCCTGCAGAGCAAAACTGTGATTCAAAAACAAAACATATGAATGTCCATCCTGAAGAGAAGGGTTCCATTTTAAATCAAGAGTGTACTCTTTAAGAAACAAATAGCATGAAATTAAAATCTTTTATTTCCCCTCTTAGCAGAATAGCTAGCACACAGCAGGTACCTGACAAATGATTCTTGGTATAAAAATGATTTCTTCAAATATAACTGGAGCAATAGTTACACTGCCCTTTCCCCTCAAAATCATCTTTTTCTCGATAAACGGTTCAGATAAAAGTCCAGATCAAGATCTTAAATGGAAAAATAAATACCCTGAATAATTTTCTATAAATAAGTTTAGCATGACCAAACCTTTGTTACACAAATTACAATTAACTACATGTCAATAATTCCATCACATTAACATGAAACTTTGGGTTTTGGTGAAGAAACAGAAATCCACTGACAACAGAGAGAGAGAAGGAAAATCATTCTGACAAAAAATTATGTTAGGCTTAAATTCAATCCTGAGATGAACTCCCAAAACTAAAATTTACCTAAGTTTTAAGTCATATTTTAAGCTTCTCATACTTTTTTTTAATTTCGTTCAACCCAAATTTCCCATCTATTCATCAACTCAGCAAAGATAGTGAGCACATATTAAGTGCCAGGACCAACACAAATAAATACAACCCAGTCCCTGCGTACAGCAATCACAGGACAATATGGAAGACATTTTATTTGATACCGGAAGGCTGGTGGCAAATACCAATATAATTCTAAGGAAGCTATGGGAACATAGGAAAGGAGCCCTTAGCCCAAAGCTGGGGCGCGGGGTGAGGGGATAAGTTAGAAAAGACAGTCTTCAAAAATATATTTGATAACCACTGTACCACAAGACTTGCAGAAATTCATACAATAGTACTCACCCCAATTTTTCATTTATGTCTTTGGCTGTACCCTCTACAGTTTCAAGATTAGTGGATTCACTCTGTTAACTCAATCAGAAAAGGTCATTGACTCACTTTAATTATCCCACATTTGTCTAAATAGACCCTACCCTTATTTAAATATAGTATCTACTGTCTTAATTATAAATCAAATGCTCAGTAACGTAGTATTTTGAAAGGGACCTGTCAGAAGCATGAAACATTCCACAGTAAGTTCCTTAAGTCCTGCAGCCCCTACTCAGAATTCAACTCCTATCTCTAAAAGTTCAAGGACTCAAGGCTGATGTAGTGGAGTTTACTGAAACATCACCCTGGTGGGAATCGGCGATTAAGGATTCATTCCAAATCTAAAGACAAGCAATCGTTTTTCCAGATGTTGGACTTAGACAATGAGAAGACTCTGAAACAATTTCCTTCTAAAGGAAGGATTAAAAAACAGACAAGGGTGTTATATTGCAGAACCAATTATATAATTCTAAACTAAATAGATAAAATTAAAATCTATAGCATTGATGAAGCCTGTCTATTATTAATGTGTTCAGTTTTATTTGTGTTATGGGAACAAATGAGAGACTAAAGAAAACAGAAAAGCCAATTCTGTAAAGCAAAAAAAGTTTTTCAATATTACAAGAAAATAAGGAGTGGAAGAGGAAGAAAAGAAAATGGGAGGTGGGGTGGATTCTAAGTATTGGTAGAAAAATCAGAAATTTTCAAACTTATTAAATTATCATTCTCTGGAAACAAGACACTCCTAAAGGAAATACTGCTAAAATCATCAGATAAATTCTGATTTTGTATCAAGCGATTTATTTAATCTGAAGACAACAAGGTTTTCCCTAGAGGAACTGAACTGCTAGCATCCTATGAACTCTATCAAGTTTTTCTCACTTTTTTTTTACTGATTGTAAAATAAAGAAATCTGTCTTGAGTTTCATGATGTCCCACATGTTACTGTGACTAATCCCCAACCATTTTTATTTAGTGTTCAGAATGAGTTTCTATGACAATCCCATGCCATTCTCAATGTTACACACACATTTTCTGCCTTATGAAAATATCACAGAACAAATCATTTGCTCTGTGCTCTAGATACAGAAAAGCACACATATTGATGACTAAGAAAATAGACTTTACTTGCAGATTAAGCAACCCGCAGATAGAACAGAGCAGAAAAATTCCAGTATCCACTGTCTGAGTCCACCAGATTTGTGCTGTTGTTTGTATTTCATTTCTCAGACATGCAATGGTTCTTCTCTTTCCTATCACCATCTGCACACACTTTCCCAGAAGACCCTCACAGCTGTCCCATTAACACCAACACACACGTACACATGTAGGACTTCTTACAGGCTTTCTGTCCGAATGTAATAAGTATTTGTTTTCTTTTAAAAAGAGAAAGAAAGGCAAAGCAGCTTGAAACCTCAGACAACTTAAAATCCACTTCAGTGTAAAAGTCTCGAGATTGCTGACTTGGTTCTGAGCAGAAAGAAAAGAGAGAAATTAGGCGGCTATGCTACTGGGATTTGACTGAGCTTCAGGAAATACCACCAACTGCCAAGTGAATTCACCATGGCTTTCTCTCCAAGGCCTTCCTTTCTGTTTTCCACTCCCGCATTTTCCTGCTGTTTCATCCTCCTGTACCTCTGAAATACATTTCGGCATTCCTAGAGGGATGTCCTTAAATAAACAGAACTTTTTTGCACATCATCAGCTTTCTTTAGAGAAAACGCACTACAGTGAACTATAAAATAATAGAAACCGTCTGTGCTCTGTCCTGTGTCAGTCAGCTTGGATGGTCTTTCCATTTACACAGTATTGATATGCAAAAACAAAAAAACCTGACCCTTAATAGACTTATCATCAAATGACAGAATTCCTCAACATATACCAAGGGTACAGTACAAAGCAGTATCAACAACTGGTTCTGCAGAGTTTAAACATTCATACGAACTCTTCAACAGGGAAGAATCCCAATTATATAACACAAAAATCTTTTAAATCTTCATTTCTGAGGAAATTACATCTAAGATGGCATCAACTCACAGAATTTTCCTCCATTTTCTATCTTTGAGATCTAGCACAGTGCCTAATGGGTAGTTAAGTGTGCTCTGAACGTGGCTGCTAAACTGAGTTGCCAATGACACGATGGAATTTGCCAATAAAGGCAACTAAAATTGATCTTCTATGCCAACACCAGACAAACAGCATCTACCTTGATGCAAATGATAGCAACAGGTTACAACTGTTCTCCAATTCGCACAAGAATTTTCTATCTCCAGAGGTCCCTGGATGCAAGAACTTAATTTTCTCACCTGCAAAATAAAGGTTTCCTTTAAGTTACTTTCAGGATATGAAATTCTGCATGTGAAAAACAAACCAGAAAAAGCTCTGGTTTCTCACTACTTTTTAAACTTCAGAAACAATGCCTTTCAGCACTATTATGTGCTTTGAGAGAATACTTGTTATCCCATCCATGAGTTCAGAGGCAGAGCATAGAAACTCTGATATACTAGGAAATATCTTAGCAATAAAAGCAGACCTTAGAGGTTATTAGATAATATCTAATGGTTTAGTTATTAGCCCTAACCATTTACTAAGCATGTACCATGGTCAGATTCCTTGACCTGTTTCCTCACTTGCATAGAGACAAATATAAAGCCTCTCTACCTAACATGTAAGTGAATTTGTGAGAAAAAAAAATTTAAACATTATAGAGATGCACACAGCACATGTCTGAGTTCTGACAGACCTGACTTTCTTCCTGGCTATGCCACCTACAACCAACAGTCGTGAGTGAGTTAACGAAACCTCTCAACCCGTTTCCTGAATAACCGGAGTAACCCACCAACAAAAGTCAAAGTAGCTACCTACATGCCCAACAAGAGATAAATGGATCAAGAAGATGTGGTACATATACACAATGGAATACTACACAACCCTTAGGAGTGATGAAATCCTGTCACTTGGATCAACATGGATGGATCTAGAGGGGATTAATCTAAGGGAAATAAGTCAACAGAAGAAAGATAGATACCAGATGATCTCACTCATAGGTGGAATGTGAACAGACAAAACAAAGGAACAAACGAAGCCAAACCAAACCTTGGACGCTTGCAGTAGAACTGAGATTTCCAATTGGGAATGGGAGGTGGGGTGGGGAGCAAGAGGTGGTGGAGTCCACTGGACAATGGTGAAGAACACTAGGTGATTTGGTGGAGGGCAGGGTGTGCTAACATGAATATGAATGATGGGGAAACTGCACACATGGGGAACCTACACAGATGAATTTATTTGAATGTGTAAAAATCAACGTGACTGCAATAAAACTGTTTTCAAACAAAAAAAAGTCAATGTAGGAACTCTACTTGCCCCCAATACCCAACATGAAAAATTCTCCCAAACTTAGAGATGTCCATAAGGAAAACAAAATAAAAACAAAGAAATTCATACCCACAATATAGAAAAGTAGCAAAACCAATCTAAGCAATGGCATCCAGTATGTAACCTCCGTGAAGTACCCAAAAAGTTTATAAAGAATTTATCATAGAATGCTATAGTATAAAGCCAAATATTCTGGGGGAGGACGGCTGCTCCGTTCTTACTTTTAAACAAGATGATAGGTAATCAAGGGCCCAAAACGTGAATCTCTAAATGTGAATCAATGTTCTTCTCCAATCTAACAGTTAGTTTCCCTACAATTCTGTCTCGTGACATGACTTCAATTACTCACCAATTGCAAATAAACTAAAAAGCTATGCGTAGTCAGTCTTTATATAGCAAAATTGAAAATGTCTCTCTTTGAAGAATTACAAAGCTTTCTGTCTGAAACCTCTGACCTTTCTAGAGAAATCAGTCACTGTAGTTTAAAAATGTAGGTGGTAAAAATACAATGGATTACATTTATCCATTTTGCATGTTTGCCGTCTTTTCTGAGATGAGGGGCAAATATCTTTAGAACAATTGGCTCTTCAACCCTAACATTTCAGACTGTAATACCCTCAATTCCCCAACAAACTACCAACACCCTGGGCCCAGCGAGGTTGCACTTTTCTGTTACTGCCTATTCCCACTTCCACTTTACAGAAAAATCTAAGCTATATGAATTCCAGATACCTTTTTTAAAGTATGATTTCTGTCTATCCAATAAATGGGCTGAGAAAATAATAAAAATTCATTTAAATCTTCCTTTATAAACCACTGTAACTGACTGGGTGGGGAGGGTAAAAGACTTCCAAAAGCACATTCAAAAGAAAAAAGAATTCTTAATAAAAGTCCTTGTCACATATTAAGAGGCTATACAATAAAAGTATTGCAATGACTATCTTCCCCTGACAGGAACATCTAACAATAGTTACGCTGTTGAACAGCATCATGTTACAAAGACTTCATTCTCAGAAGTTACTTGAAACTACTCTCCAAAAGAGAACCTCTACCATTTAAAAGGAGAGGAAAAAAACAACTACATGAATCAACCAGAAACTTTAGCAGCTTAGACATTTTTATATAAAATGCATCCATGCAAAAATTTTACCACCTCATACAAAAATGCAGACAAACTTTTTGCTTCCTCTCAAATGTTTGTAGTCCACTTATCTTTTACTTCTAATTACTTACTGCTTAACTATACATAATATATATACTTAATATAAGTATATGTGATATATACTTAATGTAAATAAGTATACTTAATATACTTGCAAAATTATACTTAAAACAGGTGTACACTGTTTTCTATCAATAAGATTTTAATACTTAATCTTATTTATGAATTATATTCAGTATAAAACATATTTACAATTTCATTGCTAATCTGCTATGATGTCTTGAGCTCAGACTGCTCTGTTTAAGGCATATTACAGAGGTTCACAAACAGACACATGATATATGAATTAGTCATTCTACAGTAAACTCCTCAGCATCTCTATTTTTCATCCATGTGGAATGTTTAAAAATGCCACGAGGAAGGGCTCGATGTCATCTCAGCACTGAACTCCATCTGTCTATGGCCCTCTTTTGACTTTACTCCTTCTACAGCCAAAATTTTCACAAAAGTTGATGAGAATTTGTCAACCTAAGGACTTGTAATGTCAGCTCCTTTGAAAGGCAATGGCATATTTGAAAGTGACGATGATGGGATCCTGTCCACACAATTTTCATTTTATACCGAAGCTTAAAGTTAGATAACTAATCCCTTTAAGATTAAAATGCACAGAATTCTAAATGCTCCCCAAAGGGGAAATGAAGAGAGACACATAACACAGACCGTAGTTCTGAGTTTCTCAAATTAAGTAATTTTGAAAACTAAATGGAAAATTGATAGTGTACCACCACAGTCCCTATTATCCACTGACAAATACCTTTCTGTACCGAAAATCACCACTCAGACCAAGCTGCATCTTCCCCAACAGCATGAGCATGCTGCACCAGCCAACCCTGGGCTGCAAACTTACAAAAGGAAATAAAATCGCCCAAACCATAGCAACAGAGACAACTGCCTGACAATGGCAGATGCTATACAGACATCTATACAAATGTTTAAATAGTATTCATTTAAAAAAATATATTGTGTCATTTTTATTGCATCCCACTTTCAAACCCGTGGATCATTTTTAAAATAGCTATTAAAATATTCATATAAATGCAGGCACTATGAACATGGCCTGCATCTGCAAACTCACAGGTTACCTGGAACCACCTGAGCCCTCAATAGAGACACCGAAGGTGGGTCAAACAGTCTGAATAAAAAGGACAATAGGGTATAGATCATATTTATTTTTTTTTAATTCCAATGCTTTTGGGTTTCCAACTGAATCACTTTCATTCAGACACCTCAGTTTTCCCATTCAGTATAACTGATACTCCACAATCCTGACTTTCGGATTAACATTTCTAAAAAAGAAACTTTAAAAAGTCACATTTCCATTTTATTCAATAAAGTTCAGTTTAGCAGCCTATTCTTTTAAACCCTAGAATAATTCACATATAATGAATTAATGTAGTATAAATAATATTTACAGATAATTTTTTCCCATTTCCAAATATCAAATTCATGTTGAGTAAGGCTTTGAATTTTTTAAAGTAATATTTATTATTTCTTTAGTTCACAATGATAAATTCTATTCAGGATACTGAAATTGCGTCTCAGTCTATATTTCACATCAAAGCTTTGAATATCTACACTTGAGTCATTGAGAACTAGTTTTGCCTAAATTTAAAGAAATGAAATAAGGGCATTAAACAAGTTAATCAAAAAAAGTCATTTAGGTGCGTTAAGATACAATTTGTCCCTATTTTCAATTTTCCTCTCTATTTTAAATATTTGAAAGTTTTCTAAGTTATAAAATTCAATTTTTGCTTTATTTTAAGTAATTATACACAATACCATAATTCAAGGACATTTTTGAAAAAAACCTAAATTAAACATTTTTAAATCTAATTATTAAAGAATGTTAGAAATATCTCTCTCATACACATAAGAAAATATGTACAAAAATATACTAGTAAAATATTACGTGCGATTCCAATTTTAATAACTCTTGCTTTAATTCTCAATGACTTCCCAAAACATTGAAAAACAATTCATCTGATTTTTGTCTTAAAAAAAAATTCTGAAACCTCTGTCATAATGCTTCTATTCACTAAACTTCAACATACTGAAAACAAGAAGGAACAGGTCATTCCGAACTTTTGACCCCAACACTGACAAGCATATGAGGATTTCTCCCCTTCCTAACCATGTGGCCTATTCTGAGGTTAAGATCTGAACTCCACAGTAAAATGTCTCCACGAGAAGGGTTTGGATTTTGACCGTTTATTTCCCATCTGAGTCAAGGTGGAGAGGTGCTACCATTTAAACAACATCCAACCCCAGACCACAGAATGTAAAGACAAATATCGAAAGGATTTTTTGTTTGTTTGTTTTAAGCACACAGGATTTGGAATCAGAAGGAATCTTGCTCTGTGCAAGTCACCTGACCACTCTAGGGCTTTATTTTCACTCACACAAATGGAAAGCTCATCACTTACAATACGTAACGAAGTTTAAAAAGAAAAAAGAAGAAGAAGACGAAAGGTATAATAAAAGGCAAAACTCAGTACAGTCCCTAGAGCAAAACTGACACTCAATAAAAGCTATTTGTCTTCCTCCATTTCTTCCTTCTGTTCTTCCCTCCATCTTCTTTTCTAATACTGTCCCATTGATCTAGGTCTGAAAAGCTATCACTAGTCAAGTATGTGAAAGACATGAAGATAAATTAGAGTTCTCAAAGAACATTAAAGCTATACCACTTTAATTCTGATTATCCAAATAATTTCTAGGATTGAGATTAACAATACATTACATGTTAAAGACCAACACTCACCAAAATAAAAACAAATTTCTTTCTCTCAATTTTATCTTATTCCTTTAGACAAAATACTTTTACACTGTGGAATTATCATAACAAAACTCAAAGCCCTGTTTTCTAGTATTTGGAGGCAAACCTAGGGAGAAAGTAATTTCTATCTTAGCAGCAGCTCGAGAATTCTGGGAAGCTTAGGGACACTAAAGTTTGGATCAATAACTGGTATCTAACTTTAGTGATATTTACTTTAGTGGGAGGCAGCCAAGAAGCTGACATCACTATACGTCATCACCTTAAAAACTAAAATGGTAATAATAATAAACAATTCAATAGCCCCTTTTCCACGTGGATGCCTGCCACAGTGTCCCTAGTTAGACCCCTAAACTCTGAAAAGAAATAAAAACCTTTTCAAAACTTTTCTTTCTAAAAATTTGAATAGAAACTCCAAAAGTCCCAAACAGTTTCTTAGTCTGAAACAAGTTATGCCAAAAAATTGTGGGGAGATGGATTATAAAATTCTGCACTGGACAGCATGCTGCTTAGGATCCTTTTACAGTCATTACTTAAACCAAAACACTTTTTAGAGCATCTCCATTTGCGATTAAGTTCACGGTTTTATGTTTCTCTTAACAAAGCATGCCAGTTCATTCATTCTGTTCCTCCTCCACCTGACTTCTTCCTTCCCCATACTCCACCTCCCAAGGATTTACAATTTATAATATATTTAAAAGCAAGAGGAGAGAGTACTGCTGAAATGACATTAAACTGGTATTTACCATGTGCTCCGCCTTCAAACAGTACTTTTTTTCCTCTTATTCTGAACCTCAAAATTGTTTGCAATAATCTATATTCACATTTGTGAGCAATTAGAATACTTGCAGCTTCTGTGCAAGTTTTAAAAAGCTGACAGGCTGTTCTACATCCTCGGGAAGCAGCTTGAAGTCTTAACCAAGTGAAATAGCCAGTCCTACTGTGTACAGCAGTGACCACAACAAAGGCTGTGGTTTCTCCCACACTAGCCCTAAATAGGTTTAAATTAATGCTATTCATCACTGGGTGGAAAAGAAGACAAGGCAAATCCAAGCCAGCAGCATTGGGAAATTTCTTACCAACGCTCAGACCTCTTAGCCATAAACGAGCTGACCTCCCTTCACTGGTTTATTCCAGAGCCACTTTCACCCTATTCCTATATTCTCTCTGCCTTTGAATTTCCATCTTTTTTCACTACATTCTAGATAAAGGATATAGTTACTACATTCTAGATAAAGGATATCATTACTATCCTCATGTTACATAGAAAACACTGAAGGGTATAAAAAGCCATATTTATCTCAAGTTCTGCTAATGCTATCTCCTTTGAAGGAAAAAAATACACATTTTTCTATAACTGTATGAATATACCAGTATTTTACAAATAGATCCATCATTCACAAAATTCTTAGCTTAAGGTTAGAGAATTTGAGGTATTCTCTTTATAAAGTGTTATTCCTTTTTCTAAACACATTACTGTAAATCACAGGAATTAAATGCACAACTCTCTACCAAGTAGTTTATTAAGCTACTTCAGAAATTTAGTTATATAATGAATCATCCTAGACTCGAGCATAAACACACATACAGACAGAGCTGCACCTACAAAGATAGCATGCTGAACCCATTTTCAATATGCTATACTGCCACAAACTCAGGTGGTAAGTTACCTAAAACACTAAGACATTAGCATAATTAATTTAGCATAAAACTATAAAGAGTAACAATCTAGCATTACTTATTTTAAAACTTCTATAATAATACACAGACAACCTTATGCATATAGTGAAACTGCTCTTACAGCACTAGCTTTAAAAAAAATCTTTCCCACTGCTCTACGACACAGTACAGCCTGGATGTGCACACACATGCACACGGAGCACACACACGCTCATACAGAGACACTCCTAATCTTACACCTGCTCTGAAGCAGTAGGAAGTGAATTCTCAATCTGTCAACATGACCATCTGGCCTATCTGCATATCGTGGCTTTCTCTGTCACTACTGTAGATGAAGGAATGGCAATCACGAAGCCAAAATACAACTAAAATGCACCTGAAGAGGAGTCTCTCTCTTGGTTGAAGTGGAATAATAATATATGGCATCTCAAAGCAAAGCTAGAAGTAACATAAATAATTTTAAATGAGCATTGCAGACAGCATAATTAAGTGAACAAGATGGTGCAGGTAAAGCGGTCATCAGTAATATGTCGCACAGGCTTACAGAACAAGCGCCCGATTCCAGAGGCGCAGTGACAGTGAGGGGTGGGACCTTTACAATTTCTGGTCTGAGCGAGAACTAAGGGAAAAACAGTAATGGGTGGCATGAAAGCGATCAGTAAATATTGCACAGGAACAAGAATATTACTGAGCAAAATATTCACTTTCTACCTTAAAAATAACAAGTATTCGTGCCACCATTAGGACTAATTCAATTTTCTCTGTCACTAGCTAATTAACAATTACAGCAAATACCTGACAAATTTTGGCCATTTATTTATCTTTCAAAGTGAATTTTAATACGACGAAAAATACTTCCAATCTTAGAAAATTCTTCATCTACAAAAAGTGAAGATACTCATTGTGATTTAGTTTTGAGGCCTAATGCCCCTTGAAAATTAGCAAAGGCCTTAGTTGAATTAAACATGATTCCATTTGTTTAATTTTTTTAAATGTCTCCACACAGCTGCCTCAGAGCTTTCATTATACCTCACAGCAGGTAATGACTATCAAAAATAAATTGTGACACTATCATTCTATGGCCTAGATAAAGCAACCTATCTCTAAGAGGTGAGTCAAAGTCTAAACACTTAACGAAATTTAACTAGCTCAACTGCAAATCTTTCTGGAAGCTGATGACATTACCAGAAGTTATACAGAAGTAGTTTAAAAAAAAAAAAAACCTCTCCAGAAAGTTCTCGGTTGAGTGCCTACTAATGAACAAAGGTTAACTTTATCTAAAAGGTCAAATGCCTGGTGGCTAAGGTTATGACCTTAACAACTTAAATTGTGACCTTGCCACGTGCCGGGTATATTGTAGATTCTGATACAGATCATCTGCTAAAGACTGGTCATAAATTAGCTTTACTGTTACACGCCCACAAAGAAAAGTATTTGCCACAATACCATCACATCTCCCAGTTGTTATATGATACATGGGACAGACAACTCAAATAGAGACCAAATGAAGGGCATAACATGGTTTTACTCTTTTGTCCTTTTAACGAGATGAAATTCTCAGGCTTATGGAATCCCTCCGATTTCATTACACTTACTACACTTTCTCAGTCATAAAATTCACACAGTTCTAAGGACACTGAATTTAGGAGGAAAAAATGGAAAGCAGTTTATGTATTATATTTTAGCATCTCAGTAGGTCTGAGAACAAAATCACCTTCACTTATTAAAAAAAAAGTGATTCATTCTGCATTAGCTTCCAGTATTTACATGTGTGTTCTAATATTTCAGCTTCTAAAGAAGAGGCCAAGGCATGAAGTAATAATTACTGTCCACTTTTTTAGAAATAAAAATGATGTAATTGTTGTGGCCATTGAGGGGGAAAAAGACATTTCAGAAGGAAAAAACTACAACATTTTAAAAGAAAGGGGCGCGGGAGCCGGGGAGCAGAATAGGTGAAAAGGCCACACTGGTTTTGGCAAGTTTTCTGAAGCACGTTTCAGAGTCTCTACCTCCTGCCAACACTGGCAAGTTCTCAAAACTTTTAAGGAGGTAAAAACATTGTTTAGTGTTTACAAATCTTCAGTATTATAACAGATGCTTGTCAAATCAGTTGTATGTAAGTTGACCAATCTACCTCATATTTGTATTGGCAGCTTCCCCTCTACGAGGAATAGGTCTCTAAATCTTTTAAATCAAATCTGCAATATTTTCAGACAAAAGGCCCTTAATATTTTCTTTTGCAATCGTCCTGTGGTGCACAGAGAAGCAGCCATCTCTGCTGCTCGGAGAAAGCCCGTGGCCTAACTCTTGGCCAGCATTCAGGCCTAACGAGGGATTCTGGGATACGTCAGGAAAATCAAACTGAAAGGTAGTCTGATCCATGTGGCTGTCAATAAATCTTTCATAAGCAATAAGGATGTTAAATCTCCTAAGCAACCTGCTACCTGTCATCTTACCAGCATAACGCTTCAGGTACTAAAACAACCAACAACTGTGTTAGATCAAGGATTTGGAGCAACAGTTCAGTAACCGCCAACAACGAGAGAACGCACATACTAGTGGCCAAGGCTGCCTCTCTTGAAACCTAAGGAAAATATCTGCATCCAAAACTTAAACTGGAAACCACAGCATGTTGCTGTTACCTTGTAAAAAAGCCCACACCAGTATGTGCACATCTGCTGGCACCCTCCATTTCTTATGTCAGTCAATGACAGCACCTATTACCATTTATCAACTATTTACTTGTCGAAATATCAACACAGATTAAACACAAGATGTTAAAGAGGGCTCCCTGAAAGCACTTAAAATATATTTATTTTTTGCACCTTGCTTTTCCCTATCATTGGGATTTAATTTTAACTGCTTTTTCAACAGAAAAAAGCAAATTAACAACACGAGGGTCAAAATGAGGTTATGGAAAGGCTACTTGTTCCTGGTTAGCTCGTCTGAGGATTGTTGCCTTTTCGTTTTCCATAAACCAGAACTGGCTAAAGCAACAGGCACTTCTTATAATTAAGGAAACATTTTCAAAAACCCAAATATTTGAAACACTTACAGATCACATCCTCTAAAATACTCATCTATCCTCTGCCAACAGAATGCAAATGGTGATGTGACATGCTTGCAAAGTTAATTTCTCCAGTTTCTCATGTAAGGACAGATGGGTAACAAAAGTTTTCTTCTAAAACATACATTGAGAAAAATAATAAAGCACAGGATATCAATTGATTTCTTAAAAAAAAAAAAAAACTCACATGTTTAAAATTAAAAATAGTCTGCAAAACATTTGATTTCCCAAGTAACATCTCTCTCTCTCCCTGTGAGAAGACATAAATATATGAACCCCAAAAGAACCTACTTGTAGGATTCCACAACCTTCTTTCTTCCATCTGGCTCAAGATAATCTAGCAAGACCGATATGTACATATAAAAGTCAACAAGTTACACAAGACCTGAGCTTTCACATAACACAATGAGCCTTTGTCTAAAACAAGACGAAAGGAACAAAGTAAAATGCAGTATTTTTTCCGGCCCTCAACAGTTTTATCCTGAATGCTCTTTACTCTAAAAGGCTATAATATGCACAGGTACAACATGCCTTGAAACAGTCTTGAAACAATAAAGAATTTTATTATGAATCAAAGCAACTCACTAAATCAATTATCAATATTGATTTCTCAATGCATTCATGCACTCTACAGAAGATTAATTACTTTTACTTTTAACTGTCCCATCAATTACTTAAAGCTGGTTTGATTTTTTTTTTTCTCAGTTATCCCAGTCAACACTAAGAATTCCTAAATACAAAGCTACAAAGTTTGAGTATTAATGTGTTTCTTTTTCCTTCATAAGTGATCAGCAATTTGATAGTAATCTTACCTCTAACCTCTTCTTAATTAGCTGGGGTTCAAGAGGCCCCAGTAGGTTAAAAAATACTCCCAGAAGAAAAGCACCTAAAATTATTACCTCACTACTCAACTAAATGCTTTTAACTAGATCGACTGCCAGTTAAAATACAGGCTTTTGTGCAAGAGATTTTATGAAACTTCTCGCCCATCATCAAAAAAAAAAAAAGTCATGTCAACTTATCACATAACTGACTACCAACAGCTTTGATACACGACTTACCAAAAGACCTGAACTTAGAACTCTCTCCAAGTTCTGCTTTTCACCAGCACGCAGGTGGCCCCTCAGAGACTGGGGCTGCTGGCTGTCCTGCCTCTGGCCTGCCTTCGAAACCACACTTGTTACAGGGACGTGGCCTGCAACTTCGGGAGTTCAGGTATAGGGCCAGTACATACAGAGATTCTCAGGAAAGAAACACACACGAGAAAATGGAGCGATTTCTCCCCATCACACTTACCTGCTGCATGCACAAAGTATGCCAAATATAAATCGAGTTCCTTAACAGAAACCCCTATGTGATGGGGCTGGACACAGAGCCCAGGGTTTGAGCACTGCGGGGACTTCACAAGGCGCTCGCCATCAGTACTTTCGAGCGGAATACCTTTAAATAAAATCACCATAACGAGGTCCAACCTCCAGACTTTATCTGCCTGGCGGAGGCAGTCAATTCTTCGCATCTTGCCTTTCTGGTCTGGGTTGGAAAGAACACAACATGGAGGCTTTTTCCCTGTAACTGTAAGCACAAAATCCTCTCGGTACTCAGGTCGGATATCTTTCCGCAACTTGGCCAGAAGTCGAGATGCCCACTTCTGCTTGACCTCTGGTTTTTCACTTAGCAACTCATCCTTCACGGCTCTCTCTTCTTCTTTTGACATACGCTTTTCATGTTTTTTGAAGTATTTTCGTTTTCGGGCCTGCAGGTTGAACCACGTGTAGGCGAAGGCTCGGACGTGGGGCAGAAGTGCTTCAATGAAAGGATGAAATTCATCCTAGGGAAATGAATGAAAACAAAAGTTTGGCTAGAACGAAAACAAAATGAAATAACTTTTCTTCAGATGGTCACCTTAAAACAAACAAGCAAGCAAGAAACAAACAAACAACTTATTTCACTTGAAATTTGATTCAAGCATTACATTACGGAAACCACATTCATGATCCCTATGGGAAGTCTAGGAGCGGTGGAAAAAAAAAGAAAGAAAGAAAGAAAAACAAAAAACAACCTGTGAGTATCTTTTCTTACAATCTCAAGAAGAAAACTGCCAAAGATGTTAAAATGGTTTGATACATTCATCAAAAGGTACGAACGAGGTTCTATTGTGAGGCCTATGTCCCAAATTCTTTGGATAGTAAGTGACGTTATCAAAATGCTTATAACAATATATAATCTTAACCCAATTTCAAGGAAGGCATAGCTAATTTTGCTCCAGCCTTGACCTCACTGCTAGTAGTACAGCCAGAGCTCGGCCGCCAGATTGGCAAATCCTAAACATTTAGATGCCAGTCAATGTTTATGGCAGTCTAGGAGCAAAAAATCACCCCCAGAATCAATAAAAACACAGACTTTCCCTCTGAAAATACTGTCTGTAGACTCTGATGTGTTTCTCAGTTGTTTGGGTACTATCTTAATTCCTCTTTTAAATATTACATTGCACATCATTATTTTTAGTTAAAAACTTAGAAAAATGTTGTGGGCCCATGTGGAAAATAGAGATAAATCTGATATTCATCAGACTAAAAGCCCTATGTTCAAGACATCATGGCTGATAATATGGGAAGGAAACAAGGGGAAAATAGGCAAAAACAAAGAAAAGCATACATGCCAAATAGTAAACAGATGCATCACGGTGACAGCACTGTTGCAACTAAACGCGTTTAATTTACTGATATGACTGTGAAATACCTTCAGCAGTAACCGTCCCTAAAAAACAGTCCTTATTTCATTTTTGAAAACAGTATTTCAGGCCTTTTCTCACAGGAAAACAGAGAATCTGGTCTATTCCATGTTACAAGACTCCAGGAAAACCCTCATGGTTGTCTCTTAAAATTTAAGTAATTCGAAGATAAAATTGAATTTGAAACATTCAAATTTTTCTTACCGTTTTACTGAAAATAATTGATTTTTACTTGACCTTTTGTTAGTCATATAAATAGAAAAGAAAAATTAAAGAGTAACCTCCACAAAAGCTTTCTGAGCATATCTAACTTTTGATTAACCAATCCACATTAATCTTGCACAGCTTCTCTCTACCACGCCACCCCCACCCCCAAAAGATAAATTATTTACTTTCAAATAAAAGGGTAAGAAAAACCAAAGAAATATGGGATGACTTTTTTTTTTTAAAAGGGAATAACACAAATATAAAAATATATTATTTTTCAGTTTGGAATATCCTTCTAAACATACACTTTTGAGAAATAAATAATGTTCAAAATATTACTATTAAAGAAATGATTAAATTTTAAGTGTCCAAATGTAAACTGAATGGTTAAAATTGGTAAAATATTTTCACACTCACATCTGTTAAAATACTGTAACTTATAATTTATTGCCTAAGCACTACATATGATTGATTTTTAAGTAAGTTAATATATTACATCATAAATCATTTCAATAATTGACATTACTTTTTTCCTCTCTGAACAAATATCAGGCTCTGTATTTTAAGTTGAGTTTTGAAAACTGTACTTTCTCAATAAAAGAATCCAAAAGAGAAGTCAGTTTTTAGAACATGTGCATTCTCTAAGTGGAAAGGGTGAAAAATACAAGAATTATATTATTATTTACCATGAACCACTAGCACTTTTCAATTTCTGATGCTTCAGAATCTTTCTTATTGGCATACTTTAAAAGAGAGAAATCAGCCAGGGTAGGGGGCATTTTTCAAGTCACAGTTTATCTAATCATCGAAAAGCTTTTAATAAACATAGCTAAATTCTGGGCTCATCCTTGAAATACATAAATACTCTAAAATATATAAATTTGGGATCTGAAACAGTCCTTCACAGTGATTGATTTTCTTATCCACCCAAGACTTGGTGGGGACCAAAGCTATGTGGTATTCTGCAAAGAACTACTGGTGTCTACCTTAAATACAAAGTGAGCTTTCACCAAATGACGATTTCATTTTAAAGTCTGTCTCATTTTATAATGCAAAGAATAGCTTAGTTTCAAACAATTCATATTTATGTTAAGACTTCATCTTCTTAAAAAGCTTTATTAATGACAAGAAGCATTTTGAATAAGCATTCTAATATGGTATTCAAGTGTTCAAAGATACTCCCAATATGATTCTCAGAAACTGCGTTCATTTGTGTTCAAAAGGATTTTTTTACCTGCCAAAGAAATGCCTATATATCTCATAAAAATCCTTAAACAAGGCCAACTATGTCAAGTAGTCATGACAAATAACCTAAGTCCCCAATTTTGCATCAAAAGTATTTACAACTTATTACTCCCCGAAGGTTTCAAGAATGTGCCAATAAAAGTGAACAATATTCTGTATAACTTTACTCATGTGTACAATTAAAGTGATAGTAATCTTTCTCAACTCACAATTAGAAATATTCCAGGACATCATAACTGAAGTCTATGATGGTTTGTAGAAAATGTCCAGGCATAGCATAAATTAGTTTTAAAAAAGTGTGCCCTTATAAATCATGCTGCTGCGCACATTGTCAGAGCTATGCAATATCTCCAAATATTCAAGAGAAATCAAAAAATATTTTAAAAATGTTCTTGGTGAGAAAGTTATAGACCACCAATAAAAACAAACCTGGAAACCTGTTTCAAAAGCAGTATGACTTTGAATCAGCATCTTAAACGTTGATCTGTCTGCAAGACAGCCAAGTTTAAGAACCACTGAATGCTGAAGCTACTCCTTTTAAAGTACAAATTTCCACTGGGTTATCATTGTAGGGCCAGGTACACAGTTTGGTTGTGATATGCCTGTATGGATTAAACTAAGAGGTCTAGCATTTTCCTAGTAAAGTTGTTAAAAACTGCATCTCTGTATGTGGAGTTTATTCTTTCATTTAGAGTACTTTTATCACTGTGCTTACTGGACTTTTTTTAATGACCAATAAACTACCTAGGTTTTTCTTTTTAAAACTGGATCTAAAGTTTTATAAATATACCAGTAAGTTAAACTGTAAATCAAATTTTAAAAGAAAAACTCATAAAGTATATGACCCACACTCACTACTTAGTGTACATTTTCTTCCCAAACTGTTCATTATGGAAGAGTTTTTCTTAGTGGTGTTTTCAAAAGAAGGCCTAGTAAATGTATCAATCACACTGCCAAGTATGTTTAAAACAAAAACTTTCTTAATGTGATAACAGCTCTTGAACCAAGAAAATTCAAATTTGTTATAAATATCTAATTATTCCCTGGGCCTGCATGGACACACAGGTATCTTCATAATATGCCTCATCCCAAAATATAAATGTATCTTTTGAGAGCTCACTTGAGAAGACGCTAATGTATCTCCTAAGGACCTTTCCCACCACTGCAGCATGCTGGTATAATCTGCAAGTTCTGTATGTTGCAAACTTTTGCCAGCTAGAACTTCAGCCTTTGAATCTCAGCATTTTCACTATAGTGATAACTCATTCAAATTATCTTACACTTTGCATCTTATCCATATGCAATCATGAACCTTGCCAGAAGTGGTTGGAAAAGTTTCACTCCATGCTTCCACAAAGTAACTAAAATAGAACTTTGGAAGTCTGTTAAGCGAAAAATGAAAAACTTTTACAATAACTAAACGCAACTGCTATCCATTATTAATGCTAGGCCTAAATCCCAAACAGACCATTTCAACATAAAAGATGCATTTAAGAGTCTTCTGAGATCAAATAGTCGGTATTATTACTGTTAGATATTGCAATAAGAAAGATGTCATGTGGGAAATATATCCAGAATCTAGAGAGAAGAGAAAAAAACTATCGATACTTTTTTAAAGTCTTCCAGAAAGTATTCTGGTTAAACCGTTATCTTCTGCTAAATGAAGGCAAGACAGGGTAACAGGTTTGTTTCAGGGAGTGGTGAATAAACATTTTATATGAAGTATACAACTTCATGTAGATGATTAATGGTTAGACCGCAATGTACCAAAACAGTATGAAGGCTCGCACTTAAAAAAAAAAAAAATTACCGCAAAATCACTTTGAGTCTATGTCTTTTAGTCAAAGAAAATAAATAATATATTAAAAAGGGACCAGATTTGGACACTCGAAGTAGCAATATTTTGCCTGGGGGTGTTGCAGACAAGACAGGGATGGAAAGGAAAGGCATGGAAAAGGAGGGGCAGTGGGATGAATGAGACCCACGCTCAGAGTCGAGTCGGAGGGGAAAGTTGCCCCCGTCCTACGCGCGGGGCGGCCCGAGTCGCGCGGCGGCAGCGAGAGGCTGCGTCGGGGGGAGCCGCGTCCGGCCCGGGCCGCGACTCGCGCTTGCGGCCGGGAGCCCAACTCCGCCCGCCGTTCCCAGGCCGGCCGCCCGCGGCCTCCGCCGCTCGTCGCCCTGCAGCGTGGACTCATGCAGGCACCGAAACTTTCACTCGGGAAAGCGAGCGGGCGACGGGCGACGAGGACGTAGGCTCCACCCGGCCGGCGCAGGGGACGCGCGTCCACGCAGCCCTGCTCCGCGGAGCCCAGGGGCCGGATCGCCACCACCCGCCCGCGTCCGAGGGGCGCTGTCCCGGCCCGGCCCCGGAACGCCGACCGGAGTCCCTCCCACGGCCGGACCCCAAAGGCTGACAAACAATAAACAAAAGTAAGAGTTCGAGGAGGCTGCCGTGGCGCAGGCTCAGGGAGCGGGCCGTGGGCGCAGGGACCCGAGTTCGCTCCGCACCCGGGGGTTTATTTGCCCCGCGCGTGCGAGCTGTGCGGTGGGCTTCGTCGGCAGCTCCCTACGCGGGCGCCGCGGAACTACAGAAACCAGCCTCCCGACTGCAGAAACGCTGAGTCCAGATTTCAGCGTGTCATGGGCTGCAACCCCGCCGAAACACGTGCGGGGCGTCCTAAAACACTGCCGTTCCGCAGTCAATCGCCCCGATATTAATTAACGCATTAATAAGAGGGCGCCATTAGCCATGTGCCCACACAAATGGCCGTGCAAGAGGAAAGCACCCGCATGGAAACAAAGTTACTTTCTTAAAGCTGTATTTCTCCCCCCTCCCCACGAGCACACGCGCACACACACACAAACACGCGCAGACACGGGCATACACCGAGACACATGCCCCGGGCCCAGCCGGCACGACGGTCCCCGGTACCCCCTGCCCAGTTCCAGGTCTGCCCCCGCAAGACCTGTCCCCCCACCCCCTCCGCATCCAAACAGCTGCTTACCTGGGTGAGACAGAGCGGAGAATACATAACTGCCGGGCGGTGGGGTGTGCGTGTGCGTCTGGGTGTGCGGTTTGGAGGTGTGCGTGAGTGCGGTGAGAAAGGAGAAAGAGGGAGAGAGGAAGACAGAGAGAGAAGGGGGGGAGAAAAAAAAATCAAGCCTGCTTCTTGCGTTCACATTTCCAACTCGGCTCAACTGCAGCCAGCCAGCGCTATTGCCGCTCCATGAGCTGAACTTTAACCCCGCCTAGAGTTTCCCTACACTCCACTATACATGTCTACTGTACGCGGTCGTTAAAGGCATAGCGCACTCTTTCCCGCTCCCGCGCACGCCCGCCCGCCCGCTCGGGTGCCCGCGAGCTGCCCGCGCGCCCGCCTCCGCCTCCGCTCTGCACCGCACCGCACAGCCGCCGCCCGCTCGCGCCGCCGCCTTGGGGGGGCGTGGGGGAGGGGGCGGCTGCGGCGCTGCGCGGCCAGCCGGGTCCCGAGCCTCCGCGGCCGCTCGCGCTCGCTCGCTCCCTCTCCGGCTCCCTCGCTCGCTCCCTCTGCCCCCCGCCCCCCCTTCCCGGCTCAGCGCATTACTGGGTAACGCAGCGAGGAGCAGTTACAGTCTGTACTCCCGGGCAGCTATAGGCTGCCACAGGATGTGCTTAAGCAAACAAAACTACTTTTCCTCATCCCCATCCCCCAACCCCCGCCGCAGACCTTCGCGGACCTCGTTGGAGGACTTGGGCAACTTTGCCAGGGTACCCTGCACCCGGGTGCGCAGTGTGGGCACCGTAGAGAAGCTTGGAGAAGGCCGGGGGGCAAATTTGCATGTATGCAAATTTTTTTCAAAAATCAGACCTCCTAGGTAACTTTTTTTTCCCTCGGAAATGCGGTAAGGCTCTGAGCATTGTTATCTCTCCAACGAAGCTTTGTGGGAACAGATCGTCGGTAGAGGTAATTATGCACAAAATCCTGCAAACTTTGTGCAGCCTCGGTCCTGTGGCATTCAGCAGAGGGGGTGGTGGGCAGTCATTTCACGCGGAACAGTCACCGATTGGGGGGCTAGGGGGTAGTCTGGAAAAGGGAGGCGGAGATTAATGAGCGTTCTCCCTCTCAGGACTGTGAAACTAGTGGATTTGAACACAGACGCCATAGAAAAAGTTCTATCACGTTCAGAAATAACAGTGCTTTAGCTGTGACATCTTTTTCTTTTTAGGAGGAAAAAAAAAAAATGTGGAAGGGATGTCCCCTTTAGGGAAGGGAGATATTCTGGTCTACAAACGCGTGCCCAGAACTGGACACAGGCTATCATTACTGTCCTGTTCCCGGGATACCTCTAGAAGGATGCGTTGTAAGAATCCCCTCTTTTTTTTTTTTTTTTTTTTCCCCTCCCCCAGGTAATAGTTCTTAAAATGGAAAAGAGCTTCCTGCAATTATTTTAGGTTTGCTAAACTATTGTTTTGGCAGAAAAGGGGGGGGTGGTTTTTAGGGTTTGGCAAGTGGCCAATAAGCCTGCTTTTCCAGTTTTTTTAACCTCATATTTTCTCTCGAGGCACTCCTCCCCTGCTTGGGGGGCTGGGGGGGGCGGTATACCTTCCTCCTCCAAACCCCCATCCCACCTCTTCCTCCTCAGCACCCTCACTCTGGTTTGCAGCCTGCTGCATTTTGGAATTCTCAAAATTCCAAAGGGAAAGAGGAGTCCACCACACTGAAAGACACTGGCACACAGACAGGGGAATTTGCACCGTGGTAGAGGTTACATAGCTAGAGAGCCCAGGAAACGAGGAAATTCCTGTAGGAACACCCATTCTGCAAGTGAGGTAGATAGAGATGAAATACTAAGGCCACTCTCATTCATCCCCTTTAACAGAAAAACAAAGTAATGGACAAGAAATATGCTACTGGAGAAAGCAAAATAAAATCCTCTGAAATATTCTTCGTGTCTAAAGTTATTTTATGCTCGTTCTTCAATTACTTTATTGCTAAAATAATTCGTGAATATTTGAGAGAGCATTTTCACACACCCCACTCCCAAATATCCTTGGAAATCACTCAGATTATTTTATTAAGGGGGTGAGGGGAAATGACTTAAACCTTTAATGAGACAGTCCCACTTTCCCAAACTAAATGACTGTTTTTCCTTAGGTCTTCTTGGATTTCAGTAAAGGGAGAAATGTCTTCAAAGCTAAACTGAGTTACAGAGACAACATCCCTGGCTACGAAAACCTTTGCTGGGATCTATAACTTCAACGCGCTCCAAGTTTCCTCGATAGAAGTTTCTGGCTGACGGTCCCAACAAGTAACTGAGGCACACAGTGGGAAGTTATTGTTCCGAGTATGCACTCTTGGGAAGTTCTCTTCCAGAGCGGATTAGAGTCCTTTTTGGGGGGCAGAAGGGGGTATTAAAAGACAAGACTTCACATCTGCCTCTTTCCAAAACAGCAAAGAATCTTACTTGTAATGGACTCTCAAGGAGAGAAAAAAAAAAAATTAAAGAACGGGCACGTTGCCCTGTTTAAAAAAAAAAAAAAAAATAGTGGGGAGGGGAGAATAATTTAATGCTGCTTTTTCTACTTAAAAACTTCTTTTGTTGCAGCAGTGGATGTGCGCGCGATTTCCAGTTTTCTGCGGTTAGCAATATTATCTTAAGTAACTTTTGGCGCCCTTCGTAAGACTTTTGGATATGGGACGATTGTTTGCGCCCTCTAGGCAATGGCTGGATCCAAGTTCAGCACCAAAGCCCTTCACATCCGCTCCTGCTTTCTCTTCTATCTCCGCCAGCTCCGCTCCCTCCCCCGCAGGAGTCGGGGTGGGGGGAGCGGGGAGAGGCGGGGGAAACACTACAAAGCACAGTTCCAACTACAGCCTTTGGAAACATGACTGAGAAAAAATACAGTAGAAGAGTTACAGTTACAGAAAGGCTTCTGGTAACTTTCTCTCCAACAGGCATAAATTTAAATACACACACACAAAGAAACAGATGTTCCTCAAAGGGCAGTCTGGGGGTAAAAAACATTTCCAACTCTCCCTTCTTCACAAGTTGCAAAAGTAAATCCTTGTTCAGAGTTCACAAAGATAATAAGACACTTGAGAGAGCAGGGATGGAGGGAGGAGAGAGGAAAGATAGTACAGTATAGGAAGCACAGGTGAAGTATGAAAACTAGTTTACTGCACTCATATAAATGACCCATTGTTAGGAAGGATAAACCTCTTATTGGAAATAACCGCTCCAATCATTTATTTTGCAAGTGCTGGGAGGCTGCCTTGAAATGGGATTGTCTCTGCGCAAAGGAGGCTCCTGTCATGCTCTCTGCTATCCATATTCTTCCTGGCACAGAGCCCAGCCTTACATTTACTGTTTTATTTGCAGAAATGTTACCTTGCCAGCTTTAGTGAAATCCTCTTAGATATATAAATTACATCAATAAGGTTTCACTTATATGTACATCTCAAATACCTCTCATTTCAGAGGTTACTTAATAGAAAGATCTTATTAATATGATTTAGATTTTAATGCCCAAAGCCGTGAAGATAAAATTGGGGTTCATAAGTGACAACGCCATTAACTCTACTTCTTACCAAAACTAACTTTAGCACAATCCTTCTTCTCCCCACTCCAGCCCAATATTATTCTACTCTTGCTTTTTTGACCTGCTGATCACTAGTGTGCAGATTTTTATTATATGCATATATCCCTAAATTGAATCATGTTGCTGAACTGAGCACCCTAGTGGATTCTTACATCAAATGTCTAAACCAGATTTGATTAGAAGGCCTAAAATCTTGGGAAATAGTTCCATGGGAATTTAATCCAAAGAAGAGAAAGAGCCATATTATTTTCCATTCACAGATGAATTGTTTCAGAATTAGGAGTCTACACTGCTCAAAGGAAAGGAAGAGATGGATATTTTCTAGTCAAAGGCTGCCAGTTACTGTCTCCAAGAGAAGCTATTGCAGTTGGTTTCCAATGGGTTGGTGTCAAAGGCTTGTCCAAGGGGCCAGCCTCCAGCTAAGTGTTAGCAAGTCTGATCTTACACACAGACCCTCCACAGGAGTTGTGGTAACAAGAATTCTGAACTTGGCCAGTCTTAATATTCTGTTTGCTTCTATCATATATTTAAACAGCAGAAATCAAGACAAGTCCAGAAAAACACTCCCTTTCTCCCCCTTTTCCTTTTAAATGTATAAACCAGCTGCCAGTCCACCTGCGAAACATTCTCTCTCCTTTAAAACTGTTGTTTAGAGTTCAAGAAGAGAGGTTTGTCCATTCCTTCTGAGTACTTGAAAAACCAAACCTTCTAAGAAAATCAAAAGGAGAAGTTTTGTAAAGCTGAGTCTGCAATATATTACTTCCCAAAGCTCACTACATTCTACAGTTCGGCAAGTTTTTAAGTTACACATTTCTTAAAGTTGAACTTCACCTTCTGCATAAGTTACCAGCTCCCCTGAATTTAAAATAGTAATTAATGAAAAGTCAAATATATCTCTAGCAAAATTTTTCTAAGTTTTCCCGAAAGACAATGAGCAAAGCAAACCATTTATGCAAAAACCCCCCAAATCCGTTTTTCTTTCTTAAACTCGAAAACGCTTTCCTATTGTGCTGGCTAAATCCGGAAGAGATTGTAGCTTTGACAGCTTGAACCACACACGGTCCCCTTCAGAGCCGAAGAGAACTTCAGATCTTCTTTGCCCCACCCACTCTGGCTATTGCAAGCTATTGTACACCCAAGCCTCCTCCTGATTGGATAAAGCTTTTGTCAATCTCCCATGTAGTCCCATTGATTAGAGGATCGAATCGTCAATTATTCTCCGGGTCCAGGCATTTCTTTTCGGGTTAGGTTGACTGCGGAGGCCAGACGTGTTTTTACAGAACAGAACACGTACAGGATTTTCCCCCCCTTTGTGGAACCGAGCAAGCGCTAGGAGGAAAAAAAAAAAAATCTGTCAAGCTCAGCAATTTTTTCAAATCTCGGGGAAAGAAAAGGAAACCCGGTCTCTGATGCACATCGCAAAAATAAGCCATCCACAAAACTACATCTTTAAAACAAAACCATCACAATAGACACTTACCCAGCAATCACTTAAACGTATATGCAAGCTAGAGAAATTAAAAAGTCTTAGCCTTTAAACGAAATTATTTTACCATCATTGTTTATAAAATGCACATCGTATCAACGCAAAATAGAAAGTTTAAGATGTACCACGTACCATTTCAATGTAAAAAGAGTACGTGAGAAACTTTAAAATGTTCAGACGAATTGCTTCATTTGTTGTCCCCCTTTTTTTTGCATTAAAAAAATCTAAATAAACTTGTAACCGTTGAAAACCCGGAAGAGATTTTTTAAAAAGCTGTTGGCCAATTGCAGGCTTCTTGGAGATATTTTTTTTTTTTTTTTTTTTTTACTCCAAATCAGAAGGCTTTTGCAATTGCAAATCGCGCGCTCTGCCTCTCACTGTCTCTCCTCTTTTGAAAGCGATCCAACCCCGGCTGGCTGGTTCTCAGATTCTCTCTGGTTTTGCCTTGTGTGCTTTGGATTGTACGAGACTTTGCAGAAGTTGCAATCGATTCGCAGTCTCTCTTTCCTTTCCCTACCCCCTTGTTTATTTCCGCAATCGCTGTAATTTGCATAGTAACCACGCTAGAGGCGCCGGGGGCTGCCCGCGGAGGGGGCCGGGAGGGGGCAGGGAAAAGGCCTTGCTCCCTTCTGCCCTCCTCCCGTCTCTCTCCCTGCCAGTCCCCTCCTCCCCCACGGCGCGTAGCCAATAGGAGCCCCGGCATTCAGCGCAAACTCCGCTCGGGACAACGCTCGGAAGAAAAGCCCCTGTGTTACTAGGCCCGGCTTCCAGGATTGTGTTTTTGGCGCAGTAGAAGTTCCCTTGCTTGCGGACCTCGCAGGCGGTACTTGGGAGAAGAGCGGATATAGTACCTTTTCCTGCGGTTGTGCGGCTTTTGCACGTTTTAATCGAGTCTGCACGCCTGCTTTCTCGGTTTCTTTTTCCATCGCCTCTCGTGAGTTATTAGGCTAGTTCATGATGGTTAGTGCGAGATTTAACCTTTATTTGCACTGGAGTAGACCGAGAGTTAAAGATCCTCTTTGGTGCATTAAATCAAGAGTGTAAAATGTCACAGAGAGCTTGCAGTGAAATAAAGCTTCCCTAGGATTGCAAAGGAAAAGACATTGGCTCTGTTCTCTGCAAATGAGCAAACGTAAAATTGTTCGGTGGGTTTCCTCAAGAATAAAGCTGTTCGTTTAAAACTGGAGACGCAGTGAAATTCTAATGTAATCGTCAAGCGTCTAATTTGTCAATATTCTGACAAAATCTGGTTTCCAAAAAGTTGCAGGTGAGATAGCCACCTCCCATCCCCCCACCAAGGGAATGGCTGAGTTCTGACATTTCAAAGGTTGTTTTAAAATGAAAAATTTTAAAGATACCTATTGGAACATTAAGACCGGCTTCTCACTGATTTATTTTGTTTCATTAACCCAGATTCTTTAAAACCATGTCATCGGGATATTTCAATGTCGACCCTTTATGTGCTTGTTTAAAACAAGACAGCCCTTGGTGCAGGAGTGGTGTGGGGAAGACTGCTCAAACGGGAGGGAGTGTCCCTTTAAATGGAAAGCATCACACCCAGGGTTGTTGCGTTGTTTTAAAATGTGTTTGCTTTGTATCAGTTAAGTAACTTAGGACATTTTTTTGGTGAATAACTGAGTTACAGGAAAATGTGTGCTTACCTCACTTGATAAAAATTATCCAGTAAGAAGTCAGAAATAATAGGAAGCAACCTGACTGTTGTCTGTTTTTGTTAGCTGTCCTTGATGAATATACTTTAATAAGAGGATCTTGCACAGTTAAATTAAAGGTTAAAGATACCTCTTATTTTGTTTTGAATCAGATTTTTTGGCTTGAGGCTTAAACTTTGCAACTAACTGAAGTAGTATTTCTAGGAGGTGTGGGGTCTTGTGACTGTCCTTGATGTTATACAAGCTTTGCTGTTCTGATAGATTCAGATGTCATCTTGCTGTGAACGACTGTGCATTTAATCCTCGTCTCCTCTACTGAGCATCCATTTCCTCTTGGCATACTACTTTAACCCTAGACATACACCTGATGAGAAGAAGGAGCTTAAGTAAAATGGGGAAAAAATGGTTTGATAACTAAGGAATGTTTCAGGTCTAGTTCAGATGGTACTAGATGGTGAGACCTTGTGATGGTTATATAATACCTATAAAATAGGACATCAAACTATTGTGAGAATGGAAGATTGTTTTGTCAAGAGTCATAGCCTTTGAAATGTACAAGAGGCATCAATTTCCATTACATTGCTCTGTAGATGCCTTGATCTGAATAGTCCCCTATGATAAGCAAACCAGGCCTGGTCAGTAAATGGTAACAATGAGTTTTCAGTGCACTGTCTAGACTTCATTAATTCAGTTTAATGTAGTGGGTTAGCACCGGTTCCAAAGTGACCTTTTATGTCTCCCATCCAGCCAACAACAACCTAATATAGACTTGGAGTCCAACTTAGTTCCCTGCTAGTGATTTCAGGTAAATTATTTAACTTCCGTAAACTTTAGATTCCTCATCTGAAAGATGGGAGATATTCAGATATTGTAAATTACATAATACATTATGTGTGCTTACTATATGGTAATTATAATAATAACAATATCTAATAGGTACCATGCTCTAGTTGCATTTAATGTGCTAAGGGCTGGGAATATGGAGAATAAGAGCAAGAAGATTTCAAAGGCTTCTGTTCAATGTGGGAAGCAAGACACAAAGATGAATAATAACACAGTGTGATCATTGTTATGTCTAACTTAGGTGTGCATAAAAAGCAGTAGTAAGACAATTGGTAGAAGGACTGTTTTTTTCCCAGATGTAAAGATAGTCATAGAAGACTTAAAAAAAAAAAAAAAAAAAACGGAACGTGAAATGACTTTTCTGTTGGGCTAAAAGTATGCATTTGTCAGGTATACAAGGTCTTACCCAGGAAAACACAGTGATGTTATGAGTGTATGCAATAGGCCAGAGAATGGGAACATATCCCAATGTGGCTAGTCATTCTAGCTAGTATTAGCTTGCATTATAGTTGCTAGGGATGAAGTTAGAAAGGCAGGCTGAGGCAAGATGGTAAAGAACCTCTTCACCTGAAAGGCTGAGATGATATCAAAAGTATTTAACCAAAAGATATACAAAGTAAGATTTGCAAATTAGGAAGGTCATTCTCACAATGGTGGGAAAGAAATCAGCTAGAAAAGGAGAGAGAAAATGAAGCCCTAATTGACAGTAGTTTTTCAGGGACTTTGATCAACAGGGACACTTCAGGAGTGAAGTTTTTTCCAGATTCTCTTCAAAGTCCCAAATACCCAAAAGAGCTATTAGTAAAAGAGGCTCTTCTTACCCCCACAAAGTACCACATCTATAGCCTTAACTCTACCAATATTTTAATATTAAATAATATTAAAATAATACCAGTAATAATAACAAGAGTTCACATGAAGTGAGTATTTATATTGGCATTTCCAACCCATGAATTTACATTCCAGTAACCTCAGTTCTACCATGCCACTGAAAAATCAGCTGCACATCAAACAGGGTAGCATTGGGTTGCCAGTCCCATTGAAAACCTCATGCTTCGACGTAGTCTGGCTTTATGCCTTGAAAATACTAGGCTCTTCCAGGAATTCTGCTTAGTTAACCCAAATAAAAACTTAATCCTCTTGCAGAGCATCGATATGGAGACCAGAACATGGGAATCGTACAGAATTAGAAACATAAGTCAACATTGCAGTATTTTTTTTCTAATAATAAATTTAAGTTTTAATTTGTGAACTAACTTGAATGTTGAATATACTTCACATTTTCTTGATTTGTCTGGGTAAATCTGAACTTATCCAAAGCACTTTTGAAACTAAGTAATCAACACTGGAACTTTAGAGGAGCAACATGACAATATAAATGATAGACACTAGAAGCAAGTTTAAATCTAGGAACTGATGGAATTCCAAGTAAATAAGTTTCCCCCAAATAATTTCCCTCTATTCTTAGATACATAAATAAGTGGTGTAGAGTCTAAGCTGTCCTTGCTGATAGGCAGCTACACATGAATAAGTTCTGCTCAACAGACTTTGAGCAGAATTATTGGGTACAATTTCCAGTTTTCAAATAATTGTCACAAAACTGTGACCTTTCCAAAGGCATAGTGAGATCAGGTTAGAGACCCAACTTCAATTACAAACACCAGGACAATGCCCTTGGAGACAAGAGAGCAGCAAGATGGAAGGAACCTGGGTACCTAAATGATCTCATTGAGAACTGCATCTCAAGTCAAGGTCATCTTTAAGCCACAAGGTGTCTGTTAGAGCAGACTAGCCTTTACTATAATAATAAGATCATAAAACAATCTCATGATACTTTTGGATTGTCTTCTCTCTAAGATCTTTTGATATTTCTCCAACTGTTACTTTTTTCAGGGTCTTTTCTTGCTTCATCTCAACTACCCCCCAATTCCAGTCACATTAAATAACTTACTTTCTCTCTTCATCACTTTTTGAACACAACATGCATGTTCACCCCACTTTATCCTTGTTTGATGGATTTTTTTTCTTCCCAAATGTCCCAGAATTTTTCTCCGTTCTATTATTTTTTCCCCCAAGAACCAGCTTATTGCTATCTCCTAATTCCCCTAAGCAGAATTGGTCCATCCAATTCTCATGTCAAGGATACTCCTCTTCATGCTGTGTATCAGTTATTTTATTTGTGTGTTTCTCTGCTAGGCTATGAACTCCTTCAAAGTGCAATGATGGGAGCACCCTGGTGGTGAAGAGGTTGGGCACATTCCACATACATCCCAAGGTTCCTGGTTCTGTCCCAGGGACAGTGGGAACAATCAGGGAAAACAACTAAGTAAAATGCAGTACTGCTTCCTCCTCTCTTCCTGCCTGCATTTTCTTGCCTTCATTCCTGCAATTTTTTGTTGTTGTTGTTGTTGTATTGTTAAGTAAACTGAAAAAACTGCAGTGACTTTCTACATCCTTGTATTCCAATAGGCAAAATGCCACAGTCGTGTGTGAGTAAATAGCTGAACGAATGGTTACCTTTTCCAGCCTCACACTCTAATAGGCTAGGGTCTACAGTGTGAATAATAAAGACATGGATTATATGATTAGGGGACAATTTTAAGTGTAAATAGTCAGGCATAATTTTTTCTTTTCACAGGTCTTATACTCATCACCTTTAACCTCTGTTTTGGCTAGTTAGGCTAGGCCATTCATACCACACAAATGAGGAAACTATGGTTGGGCAAACTGTAAGAAGTTACTCAAGATCATTCACTTAGAGAGTGGTCGAATAGAATTCATTTCATCTAGTATTCCTTCCCAAAGCTCTGGCTGTATTATCTAGTTTAGAAATGAGTTCAGTCTTCACATTTTTTAAAGCACGATTTAGTCATTAGCTGGCTCTACTCAGAATTAAAGGCAAACACTTGGGTCCATCCTTTTTTAAAAAAGAGTTTCTTGAAGTGTAACTGCCATGCAAGGAACTGCATATGTTTAATGCATGCAAGTAGATGCATTTAGACATATGCAAATACTGGCGGTGCCTTACATCAGTCAAGGTAACAGACAGCCCACACTTCTCAGAGTGCTTCTCCTGCCCCATGCTTGGGTGTTGAGAATCTTTCACATGAAATCTACCCTCTCAACAAATCTCGAAGGACACAATAACATTATTAATTATAGGCTCTGTCTTGTACACCCATTTCCCATTTCTTCCCTCTCTTTGTACCATTTCTTGGGGATGGGGCTTAATTTTGGGATAATTCCAATTCCAATGAATGCCATTGTCAGAGAGATCAAACTCAACTGCTCTTTCCCCTTTTTTCTCGCTGACTTTCTGGGCTTATAGACACTGATGACAACTACGTAAACTGATTTAACGGTATCAGGACGTCTAGTGTCACTAAGCCGGGGTCCTCAAGTTATAGCTGAGGAGCTCCTAAAATCATAATTCTAGAAGACACCATCCTTCCCACTCCCTTTGCTCTTAGCTGGATACCGCCCTGAGGTTCCAGGTGTTAGAGTGAAGATGGTCATCTTTATGACTACCCTGCTCTGTGTGTAAATATGGCAGTGATGGCTGTGATGGGGGGTTATGAGTTAAATTTCTTCAGAACTCAGAAGGTCTGTGCTACTCTTGAACAGTCCTGCTTGAATTTTATAACGAACATTGGCTATTTCATGCATTTTTACTTTTTCTTTTTTAAGTTGATTACTAAAAAAACTCCAAGTAAAAATTGCAACTTAACCCTAGAAAAGAATATAGGATCTCATTGCATGTAATTTGGATACTAATTTTGGCCTGGAATTCATTATATTTGTATCTTAATAGTCTCTCTCTCTCTTTCTCTCTTTCCCTCTCTTTCTCTCTGTCCTCTCTCCTCTCTTTCTCTCCATCATAAATTGAATAAGATCTGTATAAATGGAGCTACATTCTGATAAACTCATAATAAGTTGAAGTTAATGCAAAATGCATTAACTAAGCATCATAGCTTAGCGTAGTACGCTTTAAACATATTCCGAACACTTACGTTAGCTTATAGTTGGGCAAAAATCATCCAACACAAAGCCCATTTCTTTAATAATGTACTAACTATTTCATGTAAAGTATTTAATACTATACTGAAAATAAAACACTGTGAAGTCAGTAATTTACCCTTATAAGTGTGGGACTGATTAGGTGCTTAGCTCAGTGACTATCTACTGAATATCACTAGCCTGGGGAAAAGAAGAAAACTCAAAGTAGCGTTTCCACTAAATATATATTGCTTTCACACCACTGTAAAATTTTAAAAAAATTGTAAGTTAAAAAAAGCATTGTTAGATCAGGGACTATCGGTACACCTATATGTATGTGTATATATACATATATGTATGTATATATACATATAAACATGTCTGCATTCTAAAACCTTTTGAATAGAGGCAAGAGAAATATAACTAATTAAATATCCCTATTCTTTATGCTGTAATTTAAATAACAGTTGGTGGTATAGGCCCACATAAAAAAAAAAAAGACTAAATTTTCAATAATCTTACATTCATATTTCATTGAATCTTCACAAAACCTTAAGGAACCAGGTTGCCGATATGTACATTTTATAGAGAAGGAAGCCTGAGGGGGAACCACAGAGCTTGAACTGCTCAAGCCTCCTAGGACTAGACAAGAGAAAACCAGGTCCACTCAGGACTAACACCAAGTCACTACTCTCCCGGTTCCAGTTCCAGACTGCTTGAGCGCCCCCGCCCCCGCCCCCGCCGACACCCCAACACACACACACACACGCACACACACACACACATTAACTTTTTCTGGAAATTACCCTTTAACTGCCTGAACATATTTGGGTGAATTTTTTGGATACAGCCTGGATTTTATAACCACCCTTTTGGTTTACATAATTAACCTTTTTTTTTTCCTTCCTATCAGATTCGCTAAGAGTATTTCTTCACTTTCCCAGGCCTCTTTTCAACTGTGATACCAGAGATAGTTATTCACTCCTTTCCCATTCCTGCAAAATAGCCTTTGCATGATGTAATGAAACTGGCGCTGGGCTGGGGATTAATTCTTTACCAGTGTGTGACTATGAGCTAGCTACTTCACTTCGTTAGTTTCTGTTTTATCATCTGTAAAATGTGGTGGTTGGAGACTTCTGCGTTCCCTTTTAGCTCTCCTTCTGTGAATCATAAACTCATGCTTTTGCTACCTGCGCTGTATTCGGAGCCACATTTCCTCTCTCAACCACAGAGAGGAGTTTAGTTGTATGACATCACTTTTGGTCTTCTGGAACTTCCACAGTTTATTATGGTGTGAATTAAAGTTAAGGAGAATGAGTCTGACAGGTGGGAGAAATGGAAAGTTGTTATTCGATGGGAATCAAGTTTGGGTTCTGCCGGATGAGTAAGTTCAAGAGATCTGGGTAAAGCCCATTGGCTTGAATACTCTTGATTGTAGAGTCTCTCTTCCAGCCCTGTCCTCTAACTGTCCAGCCTTTCTTGACTTATCTTAGTAAACTGACTCAAAATTAGATAAACAAAGGGAACTTTTTCAAAGGAAGCTGTCGGGCTAGGGTGGTGGTGCAGCAGCTGGCTACACAACAGCAACAGGCTGAGCATCAGGATTCTGAGTCAACTGAATGTGTTACAGACCGAGAGAAATGTCTGTGTGGGTCAGGGCAGGGAAAGGAGACCAATTTCATACTGTTGGTAGCTTCCTTCTGGAAATGGCTATGTCTTTTTTAAATTGTGGTAAAATATACATAACATTTACCTTGTGAACTACGTTTAAGTGTTCAGTGACATTAAATATATTATCACCATCCAACTCCAGAACTTTCATCTTCCCAAACTGAAACTCTATAGCCATTAAACATCTCTCCATCCTCCTCTTGCATTACCCACTACCAATCACCATTCCACTTTGCTTCTATGAATTTGATTATTCTAGGTACCTTATATAAGTGAAATAATTCAGTTTGTCCTTTTGTGACTAGCTGATTTCACTTAGTTTACAATGTCGTTAAGGTTCATGCCTGCTATAGTATGAATGTCCTTCATCTTAAAGGCTAAGTAACAATCCATTGTATGTATACAGCACATTTTGTTTATCCATTTATTCAGTGATGGAAATTTGGGTTGCTTTTTCCCTCTGGTTGCTATGAACATGTAAAAATATCTGAATGAGTCCTGGCTTTCTATACTTTGGCATATATACTTACATTGCTGAATAATATGGCAATGCCATTTCTAATATTTTGAGAAAGAAATAGTAATCTTAGTTTATGGAGAAAAAAATTGAAGACATCTTCTAATGACTTGTTTTGTTTCAGGAGTTGATTTCATGAGCATCAGGAATCTTGGATTCTAGTCCTAGTTCTCCTATTAACTACATAATCTTCGAAAGTGCCTTCAGTTATCAAGACCACCTTTGTTTTCCTCATCTAAAAAATAACATCTTTGAACTAACTGATACTGAAGGTTCTTTGAAATTATAAAGTCTATAATTCTACATATTCCCTTTCATTTCTTCATACATTCTTTTCCGAAATACTTTATAAACACCAGAGCAGGTTTTTTTCTTCACAGATAAATAAAACTTATCCAAGGAGGATAAATATGAAACAAGGAAGCCTGGGGTTAAGGTGATAGTTGAAAGAAGAAATGAAATGGTTTATAAGCCAGTGAGAAAACAGGTCCAAGATAAGGTTGAAGGGATAAACATGAGTCAGAATATTCTGGTTCAAGTGACAAACTTTGAAGACTTCAGACTCTATCCTGATATTAATGGGGAGCCATTGACAGGCTTAAAGAAGGCAGTAACAAGATCAGTTTTTGTTCAGAAAATTTACTTTGACAGTAATGTTCAGAATGAGTTGCAGGAGTTAAAAACAAGTTACCTATATTTTCTCTACTTCATTTTCTCACTTTTTGCTTTTGCTTGAAAGTAGAAAATTAATTAAGATGTCCCAAGGCCTAACATGGAACAAAAGACTTTTAGAACAAGCTTATTTCATCTTGGTAGATAATAATGTATTATCTTCTTACAATGAAAAACATTCAACTACTATTTCCCCCAAACTGTGAAAACTGCTCAGCTGAGATACTCATCACTGTTGGTAATGCATTTATGTCTTCAAGTCATTTAGTTTACCATTGATATTTTAGGACTAAGACAGTAGAGCAATTTTTAAAAGTTGTGATAAGAAGTTATTATCCCTTTATCTGCATTGTTAAAACTTAAATATCACATGTAATACCTGCTATTTTATGAGAAAACCAGAAAATTCATATCTAATTAAATGGAGTGTTACCTTAATTGGGATGCAAATAATCTAGTTCTGACTTTATAGATTATTTTTGACATAAATAATATAGTATTATAAAATTACGGTTATCCTGTTTTCTTTTTGATATATCCCTGTCTCTCTTACTATGAGGATTATCAGTTTTGCTGCATCAGCATACTGTGTACCTATGAAAGCAATGAATGATCCCTGAAAGTCATTATTTTGAATGGGTGAAGGAAAAAGTTGGTTTCTTCCTTAGATCACATGAATGTAGAAATGAGTGTTTTTGAAAAACATTTTCAGTTTTAATATGCAAGACTAATGCCTTGGTTTACTGCAGATATTAAGATTAATTCAATAACCAGTGCCTTATTCAATAAAATAATGCTGGAAAGAATAGTATTTACCCTCAATACATTTTAGCAGTTTGGCATAGTTTTTACTTTGTGTTTACCAAACAAAGAAAACCAAAATGAGAGCAAGGAGAACTAATTATCAAGAGTGCTTTAGCTTGGCCAGGATTCTTTAAATGACCAATTTGTTACAAGCAGGACCAGACTGAGCACCCAAAAATTAAGGTTTGTTAGGTGTTTGGCATATTTAGAGGGAATATATATTTAAAGAAGTGTTTTTCCAAAAGAGACCAAAGAATGGTATTTCTGGTTTTAACTTTACTCCTATTAGTTTTCCAGGCCTCCTAACAGCTATAAAGTTGATAATAAATCAAACATTTTAATTTGTCCTGAGGTAGCAGATAGAAACAGAAGTTTTCCACCTGATCTTTTGCCAAAATATTTCTACTAGCCCCATCCACTTCCAAGATTTGTATTCACTATCAAAATTTAATAAAAAATTGAACTATCAAATTAACTCCAGTCTGGGAAATATTTACTGAATGCTGCTGCAGCCAGCTACTCCATAAGGATGTGTGGGTGGGGAACAGGACAGTAAGGGGTGATCTGGTCTTAAAGGAGGTAAGTGACACTAGGCAAGGCTTGGTAACTTTATACACCAGAAGGTCAAACTAAAATAGATTTGTCCAAGTGGATAAAAACATATGACATATGACATTGTACAAAGTGTCGAGAAAATACACTACCTTACTCCTCTCCCTCCAAATCCAATGTTTTCTATTAGTACGACTCTCTCTGGAAGTATCTATTTGAATATCAGTTTGCAGTAAAGTTTATGTCTTTATATGGCTGCATAATACTTCAGTAAATTATGAAAATGTAATTTGTATACTTGTTTCAAATCTTTTAAAAATATAATCACGAATTTAGTTTCTCAAAGTCAAATTTTGAGAAGACATTTTAATTTTCATTTATCAGTAATTCAAAGAAAGATTGCAATGTCAACATCAGGTACTAACTAAAACACTATTTGAATTCTTTTATTTATTTTTTTGTAGCATTACTAGGAGAGTATTCTTCTCTGTAGGTAATAGCTGTGATACAGTCACCTGTTATTAATTGGAAAGATATTGAAGGATTTATAAATTTCATCCTTTCTTTTCTTCTTTTTCCTTTGTAAGTTTGAATGTAAATAATGATCATAGTTTTACAAATGTTGATATTGTTTTGACATTGCTGCTTGATTACTACAGTTCTTTCATTTTACTCAAAGTTCTTTGCTTTAATTTTAAAAACTGTGTTACATGTGACTATTTTTCTTACCGAATGAATTAGAATAGTAATAGACTTCCATAGTCTATAGATAAAATACTTGTATTAAATCGGAAGTACCAAAAAGCCTTCTTTTACACTGTTGGTCATATGTCACATGTTCAACAAAACAACCCTAAACTGAAAATTAAAAGGCACTTCACTGATGGAGTAATTCCAAATTGAGAAAATGTAAAGATTTTTGTTTTATTTTTACTGTGGCATTTTAGGTTATTTTAAAAAATGTAAACAGGATCAATTAACTAAGAAAACACTAGAATTAAACACAATTAAATTAACTAATTAAACATTATATTTATAGTACTCACCTATTTATTAATCTCATCAAAGGCAATGCCTGTTCACTTTATGTCTAAAGTAGCAAGGCATTAAGAATTTTATTAAACTTTTCCTATAATAAGAAAACTTAGTTTGTGAGTTTTTTCCCTTAAAAATATTTATATCAAGAATGTTTTAAAAAGCTAGCTCCTGACTGAATAGGGTCTCTATAATGGTAAATCATGGCTATACAGAAGATATCACAAAACATATTAATTCAGATAAACTTTAGGGAGCATTTCCCAAGTTTAGAACCCTGCCAAGTGGACAACAAAGACTTCTTTATTTGTTAGTTTTCACATGTTCAAATGTGAATTAATGTATTTTGGTATATCACTTTTATAGCTATAAATCAGGTTTGTGCCCGATTTGGAGGCCCTGGATTTCAAGTCTTTAAGAAATAAGGACTGTGGCAGTGCTGCTGCCCGAGTGCGGACTTCCTCTGAGTTGGTAGGCCACTTTTCTGTAGATCTAGATGTTAACCTACTTTTATTTGTCTCTACCCTAATGACCAAATTAATTTCCAAGTTATGACAATGTGGAATGTGTGCACCGTCTACACATCATACACTGAAAGAGCAGCCCTAACACAAGACCAATTTCACATGTTATTTAAATGGGGTAGTTGGTATTGAATTCATTTGCACTCACTTTTACTGCTTGAGACACATTCCTTAAAAACTGTATTTTAGCTATGTTACATGTTCACATTCAACTGAGCTGGGTTTTTACTGCACTGCATCATCTGGCTTTTTAATTTGCCTTGAACAGGAATATTCTTTCAAATTAAGTCAAGTCATCGGCTTGGCCTCTCTCTTCCCAGTCTCTCCCTTCTTTCCAAAGAAAATGGTCTTTTCTTTGGCCCTGCCCCTTGCACCTACAGGTTAGGATTGCCAATAAAGATGGGACTAGGAAATCCAACCCCAGGGCTGAATCACCACTCCCAGTCTTCAGGGCAACTACTCATTTGTATGCCATCTGCACTTAAACCCTTTAAAGCTACCAACAAACTTTGGGAAAGTTACATCACCATAAACAAAGACACAGTTGCCTAAATTATTATTATACAACACTGTCATTACTCACACATTGACACTGGAATTATGTTTCCCATTTGGCAAAATCCACTATAACTTTGTAGTCAGATTTGAGAAGTAAAAACCAATGACAATTATACCCAAGCCACCTTTATGAATGGAAACAGTATCCCACCCCCTGGAAAAGCACTCAGATTTTGCCCAAACAAAGCTTTCCCTTAAATCTTTGGAATTGTACTTTTAGAGAAAGAAGAGCAATACAATAATAAGTAACATGAAGTGAAATCCTGGATCTGGGTTTAGAAAACTTTCAAGCATCAATACAGATTTGGTCATTAATTTGTTAATTATCCCTCTTTCTCAAGGTGTGTGTGGGGGGGGGTGCCTATAACCACTGGATTATGTCTGCCCCAGGTAATCTCTAAAGATCTAGTGACTGCCCCTACATCGACCGCTCTCCGGCCCCCGCAACCCGCCGCTCTTTAGTCGCTGCTTCACTGGGTGTTCAGGCAGAAGGCAAATCAAACATGTTCCCGACACATTTTTTATTAAAATTTCAAAACCAGATTAAAAAAAATCAGTTTGTAAAGAGAAAAAAAGGCAACTATTTGTCAGAAGGAAAATGAAAGAGGACAAATGACCCGTGCAAGTGCCAATGACCATTTTTCTCCCTTGGCTGTTGCAGAGCTGACAGGAGGGGGAAGGGGTGAGTGAGGGAGGGGTAGAGGAAAGAAACAGGATTTAAAGCATCATCTCCCTATGTGCAAAGGTCTGGCCTCCCCACCGCTTAGGAAACGGTGGTAGCCATTTGCATTTTTTTTTTTTTTTTTAAAGACCTAAAAGGAAAATAAAACAAAAAAACGTATCTTCCCTTCTGCTCCTACAGCTCCGTTCCTCTCTCCAAAAGCAAAAAGTATTTAAAAAAATCAGTTACAAAATGCAATCCACATGCATCCAGTGAGGCTTCTGCAGTCAACTCCATTCGATTTGGGAGTTGCACTGAAGAAGACGCGATCTTGAAAAATCAATCCGTGCTCCTGCCCCTGCTCCGCCACCGCAGTGGCCACAAAATTAGCGGCTCCGAGGACATTTTTGCCGCAGTGCACGTCCTCCGCAACCACCGAGCACTCGGGTGAATAATGGAAATACAGGGTGGAGACAATCAAGTTGATTTATCACGCAAAAATAATTCACAGCTTCAGTCCAGCTCTTGGTCCTGTCACTTTAAATCACAAAGGCGCGTATACACTGGTCTATAGGCGCCCACACACGCATGGTACACGTGTGTGAGTGTGTGTGTGCGAGCGCGCAGAGCCACGTGGAATAATTCCAGACTGCTTCACGCATGTGATAAAAGAGCAAAAGAGCTCATCACCCCAACTCCCTACTCCCTCCACCCTCCCACCCTTTGCAGCCTGGACTCGGCTGGTGACGCAGCTTGGAGCAAAATAAAGTCTGAACAAAACTAGACTGTGAGACTAGCACGTCCAGAGTGAAACTGACTGACGTTAACGCGGACTCTCTAAAGATTCTGGATCACTTGCGGGCAAAACTAAAATTTCCTTTTTTTTATAAAAGAAAAAATCTTTAATTGGGTTCAGATCTAAAATGCTGCTTTTTAAACGCACGCACATGTTGAAGACTCTGCGACTGTAATTTCTTGGGTAAACATCTGGTGAAGACATTCCAGGAACACATCTGAAAGGAAGAAAGGTGTAAGACAGCCCCTTCTTTATATATCTTGGGTGGAAAAAAAAAAAAAAAGTATGGTTAAAACTTTTTCAAAAAGAATACTCTCAGTCTAACAACATTGATCAGGTTTAAGGGTCAGTTTGGCTTGGGGGAAGAGGACTGAATTGGGAGTGAGGAGTCCCGGGTTTCAGCCACTGGACGGCCTGTAAGCTTGGACAGGTCTCTCCTCTGGCCCTCTTACCTCATCTACACATTCACAGAGGAGCAATGGTGAGAGGTTCTCTTTTCTTCTCCTTTTTTCCTCTCTGACACTCCATGATTCTATCTAGGAGGGAATGATGATGGGGGAGTGGGGAGGGGAGTTTTTAATGTAGATAGAAAAAGAGGTCACATTCTTCAGGTGGCATCTGTTCAAAAGATTCTTGATGAAAGCGATGAGTCCAGTATGCCTGAGTCCTTAACAATAAAGATTGTGTCTATATTAAGAACTGCTATTGTCCCAGCTCTGAAGCTTATATATAGCATATAATGAATGCTCTTTGAGAGTGACGATGTAATCTTGTAATTATATTGGGGGGTGGGGGGAGGAGGAAAAGACTACTCTCCAGGATCAGCCAAAAGGATTTGGTGATTGGAACAATTTACAGTATTCAGGTTTATTTATAATCTGTATATGAACTGCATTAAATCACTTGGCTAATTCAGAGAGAATAACTTTTTAGTGGGTAAGAGTTCTTCTGTGCCAGATTAGTCGCCAAGATTGACCAAATTATTAGCATTAATTACTCCCTGTCTACTTTGTACAAAAACAGCTCCAAGAAGTATCCCAGGAAGGAGCCACATTTTGACATTCCTCTTGTTTATGTACTAAGTGGTCAAGAGTGTGGTTTTAGAGCCAAACCACTAGTTAGTTTTGACAAACACTAGTTGAGTCATCAGCAAATTACTTAGTGTACTTGTGCCTCAGTTTCCCTCATTTATAAAATGGGATTATAAGAACAACTAATTCATAGGACTGCTGTCAAGATTAAATGAATTATCATATCAAAGTGCTGAGAACCAAGCATGGCACATGTAACAGCTCAATAAGTGCTTGAGATTATCATTACTCCAATGTAAACAGAGAGAAAGCAAGGTGAGCTGTGATAGAGGATCTGTGAACTGCTCCTGGATTTCAACTAAGGCCTCTCAGCACTTTATTTTATCTGGTTTTTATGATGTCAGCTTGAAGCAAGGAGTTCAAGCCATCTTTATTATTAATAATAGGCCAGAGCATTCCTAACCAAACTCTGTTGTCATACATGCAATAGTTATGAACCTCAAGAATTTTCCACCTGACCAGCTGCATGCAGATATGTCATGCTGTCTCTACATGCTGACCGTATACTTATTAATACAGTTTTGACTCTCCAGGTGGGAGGAAGTCAAGGTTTTCTTTGGAAAGAGTTCCCCCAGCCATCAGTTTATACCTCTTCCTGTGGTGATACTGTCTTCCCTACAGAACTTGCCTCAGGCCCACTCACTGCCATTGAATTCTGAAGTCAAAACAACCCTAAATCTCTAGAGGACTCCTGTTGTGTCTTTAGTAGTTCAAAGGAGGGCAAGGGAACATCCTGAATTTCTCTTTTTTCTCAGTGCCCCCAGAGAACCCAAGTGAACCCGGCTTTAGGAGGGTTGTAGGCATGGAATGCCTAGGGGAGCAATTTCGCTCCTGTTGGCAATTTAGGATTGAATGCAAGCTGCAGTTAAGCTTTATAGAGGAAGTGGAGATTAGGTGTTTCCAGAGCAAGGTAGGTGCTGGCAGGCTTGGGTCACTGCTTGTTGGAAAGCAATGTCCAACTTCTTACTTCTTGGGGCACCTGAAGTCCCAAGTGCACTCACTGTTCTACCAGGGGAGCGGCCTGTTTAGGACTGGCGGGCCTGGGATGCTGGGTTGGCAGGCAACATCACAGGGGACGGGGCTGCAGGCACCAGGGGTTAAGTTCTGGTAGTTAGAAAGCGTCTTGCAGAGAGCCTCCGGAGAAAAGTTCATTCGTTCTGAGCTCTAGCAGGAGATCCGAACTGCCACGTGTCAATCTGATTAACACAATATCCTAAACAAATAAATCCGTAGAAGACGCTGCCCTGCTGCCCTGTTTCTGCTCCACCCGCTTGCTTTCTTCTACCTCCTTTGTGGGGGCGCAGCGAGACTTTGGCAGGTGGGGACTCCCGTCTCCTCCGTGATCGTCGCAGGCGCACACCCCTTCGAAGGAGGCATATAAAGGTGACAGACAGAAAACCCAAGGTAACGATACTTTAACATTTTTCGGGAACCAAAGGTGGGAAACCGAGAGAATTTGTTCCTCCGCGCTGGCACCCGGAACGCCGGCTCCTGGCGACCAGTTCGAGGGCAGGCAGACACCTTCAGCGTCTCAACGAGAACTTGACCGATTACAGACTCGAGAGGTCGGCGGACTTCCCCGGTTTCTGAGCTTCTGAAGGATTTGAGTTGAAATGAATTCAATTCTCCCTTTACCAGCGCTGATCTGGGCGACCCGGGCCCCCACCCTTAGAGGAGTAGGGCAAGGGCTGCTGAAGGGAGAGAGTGGAGGCGCTGGAGCGGCCTGGCAAGGTCGTGACCGCAAGGCGGCCGCCGGAGGCCGCGGGGAGCAGAGACTGGGCGCCGCCCTCTGGCCCAGAAGCTGACCCGGCACCGCGCGCTCCCAGGCAGCCCGGCCGCGGGCATCCCGAGGGGAAGGAGCGGGCAATGCCAAAGCCGACCCTTACTGTCAAGGCTGGGCTCCCGGGAGATAGTCCTAGAAGGGAGGTCAGGCGCCCAGCAAAACTGAACTTTAGAAGGGGCTCTCGGCACTTTCCTTCCCTTTCCTTCCTGGCGACCTGTGAGAAACTTGTCCCCTCCCCTCCGCGTCTTCTTGCCCTGGGAACGTGGCTCAAAAGACCTAGTTTTCCATGTTAATTTGGGGGTCCCACAAACTCAGCAACCCCTTTTCTCAGACAGACTACTTGGGAATCTTGTAATGAAAGAAACACATTCAAGGCTGTTTTCCTTTTGGAGGGAAGATTTCTGAATTTAAAATCTCTTAGGCATTACAAACCAAACCAAACCAAAACCAAAACTTACTGGCTTCACAATGAGTGGGTAATAGAGTCAATCCAAGCTTTTCTTTTGCCAGATTTTGCTCAAAAAATCGAGTTCCTCAATCTTTCACTAAACTGGGTTCCTTTCATGCCCTTGGGGGAGGGAGTCGGCTGCGGTTAGTAAGTCTACAATATATTACCACCTTTAAAATGTCTTGCGAAGGCAAGATTTCCTAAAATCTTGTCTGTGATGCACAGAAAAGCAAGTCTACTTACAATGTGGAGTCCCTGAGGAGGACGGGGGAGAGGCAGGACCCAGCCCCTATGAAGGCGGCAGTTTCCAGTTTCCGAACCAGGGCACTAATGCTATGGAGCTGTCCCGGTGTAGTTTAGAAACTGCCCCAGCAGCAGACAGGTTGTAGACCTTCAAGGCTGTTGTCAGTCCTTGTAGCAAGTTTCAGACTTCTTCTGGGAGTAGCCCTTTCCTTCAACACCCAGAGTTAAGCCCCACTATAGGGGTCTGAGGGCTTGCGTTTGGACTCTGAATTTACCCTTGCACCACACTTGAAGCGGACAAGCTCTTATTCTTTAGCTACCAGGGCATGAACCCAGGTGGGAATGTGAGTTGCCTGAGCTGACACAGGTAAAAGTTTGTGCCTGGCTGGGTGCCTAACCCCTCACCCCCACCTCACTGCTAAGGAAAGGGCTCTAACACAACCCTCATCTCCAGAAACTTTTCTTGTAGTTTCTTTTTGTTTTTTATATAATGAACTCAAGAGAAGAACTGCAGCATTTGCTAGTTTTGTGATTTCTTGGGTTCAAAAGACTTATAAAGGCCATAGACTCCATTAACTCTAGGGGGAGTCCAGTTTAAACCTTAAAATATCCACACAGAGCTCCAACCCCGTTGCAAACACCCACTCCACCTCCCCCCCTCCCCCCCAACCCCCTTGTGATCACCGGCAGCACCTTCTTAGCTTTTACAAAGTTTCTTGCTCTTTACCCAGATAAATTGCTCTTGTCCTGTGTGCAATTCTTACTCTGGTATGGGAAGTGTTTTAAAGGCTACATTTTAGGCATAAGAATGTTGCTTTTTTTTCTTGTATGTCCTGAGTACTGGGAGCAAAGTGGGAAGTTTGTAGGAAGTAGAATCTCTTGGTTTTAACATCTTGCCAGATTCAGTACCCAGATGATTGTCAAATACTAGGGTTGTTCATTTCTTCCCCCCACCAGGGCATAGCAGCCGGGAGTAAACCAGCAAAAGGGGTTCAGGCAACTGAGAGCAAGAGGATCCTTCTTCTGCTGAGGGTACTTCATGAAGCAAGTGTTGGAACTTCACAAAAGGGTACACGTTTAGCTTAAGTCTACCCTTTCTTAGGAAGCATTTAGATACCAGGCCCATTCACATTTATGGACAAGTGAATGCTTCCCCAGAAATCTGAGGTGCATTAGGACACAGACTAGCGCTGTGAGGAGAGGGTGAGAATTCTAAAGTTAATCTCACCTCCCTTTTTTGTTCCCATTCTTCCATTTCCCTTCATGTCTCCTTCCTAGTGTTCCCTACATCCTGAAGTAGGAGTTAATAAAAAAGTCACCCTTTTTTTCCAAAAAGTAAATTGACACTAAATTTGAGTTAATGTTGTAACTAAACTCTTCGAACCTGTGGGATCTATTCATAACTTTGCTGCCTGTAATGTCAGCAGCTATTCTTAAATTCACTGAAACAGTTCTTTCAAGGTTCCCGAGAAAGTGTAATCCTTGCTAATTTGTAAACAAGCCCCAACTCATGTATTTTACTTTCTCAGAACAATGAAAAAGACTCCAAGCAAAAGAGTAAACTTCATGTCCCTTTATTTTTTACCGACTCTATTTTAAGTAATTTTTCTTTCTTAACTAAATGACAGAAGCTCCATTGGATTCTGCTTGCCCTACGTGTCTTCACTAACCCACTCAATAATTCGTTCTCAAGAGTGAGACCGCAGGCGGCCTAAAGCTTCCTTAGAAGAGCCTCCAAATATTTGTTCCCAGGCTAAAGCGCTTAATTTCAGAAGATCTGAAGAAATGTCTTCTTCAGAAACTACAAATGGAGCAGATCATTCCCCTAATTCATTCACGAGCTTCCATAGGAAGGACTTTGGAGGATGATGATCCTCATAATGCGGTACTAATGAAAATCCCCTTAGTCAGTCTCTCTGAGCCCGGCGACGGACAGTGTCGGCGTCCTGTCCGCAGAAGAGCGACTCTGGCCAGCGGCGGCCGGGCGGTCGGGCGGTCCCTCTCCACTTGCCCCAGGACAGCACAGCCGTGGTGCAGAGCGACAGTGGCGACTCCAGACGCTGGCGGGGCCACTATCTGTGTCGCTGCGGCGCGACGAACCTAGTCACCCTCCTCCTCCTCCTCCCTCCGCGTCGCGGTCCTCTTCTCGCGCTTTCCCCTCCTTCTGATCCTCCCAAGTGATTTCTGTGGAGGGGAGGAGGTAAACTGGGAACGTTTTCTCCACCGCGATGCCTACTTCCTTAGCCGTCTCCCACCTGGGTGGATTGGAATTAAAATCCGGGAATTCAATTTTCCTGTGAAATCTCGGCTTCCTAGGGAGGGGCCGGAGGGAAGGAAGACCCTGCGGGGACCGCGCGGGCCAAAAAAGCCCCCACCCCGTCCTGCAGCAGCCCTGTGGGGAGGATGAAAGCCGAGCGTCGGGGGAGGGGGTGAAACCAGGGCAGGCTCCTAGGAGGAGAGGCGGGGGCTTGGGGGCGCGCTGGAGGCCGAGTCCCGCAGGCGAGCGCCGGCCGGGAGCTGGAGATCCCCCCCAACCCCCAACCCAGTTCTCGGGCTGCGCGCTAGAGGCCTTGCAGGTGCACCCCGCCCCCTTTAGGCCCCTCCTTGGAAACTGCCTTCCGGCCCAAGTTCAGTCCTTTGAGGCTTTGAACCCGGCCTTTCAGAAGTTTTGAAGCTGCCCCGCCCAGCACTCACGGGGTCATACTCTCCTGGATCCCACCGCCCCCGCTACAGCTGCAGGCAAAAGAGGGTGCAGGGAGGAGGGGGTAGACCCCAATACTCTGGGATCGAAGCGACGCCCTGGAGCTCCGGGCCCGGTCTCTAGCGCTTGGAGATCGCGCTCTGGAACCCTAGCTCCGAGGGAGCGCAGGCTAGCGGTTCCTCCTGCATGTAAGCCCCCAGGTTAAGAGGGCAGGAGGAGTGGAGTGGGGAGAGGAAAAAGAGACCCGGAGGGGCGGGGCAGGGGGGATGGGGACACGGCCACATTACCCAGGTTCCAGGGCTGAACTCTAGCCAAGGGATGATTTAAATTGGTCTTTAGGGGAGGCAGCTGGTGACCCTTGTCCTCGCCCTCCAAGTTCCCCTGAGCGAATCAGGGCGCCATCTACAGGCGAGTCCCAGGCGGGAGAAAAGCAGAGATCTGCGAAGCAAGCGACGCAGTGGAACTGGAGCCCTGCTGTTTTGTGCAGAACCCTGTCTCACCTCCTGGATCTGGTTCTGAGTTCCAGATTTATAGGTCTGTTGTCAGCAGTCTTGTCCCAAGGGTACCGGCAATGAGTGGGGAGGTGGGAGGAGGAGAGGGATAAATACAGGAATTGACGGAGTACCCAAGTTCCCACTTCAGGCTAGTCTCATGGAGTGTGGCCTGTTTCCTTGAGAGAGTAGTTGTGTGGCCTTGAGTAAGTTACTTAGTCTTTCTGATTCTTGTTCTTTCTCATCTTTTAAAAGAATAGTGGTGCCTGTCTGACAGGGGCCTTTTGAGAATTAAATGTTATAATTTAGTTGAGAAACTATAGGTGCCTTATAGAGAACTTTCATCTATTTCTAATATGCAAAATGTTTTTTATCCTAAGATAAATGACTTACAAGACTTCAGCTAGCTGCTTTCTGTTCCTTGAAGAGAAAGATCTTAGAGGAGGGCAGAAAGAGCCGAAGAAGTCGAGTATCTGGTTAGAAGGGCAGGTTAGTGCAAATTTTGATAACTACATGCTGGCTAATTCACTTTTCATAGACAGATAACATATTCTATGTATGCATCTCTTACTATTAATTAATTAATTTTTAAAACCATCTTGTATGTTATATATTATACTCATTTTAAAGATGAGGAATAGGCATGCCCTGGTGGAGTGGTGGTTGGGTGCAGTCCGCCTACATCCCAAGAACCTGGGTTTGAGACCCAGGGTCAGGGGAATGTCCAAGATGAACAATTAAGTAAAATAAAAATGCTTGCTCTCTTCCTTTTGCCTGCCTATTTGCCTTCATTCCTGCCTGTAACTTTCCTTAAAAAAAAAAAAGAAAAAAAGATGAGGAATAAATGCATGAGGATACAGTCATAGTTGGTATTACACTTTTTTCTATTTGAAATTTTTTCTTACTTCAGTAATCACAGATCTATATTTTACAATCTACCTTTAACATGAATTTATTAAGCATCTATTATGTACTAGTTACTGTCTTTGGAGTTTTACATACAAGGTCTCATGTATATTTCACAACACACCTGTGAAGACTTCAAGTTCTCTTCGCATAAAAGAAGAAATATTAGTTTAGGGAGATCAGGGGAGTCACTTAAAGTCCAACAGTGAAGTGGCGGAGCCAGTTTATGGAGAACCCAGATCTGACTACCCATCCAGGTGACCTTTTCTTACACCACAATTTAGGATGATTCCAACTGGTTTTTAACTTTTAAAAGTTATTAAGAAAGGTCAGGTGGAGAAGTGGAGACCTTGGTGGTCTTGCCAAGCTAAAGCTGTGGTAAAGGGTGGTGTTTACAATCTTAAGTAACAGTTTATTATTACAGTGTTTTCTAAGGAAATATTATGGTGAAAGATGAGGTGAAGAGCCCAATGGGAGGGGTCAAAAGAACAAGTTGATTTATACTTTAACAAATACGAATAACACTGATTTAATGACTGAACCAAGCAAATCTTATGGTAACAAACACCATTACGCAGAAAACTTTGGTATAATGTAGCTACTGCCAAATCCTGGTCTCTGACTTATAGTGATAGTGCTTTGTTGATTTAATTATAAAAATGATTTTCAGTAAGTATTTTTGTATAGTAAATATTTTAGCTGGTTAACCTCCATGTAAAATTTTATGCAGTAACATTTTATAGCGAAAGAACTGTATTGTTCAGGGAGGAAAAGCATACTCTTTCGGCGCTTTTGTTTTTCCATTATGAAGCAATTTCATATTCATTTTTCATCTTACCTAAGTACCAGATCAAACCATCCTTTCTATCAAGAATACATCCCTCTCACACTGGTGAATAATTACACGTATCAAAAGACCTGGGAGTTCAACTGCACAAGACTTTGCGTTGGGATATTGGCCGTAAGTGTGTGCATCCCATCTTTTCTCCTTTAGGGTCCAGCCATGATGCTTCTGCTTGCCAATACATTATTGAGAGCTCAGACTTAGCAGTTCATGTCCAGCTTCTACACACGGAGTGTTTCTAATAATATAATAGATTTTCATTTTGAAACAGATGCCACAGAGCTTCATTAGCAGGAAAGTCCCACTGTGCCACTAACACTATACAGTTATCAAATTTAAGGTCAGATGGTTTTGGATTGTCATCTTTTGGGGACCAGTTGGTAATTAGATGGGAGGACTTGGTGAAGAGAGAAAAACAGTTGAAACCAACACATATTTGTAGATCGTATTTTATGTAATCCACACTGTTCTAGGTGCAAGCAGAAATATAGAAAAATACAGGAATATTTCATTCTAAGCTTAGGGTAGAAATGGCACCCTTTCTCCCGCTCCACAGCTTCATGCCTTAGTTCTGCTGTAATAAAACAATGGAGTTAATGTTCAAATAACATATACCCTCGTTTAAACATTGAGCTGACACAGTTCCCTTCTGAAATGATCATTGTCATCCTCAAATTTTAATGTTACTCATTTCATCCTCTTCAGATATAGCTATACAAATGAATGCCTTGAGAAATGACTATAGGATAGATGGGAACTCTATAGCTTATGGCCTCATTTTACACAGTCACACATATGTACATTTATGAGAGAGAGCACTATACTTTGGAGATACCCATTTTATTCTCTGATGTATAATTGTGTTTCTGTATCATGGAAACACATAGTCATCAGTGTAAGTATATGCATGGGAGTATATCTGGAAATCTTAGCTGTTTCTTTTTTGGTAGCTTTTCCTAATATGGAGCATCCAGGGTTCTGCTGAGACACGAGGGGACAGGAAGAGCAGAGCTGGCATCCAATCCAAACCACTTTGAAACTCACTAGAGCTCTTTGTATCACCAGAGTTCAGTCAGGGTATTGACCTTCCCAAGTCCCAGAGTCAGAACTTCTGAATGTGGCTACATCTCCAAGTCAATTGCAGGTCAGTGGTTGTTCTTTGTAGGCTTAAGTCGGGGAAGCAGATACTACAGTTAATAAAATGAAAAAAAAAATTTTTTTTACAACAGACAGGTGTGAGCTTTGTTTGAGAAGCTGAACTGCTGCTCCTGATCATGGGCTTTTCAGCCAAAGCCATTGGTGAGACTTTCATAAATGGATGTTATGTATTATCTGCATTAGATGGGCCAATCTGATGAGAGAATTGCTCATAAAATCAATGACTAGATTCTTGTTGTTAAAACTCAAGTGTTTTCAAAGAATTTAGGGACTATTAAAAGATAACCATATAACATGCACTAGTAAATATCTGGAGGCAAGAAAGGAGGCAGATTTTAACAAGACTGGCACGGCCACCTGTTTATTTAGAGAACCCCAAAGAAACCTACAGATCTAGTGAACAATCTTGGAGTAGCTGAAAGAGGAGAGGATATATTACTACTGGACGCAGGGCCAAGGGCAGTGTCACATTTAACTCTGAACAATTCTCATCGAAACATATTACCCATTTCACAGAGGAAAAGAGAGATGCATAACAATTTGTAAGATTTAGACCTAGGCCCTTTGACTCTGTAGCACATGCTTTTCCTACTTTATCCCCTCTTCCAGGCCCGTCAGTTTTCTCGGGGCCTTGATTTATTTGTCCAGTCTTCGCTTCCAAGGGAAATGATTGACTCTGACACTGACATCTCAAACTTTGTTTGCAGCACTGAAATGACCTAGGGCAACCTCTAACCTGAAACTGACTTGCAAGGATGCCCAGGTACACAAATTCTAAGGCTCAGGTAGCCAGTTCTAATTTTACCGCCTTTTATTTGGACATTCAATTTGACGGCATCTGTTTGATTATTTAATCAAACCAACTGATCCCTTTAGGGAATTTTATTCTCTCTAATCAGCTTTCAAATTCCTATTTTCATTCTCATTAACGGCTGGTGCCTGCTTCATACAGGGTTATCTCTCTAGAAATGTGTGCCAGGCAGGGCTTATAAAGTAACCAACCTACCCAGTCTTCCTTGCACCCTTGCTGCCCTCAAAGAAGCCTGAGGCAGAACCATGACAAAAGGGGACAGGTCCAGGCACTAAAAGTCAAAGTGAAAGCAAAGCTCAGTAATAAGAATCCCAGCACAAAAGTTCAAGGGGTTTCCCTCTTGCCTTAAGCCCCAGCAAACTCACACTTCCCGATGATGCTGGGAAGGGATTTCCTTCCACAGTCTTAGCACTTGTAGGCTCTCCCACTGGCATGGGCTGGCCCAGAGGAGATGCCTGCGTGCGGAGGGTGTGTGCTTGGGGAGACAGGAGGTGATAGGAGTGGTGGCGACCAGCCCCCGAGCGGTGCGGGGAGGAACGTTGCCCAGGGAACCTGAGAGCCAGCGTTCCCGAGACTGACGACTTCCAACTCTTCCCAAAGAAACGGCGGGCCTAGCTCGTTCGTCAGTGTCACGTTTCAATGGCAGCGCGGGGCTGGCCTCGGCTAGGTGCCCAGGCCCTCTCCGGAACCGCTCGGCCCTGCAGCCATTCGGCAGAACCAAACCGCAAAGCCCCAAACCGAGGCGCAGAGCCCGGGAGGCCGAGAAACATCTCCGCGCGCCCCCTGTTCTTTCTGGCCGAGGCGGCCCGCGACCGGGCAGGTGCGTGGCCTAGTTCAGACCGCGGGGAGCAGGGCCTGCAGCTGCTCGAAAGCGCCCCGCGCCAGTCCCGATTTGGGATTTCCTTCTTTCCTGCGTTCAAAACTCTGCACGCTGGTTCTGCGCCCGTCGGGGAGGCCCCGCGTGCCGGCCCGGAGCCCGCGCTCGCCCGGACTCGGTCGACCCGGGTTCTCCCGGCGCGCGGAAGACGCGGCCTCGGTGCCCCGCAAGGGGACCGAGTCATTATCCCGGCCTCGCGTGACTGCGGGGGCTGCGCCCAAAAGGTGGGTGGAGCTGCAAGGCACTTTTAAGAGTTGGGCTTGCGGTGGGGAAACCGGGTGAAAAGTTTATCCCGGTCCCTAATCGCCTCTCCTTTTACCCGGTGGCCGCGAGCGGACACCAGAGGGCGCCGTTTTAATGCGCTTCAGTTCAGGGATCAGCGTTTTGGGAGAGTGGCGGCCGCAGGCCACCCAGGGACGCGCTTTCCCTGCAGGGAGCTGCAATCTCGGGGTGACGCCGAGGGGACCCCATTCCCGATCCCGCCTGTGTTGCAGTGTGTCTGGGTAGGGATGCTGACCGCTTATAGATGGATCGTCCTGCAACGAGGACCCCCGCCGACTCCCTTCCCTCTTCTCGAAAGACAGTCTGCGGCAGTGGTCACGCCTCGGCTTTATTTCACCAAGTGAGGGTTCCCTGCAGCCATCAGCGTGAGGAGGAGGAGTGGCCCCTAAGTGAAGCCATGCCCCGCTCTAACTGCTAAGGAACATGTCTGCAGGCGTTGTTCGATTGCAAACGACTAATTAATTTTCCAGCACTTAGGCAGAATACTTTAAAATGGAGAAATGAAGGTTTTCGATGAAAATGAAGCTTGATAGTGTGCACCTGCCACTAATATACAGTACACGGTAACTTCTCCTCATTAGAGAGATGACTTGGGTTGAGAACAAGTCATATAGTGAAAATCACTTCAACACGTGCCTGTTCATATGCATAAACTCCTGTGTACCAGATGGCAAAATATAATGACATCTTAAACAGCTAATTGCATAAACCTTGTAATGCAGATAATTGCTGTACCAAAGTAGGAGTTAATAATTTCCCACTGTATTGCCTGGCTTCAGAGTAATCCTTAAGGAAAGTTGTGACAATTCTAACACACTGAAGTTCACCAAGCAGTAATTAAAACTAGCACTTAAATCATTTGACTTTCAAAACCCTTAATTATGATTTAGAAGAACTGCTTTGTGGAAACGCAGAATTTATGGATAGTTGCATGATAACATTTAATGCCTGTATTTCATGGTTTCCTTTCATGGACCTCATGGGGCATACTATATAGGAAGTCAATGGGGGAAATAGTCTCCACTCTCTAAAAATTTTCCAGTAGCAGGGGTTTTATATATTGGAACACAAAAGTTTAGCCTCTTCTCCCAGATGGGCCTATTGATTATTTTCTTTAAAAAAAAAAAACCTTTAAAAACATTTTTATTAAATTAACATTGCATAATAACTTTATTTAGGTTTGAGGCAGTCATTATTGTAAATCGGCATCTGTATATACTGCATTAAGTTCACCATAACCAGTCCAGTTCTAGCCTTAACCATATAATTGCGCACTTTTACCCAATTTCTTCATCCCCCTTTCCCCCTGATCTTTTGGTAACCACTAATTTTGTCTTAAAGACTAAAGGTTCATTTTGTTTGATTTGGTTCATTTGTTTCTTTGGTTTCTCTATATGCTACATTGGAGTAAAATCATACAGTGTTTGTCTGACTGATCTCACTAAGCATAATTCTAGGTCCGCCCACCTTGTTGCAAATGATAGGATTTAATCTTTTATTTTTTTAATAGCTAAATAGAATTCCATTGTGTATATATGTGACATCTTTTTCCACTCATTAGTTGATGGGCACTTAGGTTGTTTCCAGCTCTTGACTATTATAGTTAATACTGCAATGAACACAGAGAGCATATATCTCTTCAAATTAGTGATTTTGGGATAAATACACAGAAGTGGGTTGATTATTCTCAACTTAAAATTATTCATAGGGACCCCGTGTAACTAACTCTAAGCCTTATATCCTTTGCCTGATATTGTCCTGACACTGCAGTTATTATCCCATTTAATCCACAAAAGCCATCTAATATGTATTATTTACATCCCACTGTCCAAAGGAAAAAGTCTAGGCATAGAACTTCTAAGTTATTTGCTCAGTGTTACCAAGAAGCCACTGATCCAGTGTCTGTCTGGCTCCAGTGTCCATCCTATTTACCACCCATGAGCTAAGCTAGTGCCTTAGTAACATAAGATTTCTTTTATTTTCTAATATATCAAAATAAAATGACATAATTGGAGTTATAAAAGGCAGATGGTAGATACCTCTTGTTGATGTTAACTTATTAACTTATGTCATAATATGTTTCAGAGACAGATATCTGCTCTTTTCCACAGGGTATTTCTCAAAGAGTAGTTAAGCCAAGAAAAGTAAGCCATGGAAACATAGTTTTGATTGCATCAATATCTAGTTTAAAAAGTATGTGTGGCTTAGTGTTTCTCTTTCTCCATCTTCTAAAAAGGGTATGTTTGAACTTCTTAAAAAAGGATATACAAAAATGAACATGGAACAAAATTCTCTTTATAAAATATATAGTGAAACAGTTTTTTTCACCACCATGTTAATATCATAGTTTCTCTTTCTCCGTTTGGGTAGACATATATGTATGAGAGATGCTGGTTATTTCTCTAGCATGGGACTCTAGCATCTGAAATCCTATCTACAGAGATTCTCTTCTTTGAGTTATGCACTATTGCCTCTGGGCTGCTGCTCCTGAGAGTCTTAATTTAGTGGGAAGATAATGGCCTAGAAATCAGAAGATTTCTGATGGCATTCTCATTGTAGTTTGGCTATAAACTTTCAATGTGACTTGGGACTGGCCATTTTATCTCCCTGAAATTCAGTTCCTTTGCTGTAAAAATAGAGGACAGGTCTGTTATTCTTGACATCTCTCTCCATTTTGTCATTCTGGAATATATACAACTATGTGCAACTGTTATTTTGTGGGAATGTGGTTTTTAATAAGAACAAGGTCTTGGATTTGGGGGAATGAGTCAAAGAATCTCTAAAGGGGAAGAAAAGGCTTAGTTTAATGAGCATTTTTCCAGGTGTAGTACTCAGGGCAGAAAGAGAAATAAGACATAGTCATGCCCTCACAAGGTCTGCATGTAACCGGTGCCACTGACAAGCAAGTGAAGGAGTCCATTGTAGAGTGATGGATGTGCTGTTAGATAGGAGTCCTGAGCCAGGCAGTGGGAATCATGGGAGAATGGCTAGCAGAGGTGACATCTGAGCTGAATTTTGAAGGTTAAATTGGAGTTGGTAGTGAATAGAAAGGGGCTATTCCATCCAAAGGCTCTTATCTAGGACATGAGAGGCATGACTGTCTGGGAATTGGGAGGTTTGTATTATTGGCTGTTAGAATGTAAGGGAAGTGAGAGGAAAGTCTAGGCAGAAGAGGCAGGGACACAGGTCAGATCTCAAAAGGTTTTGTTAAGGAGTTTGGACTTTATTAGTACAGGGGATTTCAAGCCAAAATTTGTCTACATTGTTTACCTTAGATTGTTACTTAGGCATTATACTAATTTCTGAGTTATCAGAAACAAGTTTTCAACTCATTTACTTTGTTTGCTTTTTAACAGAGGGCATATGGACACTCAACTAAGAAGGAGGAGCCCACTTTGGCCACTGGAAAGCTGGAAGTCAGTGGCCACCCCTGATGGTCCTCAGTACCACCCTCTGCCCCACCCCCACATCCCACCCCTCAATGGCTGGTTTCCAATTGCTAAGCTCCTAAATCCCCAAGCTGGTGGCTTATAGACCAAAGAAGAAATTAAAGTCACAATGATGACAGATGACAGTGCAGAACATTTAGAAGGCTATTAAAATTATTTAAAAATGGTAAATCTCACCTATGTCAGTAAGAAAATAAATGCCAGAGTTCCAATCTGATTTTAGGAGTTGAGCAGTAAACACTCAAACATTGTTGGTAAGAGTGTGCATTGGTAATGATCTTCTGGAGGAGAATCTGGCTCTGTATAATGTTCATATGATGTTATATCTTCTGACCAGAAAATCTACTTTTAGGAATGTATCCTCAGGAAATAATCATTAGCAGCTCAAATATTTGGCAAAATGATATTTATGACAGTGGTTTTATAGGTTGGATAATAGGAAAAAATTTGAGATTTAACTCTACAGAAGCATTTAAGTGAATATGATATATATAATGTTAGAATACTATGCATTATGCAGTGTTCAGTGTAGTACATTGAATGAACACGTTCAGTTATCAAATAAGTACTATGTAAACTCACTTCTGTTAAAATTTTGGATCTATACATAGAAAAAGAAAACTAGGAAATACATTTAAAATGGTGAAATTATTCAATTTTAATTCTTTTCATGTTTATGTTTTTAAAATTTCTGACAGTGGGTATATGCATTTCATAATAAGAAAGCAATCATACTAAGAAAATAGTGTAAATTATTATTTATATTAATAATCAAAACAGGGAGCAGGCTTGTACTTCTATCTGGTAATAGAGAAGGTAAGTTGGACTGAGCATCTCACCTAGGACAATGAGAAAAGCTGAAGAAAATGTAAAAAATCCACTTTAAAGCATTGTAGAAACAACAAGGCATTGCAGAATTACCTGGCTAGGATCTAGAGGACAATAAGGATGAGGAGTCCAGCATTTGGGCCTATTTTTTCACTGGGGTTATTTACTCATCTAGAGACACTGTCTCAGGGGTGGGCTTAGGAGGGGGAGAATTAGAGACAGAGCTTGTTCGGGTTGAGAACCCTGGTTTATGAACCTGGGACAGTCTGAACCTGGGAAGTATCAGTGAACCAGAATTAGAATAACCCAGCTGGGACTAAACTCAGTTTTGAATTATCTTTAAATTGGATTGAAGTGATTTTGGCTGGAGGGAAGAGACAAATGTAAAACCTCTCTGTGGAATATAAAGGCATCATAGTCCTCAAATTAATTCTGTAAACAAATTCTCACATACAATGACTATCATGGAACAATTAAAAAAAAGCAGACATATAAAGAGAAAAGAAGGTAGAAATGAAAACAAGCAATTTACACAGCAAAAAAGTAGATCCATGGGGACTGCAGATAAAGGTGGTGTGAGACACAACTTTATAATTACTATCCTTAGTATGTTTATAAGAGATAAGGGATAAAAAGACAGGAGTTGAAGGAAAGGAAAATTTTATATATATATATATATATATATATATATACACACTGTATATAGGTACACATATATTATATATATACACAAGTGTTATTCGAAAGTTAACTGTTAGAGTTATAGGTTTTATAATGCTTATAAAGCATTAGTGGAGGTGAAAAGAGACACTTAGCACTGATAAAATACTTAATTCAGAAGAAATCTGTATGTTCCTAATTACAGGCACAAAGCAAAGATTGGCAAAACTAAAAGATGAGACAGACTACCTTATCATCGTAATGTGATATTTTAATAATCATTTTCAGTATCTAATAGAACTTACAGACCAAAAATCAGTAAAAATATAGAGGATTTAAACATCGTTATGATCACATTTGATTGAAGGACATATGTAGACTAAAGCACCAATAATGGCAAAATATATTTTTTCCAAGCACATGCAAAACTTACTAGCCTGTAACAAAAGTATGAAGATGTTTATACCCACCCAGACAACTAAACTAGAAGTCACTAACAAAATGATAATTGGTAAATCTCCAAATACCTGAGAATTTATATATATTATATATATATGTAATATATATGTAAATAATATATATAATTAAAATATATGTGTATATTAAATATATGCATTTCAAAGAAGTGACAATAAAATAATTAAAGCATAAAATACATATCAAGGCTTGTGAGATATAGCAAAAGCTGTGTTTGAAGGGAAATACTTATTTTAAATACATATATTAAAAAAGAGAAAGGCTTAAAAACAGTCAGTTAATCATTTACCTCAAAATTTAGAGGCATAGCTGTAAATTAAGCTGAAATAAAATAGAAGGTAGGAAATAATAAATATGAGCAGAACAAATGAAATAGAAAGCGTGGAGCAGAAAGGGTCAACAAATCAGTTTATTTGAAAAAGCTAATAAAATTGACAAATCCTTCATGAGACTGATAAAAGAAACACAGAAGACACAAATCACCAGTGTCACAAATGGAAAAGGGGAAATGATTATAGATAGTACATACATTAAAATTTAATGAAAAATAGTATGAATAGCTATGCAAATACATTTGACAGTTTGGATGAAATAGACAAATTCCCTGAGAAACATAACTTATCAAAATGGATAAAAATAAACAAAGTGTGAATAGTTGACAATTATTAGAGAAATTGAGTACTTAGTTAAAAACATTCTTTGCAAAGAAACTTTAGAACTAGATGACTTTCCCAGAAAATTCTACCTATCATTTGAAGAAATAACGTTGCCAACATTCCAAAAACTTCCATAGAGTAGGAACAAGGGGAGTATTACCCTGTGTGATTTAACAGCCAGCTTAACCTTAGTACCAAAGCTTGATGGGTTCTGTTTAAGAAAACAAAATTATACAGCAACCTCTCTTGTGAACACAGAGGTGAAAACTCTCAACAAAATATTAGCAAGGAAAATTGAGCATTTTATAAAAGAAAAACCATCATGACCACTTTGGATTTATTCCAGGAATTAAGGGTTGGTTTGATATTCAAAGCTCAATGAATATTCTGGATTAATTTAATAAAGGAGACAAGTCATAAGATCACCTAAGTACACACAGATACGGAAACTCAACATCCATTTATTATAAAGTAAATCCTAGCAAACAAGGAATACAAAGACTCTTTTGTACTTAGAAAAAGAGTGGCTACCCAAACCAGCAGCAAACATCAAACTTAATGGTGACATGTTAAAGGTTTTGAGATTGAGAACAGCACAGAGATGATCACTGTCACCACTTCTGCTTAATATTGTACTGATCCTAATGTGCATAGCAGGGCAGCAATAAAAATGTATAAGGATTATAGAGGAAGAAATGGCTTTTCATTATTTGCATCTGATATGATTGGGTCTATAGAAAATCTAAAATATGTATAGATTTTTGTAATGTAAGTGAGCTTAGCAGATCACTGGAGGCAAGATCAGTAGACAAAATCATTGCATTTCTATATGCCAGCCTCAAACAATTACAAAATGAAATTTAAAAAATACATTCTTTATAATCACATCAAAACCTTCAAATGCTCAGGAATGAATCTCAGAAAAGATGGTCAAGAAAGCAATAATAGTGTGTAAAGTGCCTAGATAAACGGAGGGATATACAATGCTCATAACTGGACAATAGAAGGTTGTATGTATTTCCTTTTTAAATGATCCATGAAATCAGTGTATTCTCAATTAAAATCACATCACGCTTTTAAAAATAATGGTGCTTGAAGAGATTGTTCTAAATGCATGTTATTGTAAATGACTAAGAATAACCAAGATACTCAAGGAATAGTAGAAAGATTTACTACATTGGATATGAAGACTGCAGAAATCGGTGTCATATCGTCACCTCATTAAAATGATAAAACAGAGATTCCAGAAAGAGATCCATACATAGAAGGACACTTATTGCTTCAGACCAATCCTTTCCAAAACTGGATCGCTTGGCTATCTTATGGAAAAAAATGAAATACCTTAGTGCCTTACACTAGGCAAAAACAAAACAAAGAAATTCTAGGTCAGTGTAGATCTACAAGTGAAATATAGACAATGAGATTTTATTTTTTATTCATTTATTTTTATTTATTTTTAAATTTTTTATTATTATCTCTGGAGAACCCACAGATGGCATATTTTAAAATTTTATAGTAGTAATTATTCTACACATTAAAAATAATTTCCTATGTATAGGTTCCCCATTTCATAGATATATTTCAAAACACCATGCCCTCCACCAAATCACCAGGTGTTCTTCCCCACTTAGACAATGAGATTTTGGAAGATATTATTGCATAATATCTTCATAACCCTGAGATCAGGAAAATTTTCTTAAAATGGACCAAATAAACCATAAGCTTTAAAGAGAAATATTGATTATATAAAAGCAAGAGTTTATTCTCCTCCAAAGACATATTAGGTGGGTAGAAAGAAAGTCACCAAATAGGAGAAGATATTTATAACAGATAGAACTGATAAGGCTTATGTCCAAATAAATAAAAATAATCATTGTGATTATAAAAAGAAAGTGATAAATCTGGGAGGTGGGCCTGAATGGACATTTTACAAAAAAAATATTCAAATGGTCAAAAATATGAATGAAGCCCAATATGTGTTAGTGAATAAAAATTAAAATCATAATAAAATATCATACATGTACCAGAAAGGCTAATCTTAATAGACTACAAAACCAAGTGTTGGTGAGAATGTGGAGTAACTGACATTTTCATACATTGTTGGTGGACATGAAGCCAATACAGCTACCATGCAAAAACGTTTGACATTATCTTAATGTTGATCATAAGAATATCTTATGATCCAACAATTAGTCTCTAGGCAGAGATCCAATAGAGATGTAAGCTCCAAGAAATGTTATGGTAACATTATTCAAACTACTTAAACATTGTTTACCTAAATATCTATTACCTAAGGACTAGATGAATAATAACTACAGCTACCTGCCGCAAAATTGATGAAGCTTACAAATAAAATATGAATCGAAAGAAACCAAACACAAAAGAATGTGTAGCTTACGATTCAATTTATAGCAAATGCCAAAAAGAAAATAAAAACCACAAAGAAAAACCAAACTGTGGTGCTTAGAGATCCATCTTTGGAGATAAAACTGCAAAGGAAAGCAAGGAAGTGATATTCTTAAAGATCAGGATGACGGTGGGGAGAAGGCTAAAGAGAGGCGTTTCTAAGAGAATGATCATGTTTTGTCTCTTGACCTGGGTGGTGGCATCACACATGTTCATTTTTGACAAACTGTTGAACTGTACATGTGTATATGTATATGTAAATTTTTGTTCAGTAAAAGGATTTAAATATATACGCTTTATTTCATAATGTGAAGCTTATAAAAGAAAAGTATGCCCAGAGTTTTTAAGGTAAAGGATGATGTTGCGCATTTAGATTGTGATAAAAATATTTAAGAAACCCATTATCACCCTCCCCTCTGATCGCCCACTGCCATTGTTTGCCATTCATTGCTGTTATTTTTATGCAGTTCATCAAGAATTTATCAGTGCCACCTTGGTGCCTAGGACTGTGCAAGGTGGTGTGAAGTGACACAGTGGGAATTTGAGCCACAGTTCTAGTCCTCAGCAGCCCTTCCATTAATTGGGTGTGAAAGATACATATACATATGAATGAGACAAAAATATGAGTATGTAATTAAGGGGCAACCTCATGATGTGGAGAAAATTGTTAAAGGATTTTCAAGGCAGGAGGGATTGGTGAAAATTGAAGTGGATGAGGAAGATTTCATAGACAGTCTTAATGAAATCTTTTAATGTCATAATACAAAATTAATTAAATTAATAAAATTAATATGAAATTCAGTCTTCTAATATTACTTAGGACCCTTTGTGACCTTAGTGCATGGCCATTTCTCCACTTCCCACACCTTATCTGGCCAAATTCATGGCTGTTCTTCAAATTCAACACTGGTATCAACCACCTTTTTCAGGAATACTGTCCTGTTGTTTTATTCAACATAATTATGTGTCTCCTCATTTCTCTCCCATATTTCTCTCCAAATAGCACTTATCATGCCTTAGAGATCCGTTTGTTTATTTTCCTCAGTTCCATAACTATCACCTTTGTAAGGTGCTTTTTACATAATGAGTAATCAATGTTTGTTGACTGTAGTGACAATGAGTTACAGTGGGTAAGAAATAAGTGAAAAGGTGTATGGAAAGTGATAATAACATGAGCATCTGCTTGAATGTGGCATCATGGAGAATATCAAGGGAAGGGTGGCACAGCATTTTTATCAGTACTGTTTCTGGCGTCAATTCTAGTGACTTCTCATCCTCATGCTCCATCCAGTCCTATACATCTTTTAAAAAATCCCTCCTGTCATACTGTCTATACTTGGCTTCATGCAGTTCAACATTTCTGTCAATTATTTGCATGAGGAATGAATATTTCATTCAATAAAATCTACAGAGGACAGAAAGTTGAGAAGACTAACTAATACCACAGATGATAAAATAAAAATTTAAAACAATCTTGAAAAACCTGACACTGGTTACAAACCACAAGATGAAATTCCACAGGGATAGATGTGCAGTTTTGTTATTTAGATTAAAAAAAAAAATCAATGGTACAAGTATATTAGCCCAGCTTTATAGCAGTAGATGGAAAAATTTGTAGAGGTTTACTTGAGCATTAAAGAAAATTATGGGCATTAAGAAGGAGCTCATCCTACTCCCAAATCCAAAGACTTAAATCACAAAATCAACACATAATGAATGAGATTAGGTGTATGCAAAAGCACCTTCAAGAGGAAAAGCAAATGGAATTTGATTTTAGCATAATGGATGGTATTGTATCGAAAAAGAGAAGACATCAGTCAGAAAGGTAAAGGATGGTCAGCATGAAAAATAGAAAACGAAGAGCTAGAGTAGACTCACAGTGTATTATGAGAGGATAAGAGTATTTCAAAATGGTGTACACACAGGTGCCCTCGGGTCAGGCAACTGCCTGGGCTTTAAAATCAAGTTTGCAAATGATGTGATTTGGGACAAGTTACTAATCCTCTGGCAATTCTCCTCTATAAAATGCAGAAAATCATGATGCCTATTTGAGATTATGTGTCAGGGTGTTTGACCCTTAGGGTTCAATACATATTTTTATTATTGTCATTCTGTTTGCTGTAGATTGATATACTGACTCTTAGTTTCTACATTACTTTACCTGTGAGAGTCACAGATGACTGCAAACATCTGCTTTGTTGTAAGTAAAGCTAGGGGAAGAATAAAATTCCTGAATGTTTGACCCCGGAACTGCATTCATAATTACTTAAAACTCATATTCATATTATGCAACTACACTGAATAGACCAGAGTGGGCTATTTCATTACTTTATGAAAATCTATACTCTAAAAATGGCATAGATAGACTGAAATATATTCCATTTGCCATGGTCTAAAAATGGTTCAAGATGTAGAAATGGTAAAGACTGTGCTTAATTCTTGAAGACTGCCATTTGGAAGAAGGGAGCAGATTTGTGCATCTCCAAGAAAGGAGGCCTTTATCTGGATGGTGATGCCTCAGGGGACAAGGAGCTTCCTTGCCTAGATGCGCTTAACTGCAGTCCCCTGACCTAAAGACCAAGGAGAACTACGTCTTTGGCTCTGTATTTCTGTCAGCTTGGGTGCAGGCAAAGAACTCTACCATCATTACATTTCTTGAGCTCCCATAAAACTTTGAGAAATAAATGGAAATAGAACTCAGTTTTTGTTATTAAATCTAAACCCAGTCTTTAAAGAAAGTATGTTTTGAGGTTACCTGCATGCATCAGAGTTACCCACCCTACGTGTTTACCAGTTGTGATATCTAGGCCACCTTCTGATTCAATAAATAGAGATTTATAGATTTGGGCTCAGGAAACTGCTTTGGTCTCAGTCCAATTTTTCAGTCCTGTTTTTCTACTAAACTTTTTAGTATATTACCAATTTTAAGATTCTACATTTTCAATGAATATTTTGTATTCCAACGTACAGAATATTTATAATTCCAACCCATGTACCAGACCTGTTTCAGAGGCCCATGGATACAGTGCTGGATAGGGCTATCTAAGTCCCTTCTTCTTGGAGCTTGCATCTAGTGGGAGGACACACTGGTTAACTAAGCCAGCCAGTAAAATCAAGAACCGTATTAGATAGCGAGAACCTCTATGCCAAGAATTCAATAGGGTGCTGTTGCTGAGAGCGATTAGGTAACTCTTCTGGATTGGTGTGCCTCTCTCACTAGACGCTGTTTTGTCGTGAGCTGAATGATGAAGATGAGAGAGAATACCATGTCCTCTCAGGACACGGAGACGAGAACCAAAGGCTCTAGAGGAGAAAGTGCTCGTGGATGAAACATAGAGACAAGCATTGTGACTGCAGTGTGTTTAAGTGAGAGGAAGGTCAGGGATCAATTTCAGATAAGTTGGCCACACCTGGATCACACTTATTTTTGCTTGTATTTTAAGTGAGATGGGAAGTCAGTAGAGGGCTTTTAAGTCAAGAGCCAGGGATGATATCATCTGATAGACATTGAAAATACTTCTTTATTTATTGGTTTATTTACATATCTATTTGTATTTTTTCAAATTGAAAACATTTCTGGATTTATCATAAATAACATAACTAAAAATATTAATTGTGAAATATACATCTAATTTTCAGCTTTTCAGTATGTTTTCTTTGGTTGATTTACCTTTTAAAAGGGCTCCTCTTGCTGATTCTGCTAGGTGTGTGATGCACAGCTATTAAATATAGCACCAATACCACTGGAGAGGACTGGCTTTTTTATGGGTTACCCTAACACCTCTTCAGCACTTTACAGCTTACAAAGCATTTTTATGTATCTTATTTTGTTTGATGTTCTCAAAAATCCTATGAGAGTCATATGATTAGAATTCTCATGCTACTGATGGAGAAACTGAGGCCCGTAAAGGATGAGATTTCTTCTTAGGCCCCGTGTCTTCTAAGGAAATTGCTGAAAATGGGACAATTTTACAGAAACATAACACATTTTTTACTTTAAAATTGGAAATGTACCCCCTTGGAACACATATTCCAGCTGGAGACAGTGGGCTGAAGATGCTGAAGGGCTCACTTTCAGGATGAGAGCTGCCCTGCCCGCCCTATCAGGCCAAGTCTGCTTCAGTCTCTTTGTTACCTTTCTATACCGTGGATCATGTGAATTCTAGACTCCTGCTCTCAGGGCTTCTCACCCCACTTCTTTGGCACCTCTTTTACTTTTTTTTTTTAAAGAGAGGACGGAAGGAAGGAGGAGGAAGACACATCTTTATTTAGTTGTTCATTTTGGTTTTGCCCCATGGCTTTGGGTCTTGAACTTGGGTCCTTGGCCTACATGTGGTTTGTACAGCAGTGTCTCAGGCACCTGAGCCACAAGAGTGTGTCCTCCTTTGCATCCTCTCCACTTTAATCCTGTTTCCAGCAAGAGAAAGAGAAGGGGCATAGCCTCACTAACCCCACTCAGGGACTGAGCTCTCTTGCCTGGGATCTTAGTCTCATGCGACCCACGTAGCACAGACGTTTCCTTGAAGAATATGCTTTCACTCAGAAATGTTAGAAAGGTGTGCGAAAGTTGCCTTCACTCTATATATGGCTACTTGAAACGCTAATTCTCTAAGGAAAAGGAAAATCCATGTATATCCTATGCCTCCACATGCTTTAAGTTTAGATGACTGGTTAGCCTGCTAACATTGTATGCAAGATTTGTGCTTGTCCTCATTTCTCTAGGAAGCGGATTCACAACTACTCATATTTTCAAAGGGATCCAGGAGCTATAGAGTTATTTCTTCTAAAGAAATTAAGTGTCAGACTCAGCAGAATGGGATCTTGTCTGCACCACTAACGAACTGAATTTCCCCAAATTTCTGATTCTTCGTTTCCTGATCTAAAAGATGAATTTATTAACCCAGGACTTGTGGAGTGAAGTTTAAATGAGACAATATATGCTGAATGCTTAGCTACGTGTCTGGGACAGAGGAAATACTCATGAAATGGCACCACATTACTCTGGTCATTGCTGATGTTGGATTGATTTCTCTTATTACATGTGAATGCTGGCTATGAACTGAATTGTGTCGCCTCCAAAATTCGTATGTTAAAATTTGATCCCTAGTGTGACTACATTTGGAGATAAGCTTTTTAGGATAGCACCGGTGGCTGAAGACAGAGGAAGAGGGGGAGGGGAGGAGGTGAAGAGAGGAAGAAGGACAAAGAGAGAAGGATACAGAGGAAGGGAGGAAGGGAGGGAGGGGGAGAGAGAGAGATTGAGAGGGAGATCTTTGTGAACATGCACAGAGGAAAGACTATGAAAACTCAGATAGAAGTCAGTTGTCTGCAAGACAGAAAGGGTGCTCTCACCAGAACCCAATCAAGCTGGCACCCTGATCTCAGACTTTCTGCCTCCAGAACTGCAGGGAAATGCATTTCTGATGTTTAAACCACCTGGTCCATGGTGCTTTGTTATGGCAGTGCAAGCTACAAGAAAATCTGTTCCCACACTTTCCTGAGCCGTCTCTTGTAGATTAGGGACTCATCCTGGAGGTGAAGTTGGTTTGGAATCAGTCTTGCTGCTCTAGGATAGTCTAGGATTCCTTATACCTGAAGTGTCCTGGTGCTCACCAAGATGGAGTTTTGCAAAAATATGTAGAAGGTTGGAAGGTTGACCTGTGTATACATCTGGGCTTCTGACTGTCTTTCCTACTGAGTGTCCCGCTTCCCATGTTGACCAGAGTTCTGTTTTTATCATCAGTCTCCTAGGGGTGCAATATGACTTAATGATTAAAGATGTGGATTCTAGAGCCATTCTGCCTGGCTCTGAATTCCAGCTTAGCCACGTACTATACGTGTGACCTTGGGCACACCTGTGCTTTAGTTTCCTCATGTGTAAAATGATGTTAATAATAGTGTGTATGTGAAAGGGCCACTAAGGATGAAGCGATTTCATACATGGTATGCTTTGGACAGTGTATGGATATAGTAAGCTGAATGAGGTCTGGAATAATTACTTGACTTGTGCTGTCACCCAACTTTGATTAAGTTCCTCTGCTAATGACTTAGACTTATTTCCAAATAGAACACCTACTCCAAGTGCTTAATATTAGCTATAGTGTAGTCTGGAACCTCTGGTCACTATAATCCTCTCACTGAATTTGAACTCTCCCTGTATTGATTTGGTTGTTAAATTACTCTTCCTTATAATGCAATGCCCTTCCTAACCCAGCCAGTAGGATGGAGATGTGAAATTAATGTTCATAATTTGAGGCCTTTCTGTATCCCTAAATAAATTAAAAAGGAGGGACTATTTATTGTATTTCTAGACGAGAGGTCCTCTGCTAAGAGAAGGAGGAGGAGGAAGGAGGAAGACACAGATTCTACTAGGTGTGTGATGCACAGCTGTTGAATATGCCACCAGCACCACTGGAGAGAACTTGAAGAATGTCTGTGTATTTCACAAGGTAATGTTTTAAGTTTGCATATTTTATTTATATTAAAGCCAGAAATGTTTTCAATTTGAAAGTAAAAATAGATATATAAGTAAATAAACAGATAAATAAGTATCTTTTAATGTATATCAGATATATCAAACCTGGCTCCCGACTTCCCATCCCACTTAGAATAAAAGCAAAAATATGTGTGATCCAGTTATGGTCAACTTATCAGAACCTGATTCCTGACTGATGGGGAGTGGTGGTGGAGAGAGGGGGTTCTAAAAGTCAGTGGTTCCAAGCAGGCTGGTTAAGGATCAGTTACCTGCGGAGCTTATTACTATGCGCAGTCCTGGATTCCACGGCCAGAACTTCTGTTTCAGTAGCTCGAGAAAATTGTACTTTTTTAAATTTATTTTTTATTTCATTTCATTTTATTTTATATTTTTAAAGGATAGAGGCAGGCAGGAATGAAGGCAGGTAGGCAGGCAGGAAGACAGAGGAGGAAGAAGCATCTTTATTTTATTTTTATTTAGTTGTTCACATTGTCTGCTTCCCCTTGGGCTGGGGACTTGAACTCAGGGGTGTGTGGCTTATTCCTTCGGAGGCGATTGACCTAACCGCTACTCCACCAGGGTGTGCCAAAATTGTATTATTAATAAGCACCGAAGGTAATTCTAATGAATCTGTTTAGCTGAATTGTATTTTGAGAATTACTTAGCCTAGAACATGTCCTTTCAAGGTCTTCTTTTTAGTCTTTGACATGTAAGATTCCTAAATGAATGTAAGGGGTGGGGAAGGTAAAGGAATAACTTAAAGCAAGATTCTGTTTCATCAAAGATTTGCCAGGGATGCTAGTTTTTGTTTATATTTTTATCTAAGCAGGGTGCTAGAAATCTCTAGTTTATAATAACCAAAGAACAAGCAGTGACCACATCAGAAAAGTGGGCTCATATAGTAAGGTATCATAATTCAATTTTTGAATAGCCATTCTCCAAAGACTTTCAGTCATGCATTTAGGGCAGGGTTTCTGGAATGGTGGTTCCATTTAATTGACTATAAATTGCCTTCTGGGCAAAACAGGTAGCTTTATTTGCAAGAATGAACTATCTGTGTTGGATAAGATCACCCAGGTACTACTAACTAGAATTTCAGAGGAGCTGGAAGAAGATGCATCCTTTTAGAGAATTAAATCTTGGAAATGACCACTTAGGAGATAAAATGTCATCCTCATGCATCCTGTAAAGACAGTCTGGGAATAGTTGGAAAAGCTAGCTAGTGTCAAGGAGACTGCAGGCACTGTACTTTAACAGTCATCTCCTTTTTGACGAGTGTTTAATTTGGCCTTGTAAAGTGTATGAAGTGCAGACATTGAATTTGTTTGACAGAAGCAAGCCCAAAGCACCGCCTATAATACTCTGCCACAGGGCGTCATGATTTTTACTGCATGCTAGGCAGAGTCTGGGAATCTTTAGCATATAAGTTTCAAGTCAACACACTGTTTTGACAAAGGTCCACTTTAATTAAAAGACAGTCCTCTCTCTTCTGAGTCAGGTAGAAAGGACACAAAGGAGCACACCCTCTATCATCCTGTCCTCTAGAATTGCTTTGCTCTTTCCTGTAAGAAGACAATGATGCTTTGGGGGCAGACAGGTAGGAATCTATCAGTGAGTCTAGAATGTGTGGGGGTAACTGGCCTTCTGTAACATTTCTTTCTGCCAACAATGCTGGCTATCTGCCACAATATCAATTATCTCTAGCCGAGACAGTAACGATCTAGGATACCACCTTTTTAATATTACATTTTAACAAACCAGAATTAGGAAACTCTACAAAATTCACACACTTTGACATCCCATGTATTAATATGCAGCTGCTCATAAATCAACCATAGCCATCAAGTTTTTCTGCCTCAAGCATGTTAAGTGGCCATATTTTAACAACATATTAAATATTCCCCTGCTCTGAGTATTCTGCTGCGCCCTCTCGTCTGTTTACACTCGGCCATTTTTCCATAAGGAGAAAGTAGCTCTCTACTATTCTTAAAGAAGTATAAGAAATGACAAAGTAGGCTGGTGATTTGAAATACACATATGGCTCCTTTTTATGGAGCGTATACTCTGAATTTCCATTTCCTCATAACAGACCAATCTTCTCTTTCCATCTCATCTCCTGCCACTTTTCCCTTGTTCCATTCTCTGCGTGCCAGATGGTTTTCTTTGAATCCTTCAGAAGCTTGATGTGTTCTCCTGACCCAGGACCTCTGAAAGAGGGATCTCTCCCTAAGCTGCTTCCACTGGCTCCTTTGTTCATTCATTCATTCAAAAATTATGTGTCCAGCATTTAAATGAATGAAACCTATGAAAAAATCCTCATAGAACTTACATTCTAGGTGAGGGGTTGGGGAATCACAGACAGAAAAACCACTGCAAATAAGTTAATTGTGTATTAGAAGATGATAACTGACATGGAAAGAACAGAAACAAATGAGGTGTCTGCCAACTGCTCATAATTTTAAATAGCATTTAAGAGAAGTCCTCATTGACACAGCAACATTTAAATGAATTCTCAGTTGACTTCATAATCTAGCACAGATTAACTTTTTCAGGGATGTCTTCCAGACTAAACCTATCAGTGAGTCTTTGAATGTTTGATTTGGTCCTCTTTTATTATATACTTTCACAATTATCAATACTTTCATTCATAACTGTTAATAACATTTGCAATTACAAACTCATGTGATTATGTTTTTTTTTAAAGAAGTGTTTTAAGGAAGGGAGAGAAGGAAGAAGCTTATTTATTATTATTTCTTAAAGAGCGGAAGGAAGGAAGATAGAGGAGGAAGAAGTATTTAAGGAAGGAAGGAAGAGAAGGAAGAAACATCTTTATTTTTATTTTTATTTTTCACCCTGGTCCTGGGTCCAAAGTCAGGTTGACTTATGAGCTTTACATGGTCTATACATCAGCATCTCTGCCACTTGAGCCACAAAGGCACCCTTTCATGTAATTGTTTATTAAAGAATGTCCTGCCTACTGTATTGTAAACTCTATAAAGGAAGTTGCTTCTTTGTCTTCAAAGTTAGCTCAAGAGTAGTGTTCAATACAAATTATTTGAATGAATGAAAAAAACTGTACAATATGGATAGAAATGTACATTCAGATTATATTAAGATAATCCATCAAGCTAATAAATAATGAATGAATGTGGTGAATAATAATGAATAAGTCATTTTATAAATAGCAAAGTTCTATGAATATGCCAGGTATTATTATTTCTGTGGATAAAATATTCTGTTACATCAGCATAGCTCATGTTCATTGATATTGTACTTGGAAGGCGACCTGGCATCCTCTTTTTGAAGGCAATGTGGTTTAGCTGTTAGGAGCATGGGTGCTTTAGACTGCCCGGGTTAACCCTTAGCTCCTACCACTTACCTTTTGACCTCATTATACTTCTAGTTCCTCATCTATATTATGGAATGACAAATGGAACTAACCCCACAGAGATGTGGGATTAAAAGAGTTAATATCTCTAAGGTACATAGGAGGCCTGGTATATAGACAGTACTCAGTAAATATTATCATGATTGTGGCTGGTACTATTATCTACTATGTTTTCAGCTGTAGCATGGGGCTTTCTACACGGATTGAAATCTTGTTTCTTTCTTAGATAACAAAGCTAGTATTTCTTAGTTCAATGATATTTATCTTAACATAAGTCAAAGGGTAAGGATGACTTCCTTTCAGGCCCCCTCCTGTAAATTTCAACACCCATTGGTTCATCAGTGGTTGATTTTATCTTGGTGGGCCTTCTACAATGGTCCTGGAGGCTGGAAGTCGAGTGAGAGTCATTGATGGCTGATAGAACAGGGTTTAAATTCTGGTTCTGCCACTTGGTGCTGGAAAGACTTTTGACAAGATATTAAACACCTTGAGATTCACACTCTTGTCCATAAAATAAGACCCCTAATTGCTCCCTCACAAGGCTGCTGTGAGGTCCATGAAGGGCCAGCTCAGTGAGGTGTTCTACAAATATTAGTTCTGCCTCTCTTACTCTGTGCTCAGGAATAAGTGTATATTTTAAAAGGAACCTCTAGAGACATGACAATATTATGGTCTGTGATAAAGCTCTGACAAGCATTCTAAACTAGGCAGCCAAAGTCAACACATTTGGAGCTCGCTGCACATGCGCTGAAATGATTCATGTTATTGGCAGAGATCAGTGTGAAAAACACAGGGTTTACTTGTCCGCCTAAAGCCAGGAGGAAAAGAGTTACTTAAAAACTCTGAAATCTATCAATTTATATACAACAAACTTACTGAAAGAGTCATATCAAATATATTTTTGTGGATTGCAACAAATATTAGGGATCTATGATGGTATAATAATCATAGGAGCTAAGGAGAAAGTTTTTGAATGTTTGGTTATTGCTTGATGAATAATTAAGAATTGCTTTGTGTGTGTGTGTGTGTGTGTGTGTGTGTGTATGATTGTGACAAAATTGAAAATAAGTCTAAAATACTCCTTTCACATGCACAAGGATTCTAGATTTTCTTTTTTTTCCCCTCTCATGGATATTTTGGTTAACTTTAGCTGATAATTTTCACCAACTGCTCACTTACAAAATATCCTTTTTAATATGTCAGAGTTAAACTCTTGAAATTATGCACCACTTCAAAAGATCTGATTTTAGTATCCAAATCTTCTTTTCTCCATGTTTGGGGTTTTTGATCAACAAATATTTATTGAAACACCACTGCGCAAGTGGCAGCCTCCCAGGATGGCTTCTCCGGTGCCTTTGGTGTTCCATATGTTGGATAAATGAGAAATCTATGAATCTGAAGTTAAAGCAGAATTAAAATTATGTGTGAACATGAACTGAGGGCTTAGAGGGCACCATGCTGTTCGCCACTGGCAAGTAGCAGAATTGAGGGATTTATTTTCTACTTATTGGCTTAAAATATGAAATCTAGACGTGAGGGGGCCTAGCCTACTTGTCCCTGGGGGATCTTCATGCCAAAGCTACTCATTCGAATTCATCTGACATTCTTGTTTACTTCCTCAAGCCATTCACTGTTGGCTTAGTCAGTGCCTTTGATAACATTTTGTGGTCTCTACCATAAAACTTGGCATTCAAGGCTTCTCTCATGGATGGATTCTGCTTACCTTTTCAGCCCTATTTCCTTTTGCTGCTCTGTTTGCTCCTGATGGTCCAGTCAAAAACCAACATTTTGCTGTTCCTCCATGTTTGCTGAGTACCCATTCCTGGTCAATCACTGCTTCCTTAGCTTTAAGGAATATTTTATATCCTTCAGTTTTTCTGGGAGATGATTATTGTTATCAGCACTTTCCAGATGAAGACAGTGAGACTCACAGATATCAGGTGACTTGTTCACATGTATAGTTAGAATGTGAATGAGTTGTTAGGTGAATCCAGGCCTCTCACCCCAAAGCTACAGTGGAAAATGCTATTTCATCACACTATGGTGTTTTCCTCTGTAATATGCCCAAACACTACCTCATTCCGTATTCATCCATGTATGACCCCCAGCAATGTCCATGTCACCATCCCTGAAAACTAAATATGTTTCCTTACATGCAATTGGGATTAAGATTGCAGATGGAATTAAGCTGGACCAATAATGATGCTAATGATGCAATGATGCTGACCAGATGACTTCAAGGCAAAGATCCTGGTTTTCCCAGTGGGTCCAATGTTATAAAGTCCTTAAAAGTGAAAGAGGGAGGCAGAAGAGAGGAATTTCAGAGAAGATGTGATGGAAGAATGGTCAGAGATAAGCAACCTGCTCACTTTGAAGATAGAAAAAGGACCAGGAGCCAACGGATGTAAGTAGCTTCTAGATGCTGGAAATGACAAGGGAATGTATTGTCTTACAGAGGCCCGAGAGAGGAACACAACCCTACAAGCAATTGATTTTCAGCCCAGTGAAGCCTGTTTTGGACTTCTAACTTTTAGAACTGTAAGATAGTATATTAATGCTATTTTCAGTCAGCAACATTTTGATAATTTTTATAGCAACATGGAGTGTAATACACTCCATGGGTAGCATTCTTTTTCTACATACTTCAGTTGACTGTATGTCATACCCAGGGCTAAAGTTTGCCGTTCTTATCATTATTAAAACCTGCTCTTGGGGAAGATTTGAAGTTGACCTCAATTCATTGAATTTTTTTGATAGAAACAGTCTAATTCAAGCCTCTCATCTCAGAGTGGTTGAATGATTTGTCCAGGGAGCAGTGATCAGGTGAGAACTCAGAACCTTAACTCCTAATTTCTACTTCTGATGGCTCATAAGACTTATTCAAAAGCATCAGCATTTTTTAAGGCTCAGTGCTCTAAAATTTAGTTATTCATCATCCATGTCAGACTTTTCAGATCTATTAAGCAGGTGAAATTAGGAGATCTGTTAAACAGTGGAACTTGCACTAAATAAATTTATGAAAACCCTGTGACTACTGGAATTACTCTCCGCATCACCATATTCTTCACTCATTTATTCAACCAATAGTATGTGCTAGGAAGTGTGCTAAGTCCTAAGAATCAAAAGTTAGTAAACATTTCCACTTCTATACAAGAAATACGAAAACACTAATTCAAAAAGATATATGCATCCCTGTGCTCATTACAGCAATATTTACAATAGCTAAGAGATGGAAGCAACCTAAGTGCCCACTGACAGATGAATAGATAAGGAAGATGTGGTTTATATGCACAACAGAATACTACTCATTATTCTGTATAATACAAAAATACAGTAAAAAAAAAAGTCAAAAATATTCCCATTTGCAACAGCATGAATTGAACTAGAAGCACTTATGCTTAGGGAAATGAGTCAGAAGGTGGGGCATGTTCTGGTGGCCTAGTAGTCAATACACCCTGAGAACAGTGCCCATCCCAAGCTCCTGGGTTCAAGACCCAGAGTCAGATGGGAAACAACCAATGTAAACAACTAAATAAAAATAAATAAAATGCTTCTTCTGCCTCTCTCTTCCTGCCTGCCTGTCTACTTGCCTTCATTCCTGCCTGCATCTTTCCTTAAAAAAAAAAAAAAATAAGTAAAAAGGTGAAAGACAAATACTGGACAATTTCGTTCATATGTGGAATATAAAGAAATAGACAAATGAACAGACAAGACAAAACTAATCCTTAGACTTTGACCATAGACCTGAGGTTATAGAAGAAGAGGGTGAGAGTAGGAGCAAAGGGTAGAGGAAATTCGATGGACAAGACAATGGTGGAAGACTATTAAAAATCTGGTTGTAATATATATTTAATGAAGAGTGAACATGCACACCTAAAGCTTACACAGTGTTATAAGCCGATGTGAGCTTAATAAAAAATATATATTGTAAAAATGAGTATGGCACAGTCTTGCCCATCAGAAACTCATTGTTTAGTAGAATTAAAGGGAATGGTCAGGTGTGGAGGGAACAGACACAATACATAGGAATTGCAATGCCTTGTGGTGAAAAAGCACGTGGTCAATAAGCAACCTAGAGAAAAGGCTTCAATCAGATTTGAGTCTCGGAGAGGCAGAAAGGCCCTGGGCTGAGTTTTGAAGCAGACGTAGGAATTAACTTTAGGGACAGAGAGCATTTTAGCCTGGAAGAGCAATAGAATTGGACTTGTTAGGTCAGTTAAATGAACCGGAGGGGCTTGCTGTTTTCCTGATATTCCAAAGTCAACTCAAAGAGTTGTTGGGCAATTCATTCCATTCCAGGATGGTTCAGCTTCTTCGGTGAACGAGGGCCCTGCTTCAGACGGTCAGTGTGCAGACTCAAGTCTGAATCTTGACTCTGTTCTTTCCAGCTGTGTCAAGTTGTAAGCATGTCCTTTCATGCCTTAGTTTTCTTTTTTTTTCATTCACATTTGAACCTTTTATTTAAAAATTACTTATTATTTCTTTGTTTACACAGCTCTGTTCACTTCAGGATATTGAAACCATACTTAAGTCTGTGTGTACTTCAGCAAAATAAGCCTTAATTTTCTTATCTCTGAAATGGGAAAACAGAGTTCTGCTTTGCAAGGTCGATGGAAGAACTTGCTAGAGGTACTGCATGCGACAGCACTCTCAGCAGAGTGTCATGTAAATGAAGCTGTGATGATCAAATTGAAAAGAAGGGTTTAGATATTCTCTCCCTCTGGCTTTGTCCTGGCGTTGTGTTGCTGTGGCAGTTGTTTTAGTCTGCAGATGATTCTGAGTCAAGGCATTTTCACTCTTGGTCAAAGAAGGTTAGGGGAGGTGACAGAGAGTTTTGACTTCAACCAAAGACAGGAAGTCTAGAGTCTTACCATATGTTTTCCATATAGCTGCTAGAGCCATACTTCTAAAGGGTAGAGCTGACCATCTCTAAAATCCTTGGAAGGCCTTTCCTTCCTGGTCCCTGTTCCCTGGCTAGTGGGACTCACTGCTTTTTCACTGCAGATACCCATTGCATTGGCTACTTACTTACTTCTTTTTGTGACTATGTCTGCTCTAGTGGCTGTATTTCCTGCAATCCCCTATCCTACCCCATTGTCTGGAGTACTTCTGTCCCCTTTAAAACCCAGCTCATGTGCCATTTTCTCTGTGAAGTCTTCCCTGACTTCTCCCCCATGAGGCAGCCTAGGCTATCACTGCATCTTGTACAGATCTCTTCCTCCATTGTGCACATTATGCTAAATTAGCTATTCATTCACCAGCTTCCCCATCAGACGGTGCTCCTGGAGAGCAGTTTTATGTGTCCTTCATCTTTGTGTTTCTAGCACATAATAGGGACTCAATACATGTCTGTTGAATGAGACTTACTCTGTGACTGAAAGACACACAGGTCTTCTGAATTTTCTAGTAGCTGACTCTTATAAAAAGGTGGATTGGGGGTCCTAGAAGTAATTACACAATCACATTCTGTAACAGATTGGTGCTAGTCAGGGAGTGACAATGTGTCCAAAAGGTAATGAATTAAAACTTTGCTTTGGCATATCCCCTTTCAGAAATGGGAGTAGTCTTTCAAGTGACTTGAAAATAGGCTTCCGTAAAAGTGTAAGAAAATATATGCAATTAGACTCAATCAATAAAGTTGCCGTTGACTAATGTCTACATTTAAGGGAGCTTAATTAAATTATGAAAAAGACCTTCCTGATTTAACTGTTATGTATGGACATGAGCTCTGCATAGTGCTTCCTTTCCGGATTTCTAGGCCTCCACCAACTCAAAGATATAGAGACGTATCAATACATTGCTTAGGAGAGCAAGACTCTGGTAGGTGAGTTTTAAGAAAGCAGGGAATCCAAAGCAATTTTTCTGGGTAGGCTGGCAGAAATAGCAATTCTGCAAAAATGCTCTTTCTTCCCTCATTCATTCACTTAGAAGATATTTATTCATCATATGCAATAGGTCAGAGACTGTACTGGGTGCTGGTAATGTAACAGAGTGGAAAAGTCATTACATTCAAATTCATATAAATTATGTTCATTATATTTATTCTTTCCTCAGGCACAGAATGCCCTATCTTCTTTATTTTGTTAAGATAAAAAAATTCAACATCCTTGCAATAAGCAAGAAGTAAGGAGTAATGCATTTAATATAAAAATGTGTGTCTCACTAACAGTGTGCTAGGAATTGGGGACATAAAAATTCCTTTAAGTAGCTGACAACTCTATTAGGGACATATGACTAATAAAAATAACATAGAATGAATAATGTAGTGATAAAGGTAAGTGCAATGACTGCTGAAGAAACATGGAGCAGAGAAGCCTCTGCCCCTAGGAGCAAAGGCTTTGCATGGCAATGGTAGAAATGGGATAATACCAACAACACACTTTCCTAAGGAGAGCCAGCTTGGGATGGATCTCTGAGCCTGTGCTCAGCTCCTGTCTTCCGAAGGGTGAGCCTGCTGGCAGAGCCATTCATCCCAGAGAAAAATGGCTGCCGTAGTTGCTCCTGAACAGAGCAGAGGCGCTGCCCAGCGGCAGTGGTCCTGAAAGCTGCATTCAGGACTAAATAAACCCTTCTGGAGAGTTCAGACATCACCTGGACTGGCTCCGTCCCACGCAGTGGTGCCATGCTGCTGACGGCACAAGGGACTGACGTCAAAGGCAGCAGCAGAACATAAAGGCCAAGATTTATTTAACTGAATGATCATATTAGAAATATACTTAATTTTGCTGATTGTACTGAAAACTTTTGAAACATTTCTGAGATAAAAGAGACAAGACATAAATCACGTGTGGAAGTACCAATCGTCTCATTTTGCTTTGGTGCTGCCGTTGATCTCCAGGCCTCACAGTTATCAGTCACAAGACAAATTCTGATTGCAGACACATGTTGCCGTACAAGCACATTAAACCTTTGTGGAATAAAGTCGCCTCGATTGTGGGGGCCGGACTTCTCCGTTCGCCATAGTTCTGAATGGTCCTTATTGACGGCGACTGTCAGATGTGCTACCTGCCTGTTTATTGCTCAGACAGGAGTTGAGATGACAATTTTTGAGCCAGACTAACACCTTTCTTTTGCAGACTGGGAAGTTAAGATTTGGAGGGAAAAATGACTAACCCAACAGGAATGGAACTAGAACCTTAAGCTCTCCTATCAGCTAGGCTCTTCTTCTGACAGGGGCCACCTCTCCGAGAAGCACTTTGAAAATACAGCTTGCCCGGGCTGCAGGAAGCAGCCATTGAGAGTTGCCCTCTGTAAGAAAAAGCCCCTTTAGCACCAATAAATTCACGCGGTGGGATCTCAGGGAAGACCTTGGAGATTCATGTCACGGTCTCTGCAATCTACCAAATGTTTGGCCTTGCACCGTGAGATAAATGACAGACTTCTCTGCATAGGACGAGCCCATACCCTGTAGAATGCCCGAGCGGGTAGACACAACTGGGTGGCCATGGAATGGAACTGGAGGCAGAGCTCAGCTGGCAGAACATATTAGCCTGAAACCCCTCAGAGCCAGGGGCACTTTAGAATGCCCATTTGCAAACTCAGATGTGGATGGGTGGGGAAGATTATGCAGTAGGGCTTATCTCTCCCATTCAGCTGGGTTTCTGTTATCCCTGGGCCCCATGGTAGAGGCTGGCAAAGGTGCTGACCTATTCACTTGGTGGATTTGATCTGCACGTGTTCCTCTTCACAGCTCTCCAGGAGCTTGCCTGGGATGGTGGTGGGGTGGGAAAGGTGGGGTGAATTTGATCAGAATCCAGATAGGGGGAAAAAAAAGAAGAAGAAGAAGAAACCATATCTCCATGTTCAAGCACAAACTTTCAAAAATATGGAATAACTGGCAGGCCCTTACTATCCATGTAAGCCAGGCCAACTAGTATGGGAAGAATATGCCTGTGGGAGGAAGGATAATAAAGTCTTTTCCCCCAGGGTCAAAGCATGCCCTTGCCCGTGGGACTTTTAAGTTCAATCAACACAGTTCTCTTAAATTGTTCCCTTCATTGCTGTTAGCAGTGTGTGTGTATGTGTGCATGTGTGTGTGCATGTGTGCATGTGTGTGGTGTATATGTGTGTATGTGCGTGGTTTGTATGTGTGTGTATGTCTCTCTGTGTGTATGTGTGTATCATTGTGTGTCTGTGTGTCCCTGTGTGTATGTGTGTGGTGTGTGTCTGTGTGTCTGTGTGTCTGTGTGTCTGTGTGTGTGTGTGTGTGTGGTGTGTGTGTGTGTGTGGTGTGTGTGTGTGGTGTGTGTGTGTGTGTGTGTGTGTGTGGTCCCTGGGTGAACTGTAGGTTGTGTATAGGTTGTGACTCTAAAACTGGGGGAAGCTTTAGAGATTTCCCACCTACATGAAAATCCTGAAAGATGACAGAGAATCCGCCCAGATGCTATAGAGAAGCCTGTCACTTTTCTCAGAATGTCCTGGGTAGAATTGTCAGTTACTTTGCAAAGACCTTCTAAGTCATTGCCAGTTCTCTCTCAGGCCCGTCACCTGCATTCAAGGGCAGCTGGAGGAAATGTCCCAGGCGCCTGCTGGAGAAACCCATGGTTTATCTGTCTTACAAGTTCTGGCTTTGGAGTCTAGAGACCTGGATTCTATTCTAGTGACATCTTTCCCTCCCTCCCTTCTTTCTTTCTTTTCATCAGAGACATCTCTAAGTGTTTACCTTACCAGATTAACAAATGGCCTTATAATTATTAAAAAAATGAAGATCCCTTATCCAGGACTATGACATTCCAAAGGGATGAAATAATGGCACTTATATTTTTGTTTTATAGGACTAGTGCTATGCTGAGCTCATATTTGGTATGTGACAAAGAATTGTTAAATAAATGTACAGAGTGCTATCACAGTGTGATAGTACACTGTGCTAATTAGAAAACAAATACAGTGTACTTTCATCCACAAGGAGCTTAACATTTAAAGGGGTGAGGAATCAAATAAGGCGCTCCTTACACCGAAGAGAAGACTGGAAGAGCATGGACAAAGTTCTGACGACATACAGTTCCTCCTGACAGTGTCCTTGTGTAGGAACATCGCTTGGACTTACTTATGGAGAAACAACACAAAAGTCGCATCTCGAGTTTCTCTTTTTCCAGCAAAACTGTGTTGGATCAGGTGACAGGTGACACACCTTATATCCCAGCTCAGGCTGACTTGCTGTTTCCTACAGGTCGTCACTCAGTCACTTGACCTACTCCTGGCCATCACATTCACTTTGAGAAAAGTTTTTCAGAAGTCTTTTTGAGCTCACTTTGAATGATGGTCCACCTGGTGCCTGCTCCTGACTCTGGATGGAGGCCAGGGGATGACAGCAGCATGAACTTGCTGTGGATAACAAGTCCGCTGTTATGACTGGGAGGGTTTGCAAGGCTATAAATAACTCTATCAATATTGTGATAATGGCACTTTAAAGAGGTCTATTTTACAAGTGCTGAATGTAAGAGAGACCGCAGCTGCGCTCATTAATTCTGAAGGATGCCTCCCTCTACGTATGACTTGCAGGTGTAACAATAGGCGTGTTGACTCAATGAAAGTCTAGATAATGTTAGATTAAGAAAAAGGTTAGAGTAACATTGTTAGTTTTTCCATTGTGTTTGGCATAATGAAAACAAATTATAATAGCTTAATTGGAAATGGGGAAAAAGGGCAAAACATAACTTTTTCCAGATTTCAGATGCTCGCAAATAGCTTCTCCCCCTCAAGAGCAAGTATCGTAATTGACAGCAGTAGATCTTTTGATAATTAATTGCAGTAAATTATCACTTGGCGCAAAAAAGGCATAATTGTAATTAATTTGCAACCTCCCCAGCATAACACTGAATTAGAAATGTCTCTGCCATCATTTTTCCAAGTGAGGAAATGGAAGTGAACTCTTTTCCTTTGATGCACATTCAGAGTTTTGAGTCTAGCACTGGTTGTAATTTTTCTGGTATGATCGTGACATCTCTGCAGTCCTCTTGGGTTAGGGGTGTTTCATTTAGATTGTGACTGTCAGCTTTGGGTTATGATAGTGAGCCACAGGGGTCTCCTTCTGAGTTCTGCCATGGTCTGCCATCACCTTAGTCTCCAGTTAGTCATTTAGCCTCCACATCATTTCGTATCTGTCCTTCCGTAGCTATCTCAACATCATGGTGCTGAAGGACCAATGCTAATTAAGCATTGTTTCAGTGCAAAGTATTATTTTTTTAATGGGAGGAATTAAGTAAGATTTACCTTCAGAATGTTTCTCTATTTTTTGTTTCTAGTGCATTCTATTTCAGGGATGATATAGGTCATTGTTAAGAGTCTTTGCCATGGTACGATTTTACAGTGATTGTTACAGATTAAGGTTCAACCTAATTGCTCCACAGTTAAGTAGAAACAGAAATAATGAATAAAAACTATTTTCACTGGATTCTAGGGAACTGTTTATATTCCATCAGAGTGCCTGGGAGAACAAATTATTAAGCTATAAAAGATTGCATCTGAGTTAGAATGAAAGTCAAGTGGTTCGTTAAGCCAAATGGTGGCCTAGAGATCACTGCCATGGTGTGCTACACTGTTGACCAAAGGCTCAAGCGTTCATGGAAACTTCCTCCCCTTCTACTTTTGTCTGTTGGAGCGAATGAGAGTGTCATACTTCTGACAATAAGGGCAAAAAGTTTTTCTGTGTAAAGGTTGGTCAGGAAAAATAATAGAGGTCATGACCCTACTTTAGGCAGACCCATATAAAAGAATAAGCTTTATTAAATTGTTTTGGACACTCTTTGAAGTTCTTCTAGCCCCATGGTTATAAATGTTGAAATGAGATAAATTTATAGGCAGAGTTGTTCTCCACTGCTGCCTTGCCAATGAACTCAGGCTTGACCTACATGTAACGCTTTCTCGGGGGGTTAACAAATCATTCAATCTTCATACAAGTTGCTTTTTTTTCAAAAAGTAACACCTTAAGTAACCCTGCAACCCTGAATGCCCCTCTCCCCCCAATAACTTCCTCCAGTTGTGTTGAATTAGTCATGATAGTTTACTGTGTGAGGTAATATGCACAAGTGATCAAATCACCTAACAAATTTCACAGGAGACTTCACATTGAACTTAAACCTTAGCCCTAGCTGCCAGAGTTCTTGATGTGTATCTTTTGTTTATCTTGTTGAACTCTCTGTATGACGATCTAAGCACATAACAAGGACAAGTAGACACCAACTATTAGTATTGTGTTTTATGCCCATGAACCTGGAATGTTAGAGTCTTCAGTTGAACCAGAGCTCCAATTTTCTGATCTAAAACCGAAATGTGATTTCTAAGGAGCAACTGGAGGGAAAACATTTTTGACAGGTTCTTATTTGAAAAAGGAAGTAGACTTAATCTTTACATCCTCGAAGGAGTAGAAGGAAGGTTCATGAATAGATGATTAGGAGAGGTAGTAGATTTTGGCTGAAAAAAGAATCATTTCAGCCTTCACTTTTGTCTGAGAGGGAGAAAGATGCCCATGGCAGGAAGACTTATGAATGAAGTGGAGGTCAGTCAGTGGGGCTGGGGGCGGGGATTTAAAATAGATTTGGGAGTGGGATTTGGTGAGTCAAAGACTTAGACAAAATGCTTTTAAAAGCCTTTTCTAATTTAGAATTTTTTAAACAGGGGTTCGCATAACATAGGTACACAAATTTGGAGCCAAGTTACCATGAGTGGTAAAAACTGAGTCCCAGGCACCTGTTCCTGGCTGTGGAGGATCGGAAGGGTGGGCATCTCTTGGTAAGCAGAGGTCTATTCAATGCTGAGGGCTTTCTGAATGACTTTCCAGTTCTTGGTTAAGTTAATGATAAAGCATTTTTTTCCAGTCATTCATTCTTATAATAAATGCTGCTGAATCCCCAGGTTCAAGCCCCGTGTCCCCGTGTGTGCTCTGTAGTTATTCAGGTGGAGTCCCTGCCTTTGAGCTGCTCTTAGTTAGGCTGACCTGTGTGCCTCAGTGTTTTGGTATTTTAACTTCTCATTATGACTAGTGGAAAGGACGGAAAATACATTAGCAAATGAGGAAAAAAAAAGAAGGAAAACTTTCTGAATCATCTATTTGGTTTCATTTGGTCATAAATGCTTGGTCCGGGTCCTGCCCACCTCCCTCAACCTGGTCTCATGACTCTTGCTTGTTCTCTCCCTCTGGTAACAACAGCTTTCTTTCCTCCCAGCACTGAGTGTTCTCCAAGCATCTTCCAGTTTTCTTTATGATACTTCATAATAGTTTAAAGGTACGTGAGTTTATAAAAAATATGAGATGTGATTTCATTGTTCGCAGAATTCTCAAATCATCAGCTGAATTACAGTTTGAGATTCAGTGCTAAGCCCATAGCTCCTCTAGGAAGATATCATATTAAAATACTAATATCTTAAGTTATATATACATCTTATGGTTTATACTTTTTAAAAAACATCCATTTCTCCTCTGCTCCTCATAAGGGACATCTAGGGTGGGTATTCGTTTCTCTCCATTTTACAGGTGAGTTGTCAGAGGTTGCACAGCTGGTAAGTGGCAGAATGGGCTTGAGAAATGAGACCTTCTGATTCTAGCTCAAGGTGTGTTCTGCTGAGTATGTCCTTGTGGAGTAGTGGTTAGGTCAGTAGCCTCTGAAGGAGCAAGCTACATACCCCTGGTTTGAATCCTGGGCTGGGAGGTGGGAAGTGGGGTGGTGGAAAGCAACCAGGGTGAACAAAAATAAAAATAAAAATAAAATGTATTCTTCCTCTCTCTTCCTGCCTGTTTACTTGCCTTCATTCCAACTGCACCTTCTCTTCCCCCACCCCTTCCCACTTTTTAGGCCACATTCTGTACATAATGGCAGCTTCCTCTTTTAACTGTTTTTTAGATTTAAATCCAGCATCTGAAACTGGAGGGGATTATGTTAAATGAATTAAGCCAGAAAGTAAAAGAGAAGTACAGAATGATTTCACTCATATGTGGAATATAAAGAAACAAAACAAATGAACAAACTCCAACAAAATTCATAGGATAAAGGATTGTAGCTACTGGAGGGGGAGGGAAAGGGGGGAGAGAAGGAAGGAGGGGAACAGTCGGTGGTAAAGGACACTAGAACCCCAGCGGTGAATGTGGTGTGAAATACGCACAGACTGAGGTATGATTTCAATGTCCTAAAATGCATACAGCAATGCAAACAAAACAAATATTAAAACAAAACATAACATTGCAATTCTAGGGAAACAAAGGTACACATAAATCAAGCACTTATATGGGTATTTAAAAAAAACTCATTTCTCTTTTATTTATCCTCTTATGTTTTCATCCAAAATCTTCCAGTCTCCAGTCTCCTGGCAAGTTGGGACAGAGGATGAGAACTGGGGTTAGCTCTGTGATTGCTGTATTTCGGAGCAGGCATGTCCTCCTGGTCTGTGAGAATGAAAGTGGGTTGTGCTATTCCATGGTACTTTGCACCGTGCCTGGTGAACTTTTAACGTCAGTGCTGCTCCACCGTACAACTCCAGGGGGCGCCTCTCACAATGCGCTACCATTCACTGTCTGTGAATGGTGCCACGGTATGTCTGCCACAGCCATCTTCATTTCATTCCAAGCAACTCTGCTTTGGTTTCTTTTGTATACTGTTTTAACACAATACTTTTCTTGAAGAAAGGGAAAGCATTTGGCACCTCATTATTTAACAACGAGCCTTGTAACTGGATGATCTAACCAAGGCCACACAACCTGAGAAGGGCAGAGTTGAGGCTGGAACCCAAACTTTTGGGTCCCAGCTAGCCCCTGGGCCCTATTCTGGACTGCCTACCTAGAGACGTGGCAGATTAGAGACATTGTAGTGGGAAGTGAAATGGAGATGCCTCTTGAAAGAAACCTTGTGTAGTAGAGGGATACATGATGGTAGACCCCCAAACTAGCCACCCTTTTATGGCCTTACCTGCCTTAGCTAGGCAGGCTCATTCCTTTGCTCCTCTCTGAAAGATGCACCTTCTTCACCCTCATCCCAGTCACCTGCTAGCTAATCCCCTCTATCTCTACCCTGATGTCTTCTCCCCAGGAGGTCTTTTCCTCTCCCAACATTGAGATCATTGGACATGACCATCAGGGTCCTTTCTCTGTTTCCCCAAATTCCTAGGTGTGTAAATTTCTCCTGTTCTACTTTATCCTCTGCATCGGACTTGAGACCTTTCATGCAGCAATGACCTGTGTCTGTTTCTCGGGCTTTTTAGCAGTCCAGATGACTTTTCTTCACAAAATGTGAATGTTTATTACTACGGTTGCATGTTCTGAGTGTCTTTTTTATGCTTTTTGCATGGGAGTGAAAGAGTTCTCCATTGACCTCATCAGTTTACTGATCACGCGTGCCCTGGGGAAGCTTGTGGAGTTGAGACGAAAGAAGAATTTCTGCAAGTATTTTAAGCCAGGCAAGCAACAAATATACTAAACAGAAAGAAATTATTCTCCATGTGTCTAGTTTGCAGTTAGCGTCAGCAAATGCTATCAGATTGAATTAATGACTGTTACTATATCTTAACTCATGGAATCCCGTGACAGTGCTGGCAAAATGTGTCTGTACAGTGTGAGATGCTCTGGGTAGGGCATACATAAATTGGATGTCAGAGGATGTCTCCCCATCCATTAAAATGGAAATAAGACAGATTCCAATGCCCATATCATGGAGTGTGCAAGTGCTAAACCTTCCCCAAGTTGAGGGAGACTTGCCCAGAGTCTTATATTCTTGTGGTCAACCCTGGTTTTGAACTTTGGTTTTAACTTAATCATTCCCACCCTCTCCTTTCATGGATTTCCTCACTGCCCTGTTCATGTGTCTGGTTCCCTACCACACCAACTGAGAGATGAACTCAATTTTTTCTTCTGATTTCTACAAGGGTCCTTGATGGAGGAACAATTAAGTCCACTGCATCTGGCCAGACATGTTCCACATACATCCCAAGGACCTGGGTTTGTGTTCTGGGACCAGTGTGGGGAGCAACCAAGATGACCAACTAAAAAAAATAAAATAAAAAAACTGCATCTTACTCCTCTCTCTTCCTGCCTGCTTGCTTGCTTTCATTCCTGTCTGTATTTTTCTTAAAAAAAAAACAAAAAACAAAATCAACAACAAAAGGCATTTGGATCTATAAAAGGCTTTCCCCCAAAGTGGAGGAATGGGAGGGATTTTGATGGCAGCATCACGGATAACTTAAAATTTTCACATTGGGTATTTTTGTTTTTAAATTCTCTTTCGTCACTTGGACAAAATGGACTCCAGCTTCCTGCCAGGTGATAGAGGCCTCCTCTGCTCTTCCATCTTCCTCTCATCCCCTCTCCTGTCTGCTCCATCACCCCTGTAAACCAAGCCAAACAAACACAGCAAATGTGTTCCATTTCCTCACACAGTGAGCTGAACTCTCTTGAATCCCTTACCCACTCCTTTCAGACCCAAATGCATTAAGGTCCTTAGTGCAAACAAACAGCTTTTCATGCAGCAAGACGCTTCCTTCCTTAGAAATGAAGAGCACAAAAGCACACAGCAATTGCTCTTGGTTCCATTTGGAATGAGTGTGAGGTAGAAGATGTGAGAAAACATTTTTTGGTGAGTGTTGGCTAGCTGAGGGGCCCTGGTTCTCAGGAGGAAGACCTGGGCTTTCAGGCAAAATGAGGAGGGGCAAAAGGTGGGGTTCCTGCAGGGCCTTTGCAGGTGAAGTGGTTTCCTTTTTGCTGACTCTGCATTCCGTCATCACTGCTCTTTGAAAAGGGGACTGCAGAAAAACGTGCCCTGCTTAGAAATGACAAACTCACCAAGCCTTGCTGGAGCCTGAGGATGCTGCTGTGCATCAGGCTGATCCCTGGGATGGCCCTGCTCAGAGCCTGTGGCCTGGGTCTGTCATTATTATCATCACTCACATGAGAGAATGCGATTCTGTGCTGTGCTCCTGAGCTGCCCTGCGTCTGTATGGTCCTCTCAAATAATGAGCTTTCAAAGACGGCAGATAGATAACTCTGTGTTGGAGTGTCCAGGCCAGGTGCAGCTAGGGTGAGTAGCACAGACACAGGAAGGGTCATAAGACACTGTTCTAGTTCTGGTTCTGTCTCATAAACTTGTTGAGTGACCTTGGGAAAGTCATTCTTTGTCCTCCAGCCTCAGTTCTCTTAGCATAAAACGAGGGGTCTTAGTTTTCAAAATATGTTCTTCGGGGCTTCTGTGGGGTTTTGCACGCTGCTGAGGGGTGGGGAGATCACCCCATACACAGCAGCTCTGGTTTTCCCTGTTTTCTTGCTAGCAGTGCTAAGATTTTCACTACATAAAGGATTTGGCCAAGAAAAGAAGTCCGAAAACTGTCTGTGGCCTCTTCAGTGCTGGCGTTACATGATGCTAGATGGAGGCATGGAAGACGAATGGATGATGGGAAAGATGCAAGCATAAGAAAAAGAAATTCCTGCTACAAATAAATCCTCAGCCAATCTCTCTTAATCTCTGAAAGTTTAAAGATTTAAAATCTACTTTTTCTTAAAAAAAAACTGCAGTTCTCAGCAAATAAAGACGGCATTAAATTGTTCAGGTTTGTTACACCCACAAATCACCCTACAGTACATTCTAAATAAAAAAAAACCCAAAAAACTATTAACTGTTTTTGCAAGAAGTTTCCCTTCCAGAGGCCATGTAGAAGGCATTAACCTGCATGGAGAGAAAATAATACTAGTGATTTCCAAATTACACTCATTTTTTTGAAATAACTTAAATAAATGAATTTGGCTAAATGCTGCCTGCTTATTTCCTCTGCATTGAAATGCAGGGTAATATTTTTCTTTGCCAGCAAGTATTGGAAACCAAATCACTTAGAGCAATTCTTAAAGAACATTCGAGAAGCTTTCATAAAATTCAGCTACATTTCCAAAGTCTTTTGCTTTTTATAGTGTTTAGAAGAGTTGGGGAGAAGTCGAGGTTGGGAAGGTAACAGAAAGAGGGGTCCTAGGGGTTTGGGTTCAGAGTTACATATTCAGAGACCTTAGCAGTCACCTGAGACACTCCTCATCATTGCTTCTGCCTCTGCTGATAACACTTCTGCTAGGTGCTCACCCTGCCTCTAGAAAATCCCTCCGGGCATGGCCCACAGTCTAGTTTCCAACAGATCTAGTCAGTGGGAAAAGCCTGGCACAGAGTAAGCGTTCAATGTTTGTGAATTAATGCAACTATTCTATCCTCTGGTTTTTCCCCTGTGATCCTGGTCAACTCTCTGAGGATGTGCATATGACAACAAGTCTTCAAGGGTCACCCAAAAGAATTCTTTCTCAAGATATGGTCTAGGCATGCTGATCAGAGGGGGATAAAAAGTCAGAGACACTCCTTTTCTCTTCTGCTTTGAATGGCACAGAATGGCAGGGCTAAGTCAGTGTATTAGCTCAGGCTGGAAAACAGAAGTCAAATGAAGCATCCGAGACTGAATATGGCAGGAGGAGCAGGGAGAGCTCTGGGGCTGGCACGGGCGCTGGGAGTTTGAGTTCAAAACCTTTCTAAGGGATGGATGGTGAGCAGTTAGTCAGTGTGTCTGAGTTTCCATGTTTTCATGTGTCAAGCGAGGATAGCAATGCTCATTCCAGAATGATGATGAGTCAGTCTAGAACATTTATTGAGCACCTGCTGTTTTACCAGCTACTGTACAGGATCCTTGTCTTTAAAGGAGTTTGTAGTTTAAAAAGGAGACACACAAGTGAACAGGCCTTAGCAATGCAGTGTAGAAAGAGCGCAGTGGGAGTCAGTACTCTCGTTGTTACAGCTGTTCTAGGGCTGTAGAGGAAGAACTTTAGGGCAGCCTGGGGTGAGCTGACTTCCTGGAGGACAGAAAGACGACGTGAGCTCTATGGCCTGTGTTGGGAGGACATGAAGCCGGGGTGATAGTCAGGGCCAAATGATGAAGACCCTTGTACATTATGCTCGGAATCTGGGTTTCACTCTGTGCGATGGGAAAGGATTGGTGCAGCGATAAAGTTTACTGAGCATTGGAAAGCACCTGGCGCACAGTAGCCTCTCAATCAAAATTTATTTTAAAATTTTTCCCCCAGGATAGTTCCTGTTCTTCTTTGTGTGTAGACATATGAAGAGATTCATGATCAGAGAGATTTAACACTGTGAAAAGCGCACTGGGCCAGGAGTAAAGAAACACAAGTTAATCAGGCACCCCACTTTATTATCTAGGTGATCTCAGGAAGTTCACTTGTCTTGGATACTCAGTTCCACGGTCTCTAACGGGGATGAACAGCACTGCCTGGCTCACACAGCATGTGCCACGAAGGGTAACTTCGTCTGTCACTATCAACTGCCTGTGGTGTTTTTTGGTGCTCTTGAGAGGGTGCTGGGTGTCTGAGTTCATCGGAGAAGGAAGTATTGTGCCGGCAAGGCCGAGAGAACAGAGCTTTGGGAGGAGGTAAATACATGACTTCCTTTACTTTCTCAGCCTGCACCTCCCGAGCAGTGAAACGTATGCTCTGTGCATCTCGAGACGGCTGAGCAGAGTGGCTGAGGACGGAAATAGCCCTGCTGATTTATGGGCAGGAGGCAGATTTGCTTTAATATCCCAACACAAGAAAGTCAGATCTCTTAAATAATATGGCTCGCAGATTTACGGCTGTGCTGTGCGCTCGCCCCAGTGCTGTCTCTGACCGTGGACGGCGCTTCACTCCGGAAAGACTGCGGTCAGCAACTTCCAGGATGTGGGGCAATAGATCCAGGGGCAGCAGTCAGTCCACGGGGTCAGCGGTTTTCCCTAGGCCCCCCCACCCGACCCCCCCGCTTTGTTCTATGTTGTCAGGTCTCTGGGGATCTTCCCAGCAAGTTTGGGGCTGATTTGGGTCTTGTGAAGCCAGGAGAACACAGAGGAAGGACTGGCACTTCCAGGGCACTTTTTGGAAAGCAGCAGGAAGATGTTAATATTACTTTTGCTCTTGCCCTTTGGTGTCAGGCCACTAGAGAAAGTTCTTCCCGTGAAACTTTTGAAAAGGAAAAAAAAAAAAAAAAAAAAAGCAAGGGTCTCACAATGGGGAGGACCCAAGAAGTCACTCCTTCCTTAATAATGATATATTGATTTCACAAATATTTAAAGCATGCTTATTAGACGGTAGACACTGGTCTATGTACTTAACAATATTACTGACTGCTTTCATTTTTGCAACAACTCTCTGCGGTAAGTCTGTTATTATTTTTGGGGAAATCTGTTATTGTCTCCACTATACAGATAAAGAAATTGTGGGAAAGCCTAAAATAAATAACTGGTCCAAGGTCACAGGCTACTGAGAGATGACGAGAGAATTTGAACCTCAGGCTCTGTTCCATTGTTTGTGTCCATAATCACGGTGACCAAGTAACACACAGCACCCGTGTGATAGCCGCGAACATTCACTGAGTACGGATACCAGACCCTGGGCAGGTACTTTCTGTGCATCTCATTTCATTGGCACCATATCCCATGAAGTAGGTGCTATTATTGTTGTCCCCATTTTATAGAGAAGAAGACTGAGTACAGAATTTTCCAAAGATCACACAGGTATAGCAAGAGGCACAGTTGAGATTTAAGCTAAAGCAATCTGACTCCAGAGTTTGCTAAAAGTGAAGGTGGTGATGGCATTTTCCCTTGCACACATTGGAAAGTGCTAAAAAGAGGGAGAGTCTGTGAAGGATAAACGGGAGAATAAAACTATACCCACATTAGCACCTGCCAATGGATGGCCCCTTCAGTCCTGCCCCCAGTAGGTCCATTCCAGGGTTGGTGGACACAGGCTGGCCAGGACACCAGAGAAAGAGATGATGTCATAAGTAGCCAGGTTCCTGCATCCTGTTGCCCTCTGTGTGATGACTGGATTCCTTTCCATCCACTACCCTTCCTCCTAGCTCAGCAGCTCCATCAGCAATCAGAAATCATCCCTCTCCGGAGTTTTTCTGTCCTGCCCTAGAGTCCTGGCCTACCTCTTCTCCTCCAGCTCTGGTACCTGAGTCTCCGGCAGGTTCCCTACACTGAAGCATCCACTTAGATGACCTGTTCTGTCCCACTTCCTGTAAGACCAGACACCGCTTGGCTTTCTCCAATCTCCTGGATGCTGGAGGTTTGACTCTGGCCTCCAGGCTTAAGAACGTGGTTTTTCTTAAGAAAGTGGTAGAGAAAAATGGTGCCCTCATCGGTGAAATGCCTGTTTCCTTCATTTACTCAGTGCTTGTATGTGGGTCTGGGAGGGCCCCTACCACATGCCAGGCTCTGTGTTAGATGCTGGGGACACAGGAAAGCACAGAAATTGGTTCCTGCCAACAAAGAGCTCACAATCCCGTGGGGGATAAAACAGTCCAGCCATTACAGTCCAGGGATGAAGTGGTGATTGTTGTCAGCAGGCAGCATTATAGCAGCAGAGAGGAGGAGCATCTTAAATCACACGGGTTGAATGCAAGTGTGTGCCTATGTATATGGACTGGGTGTGTGTGAGGAATGATGAAATGGAGTTTGGCCTGGACACAAGCTGGATTCTAAGTGTTGAGATTGTGGGTGGAGGGTGGGGATTAGTGTTTTACAGAGGGACTAGCAACTGGGAGGGATCATATGTGTAGAGCAACATGACAGGTTTGGGTAACTCTTAGGAGCCTGGTGTGGCTGGAGTCAGGGGACATAGGAGGACATGTGGCTGGAATGGCCAGGACTGGAAGGCAGGTCAGAGAATAGGATAGACCTTGTATACTGAGCTAGGCTATCAGCTGTTTGATGGAGAGCAGCAGGATAAGGGTATGTGCATAGTGACCTTTCAATATTACCCAGTTGTCTGGGGCTTGCTGAGACAAATTTAGGCATCATCCCCCTGCTCTCCCAAAGTTCCGTATTATAATTCTCCATCTATGCCAGGCAAATAGTGTCCCACCCATTAGACCAGACTTCCTGAAGGCATGGGATGCCCTTCCCATGTGTGGCGCTGTTTCTGCGGGCCACACTTCTGGGTTGTCTGGGGAACAAGAGTACCAAGGGGGCCGACACAGAGAGTGAGGGAGAAGAGCTGAGAAATATGCTGAAGGAAGTAAGAAAAGGAGCACCGTGAGGGTGTTGTGGGCCAGTGGAAGGACTTGCGACCTTTAGCTTTTATTGAGATGGGGAGCCATTGAAGCACAGACATGATCTGATCTGATTAATGTTTAAGTGCGGTCATGCCATCTGCACTGTTGAGAAAAAACTGGAGAGGACACTGTGAAAACAAGGAGATAAGTTAGAGGCTGCTCTTAGTTCAGACGAAGAGATGATGTCAGTGTGGATGAGGAGGTAGAGAGTGGAAATGGCTGGATTCTGGGTATTTTTAGGGGGTAGAGGTAACACAGTTTCGTGCTGTGTTGGATGTAGCTTGTGAGAAAATGGAGGAGCCCAGGGAAGCATCCAGGTTTATGGCCTGTGCTAGTAGAGTGATGGGGTTGCCGTTAACTGATATGGGCAAGAGTTTAAACGTATCTTTTGACAGATTTTGCCTAGTGTGGTGTGAAAGGAGAACAAACATCCCCAGGTGATCACAGGGGATGCTTGGGGAGTGGTGTCATGACCTCGTGGCTTCCGGGGCAAAACCTGAGGCTTGGGATTTCGTTATAGGAGACATTCATTTCTGGAAAATACAAGCAGCATAGTCACTTCATTCTAGTTTCCATATTTAGAGATTTCCAGGCAACTGCAGGCAGTATCTGAAGCCCCATTATATCTCTCGGAAGATGCTATCTTCTCTTGGCTTTTGCTAAAGGACAGGATTTACTGTGGCCTCTTGCATCAGGCTTAAATCAGTCTCTGTGATGTCGGCATTTTGCTAAGCAGAACGCTAGTGCAGGGCCTCAGTAATGAATGGGTCTCTCTACAGCCTGGTGCATTTAATAACTGCCAGGTTTTCCCCAAGTGATTTCCATGGGAGTGGACCAAAAATTGCCTATCAGTCCAAATGAAGTATGCCACAATTTCCCCTGCTTTCCAGTTACTTTTTAATTTCAGCACCACCTGCTCCTAGCTCTACTAGGGCTGACTCTGCCAGCATTGTCATTAAGGGTTTTGTCTTTCTGTGATGTGTAACTCATCATGTCATGAGCCTGTCTCTGCTTAGTGGCTAAAAGAAGTATTTGCCTGTGTATCAGCCTCTCTGGACTGAGTGGCATAAAATGTGCTGCCTCTCTTATATTCAGACTGAACCCATTGGCAAAAGCATGCCAGCTCATGGCCTTGTGTGTGTGAAATACTCTTGGCATCATGGTCAATTCTGCCCAGGCACAGTATGTGGAAAGAGTAGGAGCCTTGGTCTCATAAAGAACTAGGTTCAAATCCTGACTTTATCACTTACTAAGGTGGAGACTTTAAGTGACTTAATTACGGTAATGATGTGCCTGAGTTTCCTCAACAGCAGCATGGGCATAGTGCCTACCTCACAGGATTGCCACGAGCAGAAAGAGGGCACATGGGAATCAGGAGGGATGGCTTGGCAGATGTTGGGTTCCTGATGCATGTTAATCATCTCCCCCTGCCTTATGCATGCAGTCTCATGAGTTTCCTCATCTGCAAAATGGGCATACACTGAATACTTCTAGAGGCCACAGGTGCCAGCCCTGGCATCTGTGTCCCAGCTCTGCCTCAGTAGTTGTGTGACTTTGGTAAATTACTTAATCTCACTGTACTCTGTGTCTCTGAGTACAATACTACTACTATTACTACTACTGCTTACTACCAGTATCTTGAAAAGATTATTGTAGGAATTAGGTGAGTTAATTAATTCCTGTGAAAACGCAGCAGTGCTGGGCACAGAATAAGCCTTCTACACCACAGGAGCAGTCCCTACTCTTCCATATCCCTTTTCCGTTAAGGAGATAATTCATTTATAATTAATAAAGCTCCTCTATCACCACTGTCAAGTCAACTCAAATACTTGATTTCACTTGATTCTTCCAATCCTGGGAGGTAAGAGAAGAGCTGTTTTATTTTAATTTAATTTTTTTTTAACAAAACAATACAAAATGTCACAAAAATACTACATCTAACATATGGGAAAGGAGACACAGCAACAAGATAAATTACTGCAGGTAACAGACTAAGTTAGTGGCAAAGCCCAAGTCAGACACTATCTCATCAAGCTCTAGTCCTGAGTCCCCGCTGCGTGATAGTGACCCCATCACTGGCTAAGTGGACACTGCAGCAGTGTGGAGCTTGGTAGTACATGTCACTGTGAATCTGTGAGCCTATACACATTTGGAACAGAATCATGACTCACGTATCGAGCATTACCTCGTGTCAGGTGTTTTCTGTATATTATCTCATTACATAACCCCACATCATTTGTATCAGCATATATACTTTAATATATATATTGAAAATGATATTAAAAAGACTGCAAATGGGGAACACTTAACGAATCTAAGCTATTATCTTTTGAGATGCAATTCACATACCAGAAAATTCAACCCTTTAAAGCATACGATTCAGTGACTTTTAGTATATCCACAAGGCTGCACAATGTCACTCCGTGATGTGCTTCCTACTCCCTAGTAATCACTAATTACACGTACTTGCAGTCTCTGTGGATTTGCATATTTCGGACTTTCCGTATAAATAGAATCATACAAGATGTGGTCTTATGTGACTAGTTTTCTTCATTTCGCATAATGTTTTCGAAGTTCATTCATGTTGTAGCAGGTTATCAGGACTTTTTATGATTGAATCACAGTCCATTGTATGGATAGACTGCCTTTTGTTTATCCACTCACCAACTGATGGCACTTGGGTTATTTCTCCTCTTTGTCTATTTGAATAATATTGCAGTGAACATTCATGCATATTCTTATATCATAGGTGTTTTAAATTCTCTAGAATATATCCTTAGACATGAAGTTGCTGGGTTGTAAGGTAACTATGATAACTTTTTGTGGAACTCTCGAACGACTTTTCCAAGCAGCTGCACCATTACACCTGCCCATCAGCAATGTGTGAGGGAACCGATTTCTCTACATCCTCACCAATACTTGCTATTGTCTGTAAGATATTAATTTTATAAGACCATATTTTAATTCTGAAAATTTCCTATTTTGAATACTATTAACACAGTCATCGGGCTCAGTTAAATAAATAAGAGAGAATCTTGAGTTTATGGAAATGTATGTTTTCTTCTTTGGATTTTAAAAGTAGTTTTAATGGAATGGAAACAACAAGTACTGAAGAGGATGTGTAGAAAGGGGAACTCATACACTGTTGATGGGAGTATAAAATCATGCAATCATTATAGAAAACAGAATGGAGATTCCTCAAAATAGTGAGAATGAAAATCTCATATGATCCAGTTATTACTCTGTTGGATATTTATCCTAAAAACACAACAACACTTATTCACAGAAATAGATGCATTTCATGCTCACTGCAGTTTTATTTACAATAGCCAAAAGTTGGAAACAACTTAAGTGCCCATCACCAGACAAGTGGGTGAAGACACTGTGGTGCATATATAGAATGGAGTACTACTCAGCTATCTGAAAGGTGAAGCCCTGACATTTGCAGCAACATGGATAAATCTAGAGGGAATTATGCTTAGTGAGATAAGCCAGAGGCGATAGGTAGACATCGTATGATGTTACTCATGTTGTGTATAGAGATATACAGAAAATACATAGACTAAATTAAGCAAAGACTTTAGAAAATATGAACTCAATAAAAAAATAGACTCTTAGTCAAAAGAAGCAAGTCAGTGGTTGCAGAAAGCGAAGCGGGAGGGTGGACAGGTGCAAACAAGGTAAAGGGGCTTAATTGTATAGCGAAGGAAAAATGAAATAGTGGTGAAATTACTGAATTATATACAGATGTTGATTGACTGTAATATATGCCTTAAACCTATTTAATGTTATAATGCAACATTCCATCACTAAAATCAATATAAAAAGTGAGCGAGCACAAGAAAAGTAGTATTAATGGAAGAACCCCTTAGTTATTGGCTTATATATTCTGCTTTATTCCCTATTATTAACATTTCTCCTTTATACTTTCTGTTTTTAAGAAATCATTTTCAAGCATGTGCATCTTGGAAGAGATTAAAATCCTAGGTCTGTTAGACCTACTGTCGTAGTAACAGAATATCTCTACTGTGTGCCTGGCATTTTTTCTAAGTATTTATGTCTATTAACACACTTATTCTTTACAACAAGCTATATTTATGATTGAAATCTCCATTATGCAGATAAAGAAAGTGAAGAGAAAATACAGAGAGGTTAAGCAATTTGCCCAAGCTCACACAGCAAGTAAGTGGTAGAAGAGAGCTCTTATCTACAATCCATGAACCTAATCATTTTGAACTGTGTTGCTAATTTTTAAAAACTTCCTCTGAGTCTCACCTTACTGGGTTGATTACTATTCTTTGAATTCTTTTTGAGCTTGGCAAGAGAGTTGCTTGTCAGTTTTGCATTTGCTATTGTTACTCTTGCTAGAATGTTTGCTAACCACCCCTCCACCTCAGATTTGGCCTTTGTTTCTTCTCTTCAGGGAAGGAAGGAGCGTCACTTTCTGAGTGTGACTTCCTCAACCCTACCTGATGCTCCCCTTTCTCCATATGTCTGCTTCTATCATTCTCTATCCCCGCTGGTCACATTCTATTTTGTTTACATCCATAGCATTTGTCACTATCTATTACTTTAAAAAATTGTTCAGGTCACTCTTCCATTGAAAGACATGCTCTGTGAATTTGGTTCACACCTGTCATGCTCAGAGCAGCCTGAAACATAGTAGATGCTCAATATATATCCTCTGAATGAATGAAAAAATTGATAAGGTAAGGTTCCCTTCTGCTACCCATTTTTGTTTATAGAAATCCTCTTCTTAGGATGCACAAAATCTTTGTTCCTACACATAGTAAGTTTTCAGAGAGCTATTAGTCATCTCTGTCTTGCCAAGGTCCCTTGCCAGAGACATACCTGTTAGGTCTCAGCTTAGATGAGAATTCTATAGTGGTGCCTTCCCTGGCCATCCTGGTCACAGCAAATCACCATCACTGAAGCTGTTCTCTTTCTCAGCTCCCTTTTGGTTTATTGAGAGGGTTTTTATTTGCTCAGTTATTTGTTTACTTACTTCATACTATGGCCTGCTACTACTGCAAAACTATCTGACCAAGAGCTGTGCCAGGCACTGGAAGATCAGACATGGCCATGGCACTCACAGAGCCTTCACTCTAATTGTGGGCAGAGCAAGTAAGACTGACAGACATCACTGTAGCAGAATTTTAAAGTGCAGAACATGAGGTAGGGGGCATTTGTTGTTACTGTTTGTATCAGTTAAGCTAGGCTCACAACTGAAAGAAAGTGTAAGACAGGGTTCTGCCAAGGACCTATGTGTAATATGCTTTCTTGTCTATACTATAAAGATAATATAAGTTACCTTTTGGGATAAGGGTGAAATGAAACTGTATATAGAAAAATACTATAAAGTGCTGTGACTAGGTAGATACGTGTTAACTTACAAAGCTTGGTGTTGCAAACAGAAATGCTTGTTATTTCAAGCTGAAATTAATTCCTTCCCTCTCTGTTATTGGTGCTGCCAGCTTAGCTTAGATGTGCAGCAGATTCCTGTGGGTGCCAACCAGACTGGCTATGAATGCATAATGGCGCAGGGTTCCTCTCTTCCCCACCCGGGCACCCTTGCCTGGTAGCTTGCCTGGACTTCTTGGGCAGCTGACACAGATGTGTCCCTTGTCAAAACTAGATGTGCAAGGCCAGCTCTAAGCTCTGACCAAACTGGGGCGATTCAATAGAACAACAGAGCTGAGACCAAATATGATGTCTGCTGTCGTGGAGAACATAGAGGTAGGCACACAGATGGACAGAATCGGGCACTTCACCCAGCCTTGCTGCCACAGGCTCCAGAAGGGTGGCTTGAAAATGTATGTTCTGTTATTATTAGCTCACTAAATAGTCTCATATGTGAGGACTCTAGTCAGGTAGGAATCAAGTTTTCCATTTCAGTTTGGAAAATATGGAGTGCTTACTCCATTCCAAGTTCTAGGAACTAGGGTGCAATCAAAAAGCAGGCTGAAATCCTGGCACCCAGGAAACATGCCTGCTAGTGGGGGGAGATAGATGAAAAGATGCATTGGCCACAGTGCAATTTTAAATCGAGGAGTCAGGGAATCTGAAGGACAGGTAAAGAGTGGAAGAAGATGACAAGTAGGCACGTGAGTATCTGTGGAGGATCTTCAAGGCCAGAGGAAGGAAAGGGTGAGACTGGGTGTCTGGAGGAGAATGAGCGAGACTATGGTGGTGGGAGATGAGGTCGGCGGCAAGTGGACACCAGGTCATGCAGGGTCTTGGAGGAAACTCTGAAACTGTGGCTTTTAGTCATGTTAGAAAAGGAACCAGGGAAGCCGTGAACGGAAGGGTAACGACGACATACTTCAGTGATCATGACTACATGCTAGATAGGAAGAGGATTATTGGAGACTCTTCCAACAGTCCTGAAGAAATGTGGACCTGATGGGATAGTGGAATTGGTAGAAGCAGACCAAGTTTTAGCCATATTTTTAGACAGGATTCTCTCCAAAGCATTGTCGATGAATTAAATGGAGTTAATATGCTTAAGAATACTGTCTCTTTTGAGGATTCAAAAAATGTTTTAGGGTCTTACCTCCTTTGACCCTTATGACAATCTTGTTGTGCAGGAGGGGCAGGCAGCCCCGTTCTCAACACCGAGGGGTTAAAGGGACCTCCAGGGCTGCAAAGCATGGAAATCGGCTGAACCCAGACTCTCAGCACCTCTGTCCCCCTTGTTCCTTTTCTAGTCTCTCTTTTCAGCCAGTGCTGCCTTTGGATGTGAACTCTTATTTAGATCTTAACCTTTATTTTCTCAGCTCTCACTGGACTGTCACCATCTTTAATAACCTTGCTCATATCCATCCCAAATGCAGCAATTCAACAAGGACAAATGGGAGTCAACAAAGACCTTCTGGCTCCCAGGCCCTGAGCTCCCTCCCCTCGTCTTTCACCTACCCCTCCCTTCTCTCCTGCCTCCGACACCCTTGTCTGGACGGAATTCAATTATTCCTCGCACTCTCATTACCTTCTGACCAAGATTTATGAGTTGATAATTGTCTGAAAGTAAGACCACAAAGTATCATTTGTGTTTGGGGCTAACCTTCCCGGTGACCTTTAGGATTAAAGGAAGAATGAAAAGTGTGATTTTTGCAGAGCCAAACAGGGTAACGTGATCCAACCTGGCTAATAATCCAAAGCCTCGGATTTCCCTAGTTGAGGACACATTAAAGCTGGCACAAAGGGGAACAACTAATCCTGCAGGTTCATTTCACAAATTAATTTTTTGAAAGCGTCCCAACCTGCCTCTCTTGCTTTTGGGTGCATTCTAAGTGACGTTTTCCAAACAGGATGATGACAACAGCTCACACCTCAAAGGCCTTTATTGGATTATTTTTACAGGCTATTTAAAAACACTTTTTTTTTTTTGAGAAGTCCTAATTGAAAACAGACTTCTCCCCTCATCTGAGTTAGCAAATGGAGCATCACTGAGAGTGGGGGGGGAAATGAATCCATGGATTCATTCCCAAATGGGGGGGTGAGATCTCATCACTCTCTTCCTGGAAGTACTGTGTGCACAGTAGTGGCCCTTCCTCATAGCCTTTCCTCAGAGGCTCCAGCTACTCAAAGACAAGAGTTGCAAAGAAAACACTCCTTGAGATTCAATATAAAGTTTCCAGCCAGCCCAAAGCATATGTAAAGCATCTGTGGTTCCCTGTTGGAAATGTATAATACCGTGCCACTCTGAGTTAGAAGGCCACTTCCCAAGGGAAGAGGGGCTGTTGGCCTATGTTCCATACAGTGCATCACAAAATGAAAAGGTCTACTAAGTAGGACACGCTTTCCCTCTTCTCTGGCTGTCTTGATGTTCCATTCGCCATGTACTTATCATGCCAAGCACTGTGCTGGGTCTTCTCAAACACTTCTCACATAGTTTCTGTAAAGCCTCAACGAACTACAAGCTTGAATCTCCCCTCTGAGACTAGCAAGGACCCAGATTCTGTTCAAGATGGCGTTGGGCATGGGTTGGACTGATTGGCAGCCGCTGACCTTGGAGTAAAGGGAACCAAGTCATTGTGCCCGGAAGAAGGAGACTCAAGTAGCAAGGTCTGTTTATAGCATCAAATCCAGGGACTTAAGCAAGGGAGTAAAGGAGTAAGCTTGGCAATTCAGGGCCTCTGGTTCACCAAAAGGTAAAAATAAATGATTACTTAACCTTCCCACCCCTGTATAACCAATGTGTGGTGGTACCTCTGAACATACACACCAAGTATTTCAAAATAATGTGGGAAACAGGTATTTATTCCCAGCTGAAGTGCTTCTCACATGGTGTTGTTTTCTGTATAACATTTGAAGCAATATGCAGACACATCTGTGTTGGATAGCCGGTGCAATCTAGGTTCTGGAGATCAGCCGCCTGTTGCCTCTGTAAAAAGAGGTTATCTGTGGTAGAGTAAAGCATGTGGCACTTCAACAGTACCTAGTGTATGCTCACTGTTCTGTAATGATTATTAAATGTTCATGAATGGTGATCAAGATGATTTAATAAAGGTGAGCAGTGCAATTTCTCACTTACCTACAGCGCATTCCAAACACCTCCTTACATGTTTCTTTGTCTTCTTTCTGACCCCAGATCACCTCTGCACCTTTTCTGTGATCCAGTGTGAGTACTTTGTCTACTATGTGTCTGGTTTTCAGCTCCCTATAAATGTTCTGTGGGTCTTCACATCTAGTTCTCACCACCCCAGATGACTTCAGGTGAAATCTCAGCTCATATCGGGTCCTGTGAATCTCCACCCTGGCACTGGTGCCTGGGTCAGCCTTCTGCCTACTTGAGTTCCAATTAGTGCACTGGCTTGGGTTACAGGCACCACAGAAGACAATGTTAAAATTTCCAAGAATCTTAAGAGTCGGTTGTTAAATACACTCACTACTAAACTTTTATCAGTTTACAGTCAAATACATGATGTTTCAGAGTTCATAAGTAGTCAAAATTATTGCTTCCAAATTATTTTATCACATTCTACTATGATCTATACTCTTGAGTTTATTACATCCAGTGCTATTGGAGGAGGAAATACTATGTAATGGCATGCTACTTTAAATCTTTCCCTTATTCTCTGTTCTATGACCTCATATTGGTAACTCGAATTGGCCATAGTGGGAGTATTTATACCATAGAAACTGGCAAGAGCTACACATCATGGCTTCTTTTCTCCCAGAGAGGTGGTTGTTAGTTGTTGGTATTGGTTGACCAGCACACCACTGGCTCCAGCTCTTCCAGAGTGACATATTGAGGCTGCTCCTACTTCTGATATCACAGTTACCACACTATTTACAATGGCTGGTATATCAGTTGTGTTCTTTACTGATCTGTGACCAAGTTAAGGGAAGGGGGAGGGCAGCATCTATTTAATCTATTCATCTTTGGTACATTTTTTTTTCCCCTTTCCCCATGTTGCTCTGCCCCCAGCCTAATTAGAGAATGAAAATGTGAATGTGGGTTTTTGAAAATATGGCCTCTGGTAACATCTGTCTACCTTTCCTGGCCCTTTTCCTTGATCTCACGGGGTGACAGGTGGAGAAAGGTGAGTGGCAGGAAGGGCTGTAACTCCATCCTCACCATTGTAATTGGAGGGAGTTGGTTTTCGGTTGGGGTAGAGTTCTTCAAGACACTTAGTGGCTAATCTTCTGCACCAGCACATCTTGTGCCAGGCAGTTTCTATCAGCAATAATTATATTTTCAAAGTGGAGTTTATGTGTATGTGATTGTGTAAAAAAGATACAGGTTCACATTGTTGGACTGCAGTGGGGAAAAGGTGAGTAGTAAGAGGCTGACTGTTGAAATATTATCTAAAGACTTGGTCCAAAGTTAGAAGAATTTTGGTGATCAGACTATTGATATAAACATTTGATTCATGGCCATTGCTTTGAATTTGATGGCTACCTTTGAATGTCTAAACAGTGAATACCAGCTCCTTGTAATTGGGAATTATTGAGGAACCGAGGGCCTAATATATAGCCCTGGACTTGGTACACGCACACATTTCGTAGAACGATAACTAGTTAACACTTTTCAAAGGGTCCTAGGAAACAGCTTATGTGAACCTTCGCATTTAAAGCTCAGCTTCACACATTTTATAATTAAACTGCTTTCCAAGTGACTTATAACCTGGGGTTCTCCTTTCTTCTTAATAGACTGCCTTGACACCTTTTAGAACTTGGCTGTTAACCTGGGTGTCTGCCATTTGGGAATAATCCTGAATTCTGGAGAATAAATAGTTGTCGCTTGTGCTTATGCAAAACCACAATCCCACGCGAGAGACCACAGCTGCCTCACTCCCCAATATCCGGAAACATGTCCTAGGTAAGTCTCTGTTAGGAGTGTCCTAGGCTAAAGTTTGTGACTCTGGGCACAGAGACACATGGCCAAAGATAAAACTGCTTTTCAGTTGAGAAGTTGTCTTCTGACATGCAATTTGGAACAATGGGAATCTGTGGAGCAATTGATCTGAATTTGTTTTAAAGATTGCCTCAAATAATATGCTGGTGTCTTGCCTTTAAAGTAGTCATTTTAATCACATGGCTACAAGACTGTGAGCATATTTCTTTTGTCTGAGGTTCCTTACTGAATTTAAGCCAGGTGCTAAATTACCTTAGCAAAAATATAATGCACAATGGCATGTCCTGGGGGCCTACTGGTCTAATACACCACAGGTAGAGTCCATATACATCCCAAGGTCCTGGGTTCAAGACCCAGGGCCAGGGGAAACAACCAAGATGAACAGTAAAGTAAAATAAATAAAAAGTTTCTTCCTCCTCTCTCTTCCTGCCTGCCTCTTTCCTTAAAAAAAAGAAAATAATGCACATTGACTACTGTGACTGTTCAAAATAATCATTAATGCTGGTAACAATTCTCAGTGTTGCTATAAGTCAGATATTCTCTGAATTTAATATAGAGATCTCACTTAGTCCTATGTGAGATGGTGCTATTAGTATCATCATCTCTAGTTTACCAGGGAGGAAAGTCAGGGCTTAGAGAGGTTAAGTAATTTGTCTAAGCTCACACAGCCGTTGACTTTGAATCCAGGGCAGGGCAGGGTGGAGAGGGTAAGAGAATAGAGGTGGGGATGGGATGGAAGCTGGCTAGCACAGAGACCTTGCCTTTAGGAAGGGCTGGCACTGTTCTGGAAATTTTTGTTTCAGTTCTGTGTGTGTGTGTGTGTGTGTGTGTGTGTGTGTGTGTGTGTGTGTGTATTTGTATATACTGGAATATCATGTAAAATGCATTTCTTACTGCAAATAACAGAAAAAAGTTAGAAGAATTTTTATTTTTAAAGGAAAGATGCAGACAAGAATGAAAGCAAGCAGGTAGGCAGGAAGAGAGGAGGAAGAAGCATTTGTTTTATTTAGTTGTTCACACTGGTTGTTTCCCACTGGACCTGGGACTCGAACCCAGGTGTATGTGGCCTGTGCTCCTTCAGAGGCAGTGGACCCAACTACTGCACAACTAGGGCATGCCTAGAAGAATTTTAAACTTCAAAAAAGTTTAAAGGAAACAAGAGTCAGGGTGGAGGGTTGTTCAGACAAGAGAGTGACCAGGTGACAAGATCAAATCTCCTACGGAGGGTGATTGGCTCTGGCTGCTTTGTGCAGGTGGGTTGGGGACCACGTTAGGTAGAAGAGTTAAGAGGCTGCCATTGTCCCAGTGCTAGCTGGATTCCTCTGGTCATGGAAGGAGCTTCCGTTGTGCATTACAAAGGTCTGTCCTACTCTGCTATGCAAGAGGCAGGGCAGCCTGGGCAAATGAGCATAGTCCCTAATCCTTGCTGACCTCAGTTTCCTCTCTCTGTAGAAGCGGGCAATCCTCCATGAGTCCTGTGTGTTTGCTGTGAGAATTAAATGAATCTAAACTTTTAAGCCCCTAGACCAGGGCTGGCTACATGTTGCCAAATGTAAATTTGAGATATAAAAAATGCTAAAGACGGCAATGATACAGCTATGGGTTTATCTGTTCATTGCACGTTCAAGAACTGGGTGTTTACCGAATGCGTTGTGTGCCTGGAACTTTGCCAGGCCTGGAGATACAGTCAAGTCAGGGAGACAAAGGATGATGCTGTAGAAATGATAATAAAAAGAAACTCATTACAAGGACTGTTGATATTAATTTAGGGCAATGTCCCCATTAGACTATTAGCTACATGAGGACGTGTTTTAAAAACATTTTCCTCTGTTGTTTTTGTTAATTACTATATATTTAGAAATGGGAGCAGTGCCTGACACATGATACATATTTACTGTTAGATAAATATTTATCTAATAAAGAACTATTTATTTTTAGATATATATGTCAACCACAATAGCAAATAGATTTATATGTAATGAAGCTCTTAATTTCATAACAACCATATGAGGTACAGACTCTTCATATCCCTATGTTGGCAATGAGGGAGGTGAATGCCAAAGTCACACAGGGAGTAAGAGATGAAGCTAGGATCTGAACCACAAACAATCTGAATCTCATTGTCTCTTTTTAAGCAGCTTTCTATGCAAAAGAGATGGTGTGTTAAAGACTTGCAGGTGTTCCCATGGCATCAGGTGTGGGCACAGTTGATGCACAGAGAGGATCCATCTTGTGTCACCATGTTTGGATCTGCAAATGTGGCAGGATCCTGACATGGCCCCATGAATTATCTGACTTACAGGAACCCTTCAGACAGAGCAAACACTTAGGATCATCTTTTTATGCACAACTTCTTTCCAAAGTATTCCAGCCAATCCAACAGTCTATCAGGTATTTACCAGATGCCCATACTGTGCTAGGAACTGAGGGGAAAATGGAACAATGAGACTGAGCTTGTGCTTTCAAATTCCATAGGTTACTTCTGAGGAGACAGGATCTCTGCACAGAGATTGATCGCTAAAGACACATGTATTTGTGATGAACTGTAGGAGCTCTGAGGTGGAGAGGCCATTGCCATCCAGGTGCTAAGTGAAAGCCCAAGACAGAGCTTGTGTTCAAAAGAAGACAATAGGCCCCAGAAAGAGTCACTTATGTTTAGCCCCATGTCATTGAATGGAGACTTAATTATAGTTTGGCTCTCTTAGAAATGGAATCTCAAACCAGTCAATCAGGAATTGCTTTATCAGCACTAGTTGGATAATCTGCCTGATAGACCCCTGCCATCCTCTAAAGGAGAGTACTCTTGTCATAACTAATCTGCTTTTTCACTTAGTATAAAGGTCCTTATTGCTACTCCTTTCTGCCCATAAAAGGCTTTCATTTTGTACAGCAACTCAGAGCTCCTTCCTATCTGCTAAATTGCCTGTTGCCTGATTCATGAATGGTTGAATAAAGCCAATAAGGTCTTTAAAAATGTACTCAGGTGAATTTTTTTCTTTTTTTAACACTTGGAATCACAAATATCCCAAGGTGAAAAGAGAAGCCCCTCTTGGTATAACCCCCTCAGAAAATTGCCCATGCTTCTTGGTCATTAGTTTCTGCTAATCAAGGGATCCCATATCACTAGTGGCTAACTTGGGCTTCTTGAAAGTTCTTTCTCACCAGCTGGAATCTGCCTCCTTTTGATACGTTTAGGTTAAGGCGGAGAATTGGAAGAGTGAATGAAGCTCCGCAGCAGGGTGTGGAGAAACCTTGAGGAGCAGACAGCAACAGCATGTGGTCTCTAGCAGTGAATGCTCCTTGATTGAGAGGAGGATTGCCCCATGGCAGTAAATGTGAGCTAATGTCTCTGCTAAGTCGTGTGTCTTTGAAAAAGAACTATTATGGATGTTTTTTCCTTCTTATTACACACACTAATTTCCCCAGCAAAATAACAAGTCCTGAAGGCTGACGTCTGCTGGGAAGCTGTATCCTCTGGGACCATTTTGTACATGTGAGTTCATTTGGAGTTTGCCCCGTGCTTTGGGGAGGGCCCTACAACCCTCCTCTCCTTGATTCCTCGCGTTTCCCCGAACAAAGGGGAGCTCTGTGTTTTCCACTATATAAGTTGGAGGAGCCCTCTCGTGCCTCTGACCCCAGCTTCGCACTCTACTGAGTGGGAGACTCACAGAGATGTCATCTCCCCCTCGTCAGCCCCTGGAAACTCCGACAGTGTGGAGAACAAACTGCTGAGTGGCTTGTTTTGGTTCGTGAAGCCGACCCACCAGTCATCGGGCCCCATGATTGATGCCGGGCCGTGCTCTGAGTTATGTGAACTCGAGTGTTTTCAAGGGAAAATTCTGGTCATAAGGCAAAACCTAGCCAGATTTGAGATAAGTGTGAAAAACACATTACAAAGGAAACAGACTAGAAGTTTCCTGACCAGGGAAACATTTAACCCTATGTTTGAGGAGTGTGAGAAGTACTGACGCAGAGATTATTTGTCTGTGTGCACACATGTCCCTGCTGGAGAGCATGACAGAGTGTGTATGACAGAAAGCGTGTGTGTGAGAAGGTGTGAGTGTGTGGTGCTGCTGTGTACGTGTTAGAGAGGGAGAGAGAAAACAAACGTGCCTCAGGGAAGGCAGGGATATTAATCATGCTAAAAGCAATCTGGCCCCACAGGAATTTATAAGGATCCGACTAAAATCAATGGGAAGTTTTATGAGACAATTTTCTTCTCTCTGGCTCTAGGGATTGTTTGAACTCTCATCGAGCTTAGGGCAGCGCTGGCTCAGAGCTCCTCCAAGTCTCACACCTGTTCATGAGACAACGTGCATTTTCCACGTTTGCAGCCCTGAGCTGACTCATCTCAAAAGGCTGCCATGGAGGGGGCCCTGGCCTCTCAATTGCCTGGCTCTCTAGTTCAGAGCTATAGCATCTGGCTAAGGTGAGGAGCTGTGAGGAGGAGAGACGTGGACAGGGTGTTCAGCTGATGTGATGGGCCAGCAAGGAGCACCCAGGCCTTATAGGCCCCAACTAGTCTCAGTGGCTCTCCTTAGGTTTTAGAATATAGTCCCGATACCTTGGCATGACTGGTTCCCATTGACTTTTCCCAGACCCTCCTCCACTCAAGCATCCTCACTCTGGTCAAGTAATGCCATGTGGCATTCCTAGGACAAGCTGTGATTTATTATTCTGAGCTCCTGCTGAGGTTGCTCTCTCAGGCTAGAGGGCTGACTCCTCTCCATTTCTCAGCCTAGTACCCATCTTCTAATTTAAACAGGAATAATTATGACTATTTCAAATTTCTATCCTGAAAAGTACAGAAATGATTCCCCAGAAACTCCTCCCCCAGCTAGAAGGTGTTGACATTTGCTAATGCCGTTTTCCTCCTTTCCTCCCACAGGTAAGCACCATGGGGAAGTCAGGAGGCAATTGTTCCCAGTGCACTTTTATTATATTTGAATGTATCCACACATCAGACATCTTGTTGCTTATGTGATTTCACATTTTGCATAATTGTATTAATCTGCCCAAGTCCTTCAGGGAGCCATTTCGCAATACCTGGTAAGGAGCACACACTGGTAATAATTACCGCTTGTCATTGTCCCTGTTAGAGAAAGATCTCACATGTAACCAAAGCATGTCCAGGGATAGTCAATCCAATAGTGTCAAAGTGACAACAGCTTAATTGTCCCCTTAACAGGCAAAAAAAATTTGCAGTGGTTTAAAAAAATGAAATCTATCTAGCAGTTAAAATACATGACATCTACTTGTATTATAAACATAATGTGAGGTCAATAAAATAGGCAAGTTGCAAAATTGTTCATTTTTCAGGGCAAGGTTAGAAAATGTAATCCTTTCGTAAAGCATTCTGCAAAAAATACCCCTTCCAGATGAAATGATGCCTTTCTCTCCCCATTGAACTTTATCTTGACTTTGTTTAAGGATTACTTCTTAATATTCATGCTTCATCACATGTACATTCAGAATGTCTTTTAAAAAATTTATATATAATTGAATTAACATGATGTCAGGTAGACTTTAATGAATTCCTTAAATGCAGAAATTAGGTCTTAGTACCCCACAATGACCCAGCAGGAGAGCTTATTGATAGCTGGTACTCAGTAAATAGTTGTGCAGAGAGACAAATGCACATGGATGTGCTTGCAAATACTTCTATGTATTTCATAATTTTCTTGTGCTAGGAAATATTTATTATCTCTATATTTCTGGTGAAGAAACTGATTATGGTGTATTAGAGCAGGTGACCTATCTCTTGGCCATTAATGGCAACAGAAGGATGAAAATCCAAGGATCCTGTCTTTTATGCCATTTCTCTTACACCAAACTGCCTTGCATTAGACTTCAAGAAAGTAGGATGATTTCAATTTTATGTTATTTGCCTGATGAGAGATGGTGGGAGACTTTCTTAGAATTAGGGAAGATAGGAAGAATCATAGAGCTAGAGTGAGAAAACAACTCAGAGGGGGCGAGTGATTTCATTTCAACTCTGCATAATTGAATAAACATATTTGAATATTTGTAACATGCCAAGCAATTGCTCAAGCTCATCCAGGTAGAGCAAAGGGAGAAGTCTCCGGGGAAGTGCCCAGTAGAACACTGGCACAGAGAAGGTTCCCCCAAAAACACTTTCCTTTCCTTCATAAAGGTCAGAGTCAGGACTGGAACTCACATCTCCAATGTCCAAGTCCAGCATCCTTTCAATGTCAGCGGTGCAACTAGAAAAAATTAATCTATAGGGAGAGCATGACTGTAATACCATTGCTAATAAAAAACAAACAAAAACAAACCAAACACAAATTTTCTGAAACTCTTTTGCTCTATCACTTCACTTCAGCCTTCCTCTCATTTTATGCTCACATGGCTGTTACTCTCTATTAGCATACTAATAAATGTTTATGAGATTATACCGTATAAACTATAAACTTTTACATATTATTAGTTAACCTCGTACATTGGATTGGGAGCTTCTGAACATTTACTGACTTGTAAAACAGGAGAGTGGTATAGAGGGAGCTGTGTCTGCAGAATCGCTCTTGTCTGATCTATCTGGAGAAGGCATGCATTCTCATGTGTGTCTCTAAAGTGTAAGACAGAGACAGCATTATTTTTTAAAAGCAGCAGACCAGGTCTTGCCTCTTCGCAGTTGTGACTATGGGTGAGTGTTCTAACCTCTTAAAGACCAGTTTCTTTGCTTATAAAATGGGCATCATCATCAGGTCGAATCTCTGGGATTCTTGGCAAGGCAGGTACCTGATTAATGTAAATGGAATGAAGTTGAACCAATGCATAACAAGTGTAGGGAGTCAGAGTTCTATTTATTTATGACGAAAGTAAGTGTTGGGTTAGAGATGAAAAAAGATGTGACCTCTGCTTTCAAGGAGCTTGCTTTCTAATTAGGAAGAGTGAACTATAGACACATCCAAGAATAAAGTTAAAGAAAACTGATTCTAGGGGCATCCGGTTTGAATGTTTCTATCTCCAGGGCAGGAAAAGTTTTATCCCTTCTTTACTCTCCTGTAAGTCAAAGGATACGATGACAGCAAAAGTCTAAGGGTCGATGGTCATTTTTCTTGACAGACAAGTAGTTACTGGGTTGAGTGTGTTTCCCTGCCCTTGGACACATTCTGATGGAGTAAACAAGGGTGACTTACTCTTGGATTCTACTCAAAAGGTAGCTGGATGTAAAAGGTTGGCGAAATGATTTGAAGATTATAGAGATAGCTTAGTCCCCTGGAGTTCAGAGGGACTTTCCGAGGAGGAAGAGGAAGCCTCCTATGAATAAATTACCACTGATCGCTGTCATATTCTTTGATCTTATTCTTGACCTTTAGGCTCTCTCTCATTGTTAGAAGTTCTTTCTTGCCCTCTGCCTCTTATTACCTCTAGAAGTGCTTCATAAATAAAAGTGGAATCTGGTGGCTCCTGAGTAGCTCTAGGTGTTACCAGAGGATTTGGAAAGAACACTTCAAAGCTTGATAGTAAATAATCATTTTATGATTTCAGCATAAGTGGGAAAAAGGGCCACATTTCTTAAGCACTCCACCTCAGAATGGTGGTAACAGCAACGAGGTCATTTAATCTTTATATAGCTGTTTCACAACCTTGGAGTAATTGCCCACTGTGAAATGTGCATAAGGGACACTTGTGGCTTTTGCAGTCATCATGTATTTCCTTTGCTTTTGGTCATAGCATGCCACTTTTGCTTTGGGAGAACTGCCCCTCCTACATTCTGAGTTCTGTACTCTGAATATTTTGTGAAGTGGAGCACTTGACATGAGCATAAATCATCTTATGAATTCCATGTTTTAGTACAGATATGGACATTTGATCCAGTTCAGGTCAATGGAGTCCCAGACAATGGAAGAATCTACTGGAAGAGATAGAGTTGGGTGAGGTCATATGTGTTCGAAGCTGCTAGCGGTAGAGAATGGGACCATAGTGTGAGCCTGAGAATGGAACAGGAGGAGCAGAACACACATTTGGGTCTTAGTGACATCATCTGTATTAAATCTGAAGCTCACAGACATTCCAAGATGCCGTGCTCGAGCTTGAGCCAATTTAGGTAGATTTTCTGTCCCTTGCATCCAAAATATTCTTATATGATACAGCCTGTAATGATTTGGTATATTTTTGCAACTTATTTGACTAACTAGTAATATATTCAATTATTTTGTTTAACTTTCACATTGGGTTAGGAGGTAAACTTTATGATTTGTTTTACAAATAAGGAAATAGTCTTAGAGAGAACAAGTAACTCATTTGAAGGAGTAAATTAAAAAGCAATTGGGATGGGATAACAACATAGAGCTTCTGACTACCATGATTGCTAAAGACATTTCCCCCCAAACCAGATACTTAGGGTAAGCAAATAGAAAAGGAATGAAAAGTAAACCACAGGTATTGCTGATTCTTGCACTATGTGGTTTGCTAGGAAGTTTCATCGAAAAGTACTTGGTTTCATCTAAAATTAAAAGACTCTTAGCCACCTTTCCTATGCCTTTGGTCTTGATCCATTAGGTCTTTATCATTTCTCTTAGGTTTTCTCCAATAACTTCCCAGGTGGACTTTATGCTTCCAATTCCATTCTCCTACTGTCCATCCTCTGCCCTTTGATGGAATCACTTTTCTTAGTGCAAGTCAGATGATGACATTGGTTAAAACTCTTCAGTATCTTTCATAGCTTTTAAGAGAAAGTAAAAATTCTTTGACAAATTATTTGATATTATCAAATCTAAGGTATCTCCTTAGCTTAACTAGCCCATTCCTCTAGTCATAATGAAAGACCTGTGCTTCTGAAAATGCTGGTTTATTACTCTGTCTTTGTGTCTACCATTCTTACTGCACAGAATCTATATCTTTTTTTTTTTTTTTTGTGGGGGGGGGGCATTGATAACCCTCTCCTTATCTTTAAAATCACCTGCTATTCCAGATGTTGTTTTCTCTGGGAAGCCTTTTGTGATCCATCAGACTGACTTGGATGTTTCTGTGTCCCCACTGTATTCTGGACATATCTCTGCAATCTCAGTTTTTCTGCTGTACAGAAACTCTTTAATACATGCTACTGTCTCCCCCACTATGTGGGAAGCCATGGTACCCTATTCCATTTTCTATCAAGAGATCTTGTTTATAACTATTGGTAAATATTTGATGCATGGATATAAAGGAGAAAAAATAAAGTGAAGAAATGTGGAGGAAAAGATTCATAATTTTCCTTTTGTTTGACAATTTTCTGTAAAATGTCATGCAATGATGATATATGTTTTCTTTGATTAAATTCAGATACTATGACTTCAATATTTGAATCAATTGTTTAGTTCTGAGAGTTTTTTTTGAAGAAAAATTTCATAGCGTTTTACATTAAATAAACACCATTTATTTTTCTGTGATCTCAAAACACTTAGGAAGCATTGCATGATGAAGTGAGGGAGAGCAGGAGAAAAGGCTTTGTGGAGGATGAGAGAGAAAGTTAAGATTTAAGGCTGAGAGCTGGGTTTCCTGGCCCCATGGCCAGCTGAAGTCTGTGGCAGGATGAAAATTATGTATGTTAGGGATCTCAGAGCAACTAACTTCATTCTCCATGGACAGAAACAGTTCCCTCCCAGACATGTAAAATTTGGGGGCTTGTGCTTACTGAGTCTAGCAGGTAAAGAATCCCATCTCCAAGGACCTTGTCTTAAGTTTGCCCTGAAAAATTCTAGAGGGAATGGTGTTTGTTCCTCAGGTTTATGCCTCTCTTTCTAATTATTCTGCTTACCTGCTGTTTCCTGTGAGTATTAAATGTATGCATGCTGAGCAGGAATTTTCCATGTCAGGTCTGTTATTCTATGAGACCAGGCCTTAGTCTTCAATTCCAACCTCGTTGTAAAAAGTTTAGCTTCCATTTCTGATTTGGAAAATTTATGTATCACAAGAGGTATTTTATACTGGCCCCCAAATGTGAAATGAGATGTTTTCAGATTGATTTCTGCTTAGGACAACTCAGTGAAACATCCTCTCTTCCATCTGCCTATCCCTCTACCCCACTGCCTGTCCATCTGTCCGTCCATCCATAACTCCTTTCCTTAATCATTTTTTGAAAATCCTATGCTGTTCTGTGTACTTCTGTAGAAGCAATAACAGGATCACCTATTCCAGAGTGGTGGTGGGTGAAAGGTAGGGGTAGATGAATTCTCCTGGAGGAGAATATATCTAAGATGAATGTGGAGGAGGTAACAGAAGTTAGCTAGTTAAACAGGTTGATTGTGGGCAGTATGAGTTGGTTATTGCAGGGAGATCGATTAATATGGTCTAGTGTATGGAGATATGAAAGAGTGGTAAGTTTCCAGAACTGCAAGCAGCGAGAACAAATATTTACTGAGCACCTTTCTTGTACCAGGTGCTTTACTGGAATCTTCCAGAAAAATTTTTCTGCACAACTATACAGTGAAGGCCTATTGCTGTCATATTTAGGAAATAATGTTCTTAATGGAACATTTATAAAGTAGATGAAGATGGCAGAGGCAATGGAGAAGCATGAGAGAAAGGAATTAAATTTTGTTTATTGTGTGCTATGTGCCAAAGCATTAGATTCATATCTTCTGTGATGTTCTAGGTACTGTGGTAGGAACAGTCCTCATAAGTGCTAAAAGAAAAAATGAAAAAGAAAGAGTTGCTGAACAGAAAAGCAAGGGATACATATATATATATATAATATATATATATCAGGATTGGGGACTAAAAGAAAACCATAATCTTTCTACTCTAGTCTCTCATTAATATCTTCCCTTTGACAAATGGCTTCAAGGACTGAATATCCTTTCCTTCCATGTGCAACTCTAGAAGCAGAGCTTAACCACACAAAGTATGAATATAAGGAGTTCTTTCTGAAGGATCCTAGTCAGGGAGATTGGAGAGCAAGTGGGTATCAGGGAGTCTTTTAAGTTTGGTGCTCTGGTCCAATGTTAACCATCCCTCAAAAGGCCCATCTTGAATCTGCCCTCTTGATAAGGTTCCCTGATCATTTCTCTCTCTCTCTCTCTCTGTCTCTCTCTGTCTCTCTGTCTCTGTCTCTGTCTCTGTCTCTCTCTCTCTCTCTCTCTCTCTCTCTCTCTCTCTCTCTCTCTGTCTCTGTCTCTCTCTGTCTCTGTCTCTCTCTGTCTCTCTCTCTCTCTCTCTCTCTCTCATCCTCCCTCTAAAGTTATTGTCTGCATAATACTATTTAGCAATTGATCATGTTGCCTTGTGTCAACTCTTCTACTATTGCCTTAAACTGATACTTCACTTTGACCATATCATTCATTCTTTTTTTGTGTATGTTTTTTCCTCAGTTAGTACCTTGAGGGTAGAGACCTTGTCATGAACACCTTTTAAAATCTTCTCTTCCTCTCCAATATCTGTAGCACAGCACCGAGCATATATTCCAACAATATTCATTGATCTCTGAGACTGAGACAAGAATTTCTGAACCAAAAATATGATAGAAATCTATTTACTTAGTTTAAAGACCAGAGGCTCTACATTACCTACAGTAGAATTAAAAATTTTTCACTATTATTTGAAGTAACACTCAAGAGGCAGAGTCTCTTTCTCCACTTATTGAATCTGGGTTGGACTTGTGATTTATTTTGACCAGTTGAATGAATATGAGTTCTTAGTCCAGCAAGACTGACCAGCTGAGACTAGCCCAGATTGCAAATTCACAAACTTGTGAGTTAAACAAACAGTTGTTATTATATATATATCACTAAGTTTGGGGGTGCTTTGTTAGGTGGCAAATGCTGACTGATGCATAATCTCCTTTAATGATTAGATTAAGTCCATGTAATGCAGTTATCATCCCCACTTTATGGATTAGGAAGCAAGTGTTCAGGTCACACATCTGCCTAGAAGAGAGAAATCTCTCTGAATTGAAAATCTGTGCTTTTTTTCTTTTACAGGATGCTGTTTTCTTTCTCTAATCTGTGAGGGTTTTACCTAATTGGCTGACTGTTCTTGGGAAGACTTTTCAGGATGTTAGTAGTAACCAGGGAATGTTTTCTATTAAAGAGGAGTTGGAACAAAGTGATTTAGAATGATCATCATTAAAGTCTTTAAAGAGCTGTCATGGGTTAGTGTCTTTCAGCAAATGTTACCTGGGTAGGGAACACATTAGGAGGTACATGTCTCAGCTGGAACTGGCCTATCTGATGGAGAGGGGACATAGGAATATTTGCTGATAGAAGTTAGGAAAGATTCAGCATCTGCCCTGGAGCATGGCCTATAGTACATTGAGAGAACAAGCAGGGCAAAAAGTAGATGTTCTCGAGTCCCTGCATTCAGGGTACAATGATATAACTAAAGGGGGAAATGATAAAAATAATGACCACAAAATTCACAGTGCATCTCTTATGCCCCAGAGTTTATGTTAGGTCTTTGGTCCTCAGAACTGTTGTAGGCAAGGCTGAGACAGATGAAATAGGTCACATTGCTTGAAAGGAATTGAACTGTCATTGAAACTTAGTTGTGTCTAACTTTAAAGGAAAATAGCATCTAAAATAAATGCCTCCTTCATTATATTCTATGGTCTGTAACATCACGTTCTACCTAACTTCCAGCAAACTGAATGGTACCTATCCATCATTGCTGGAACAATTCTTTGGATGCCTTGGAGCACAACCGTGTACAGCTGAAAACTCTAGAATTGCCCCATACTGGACACAGAGCGGTGTGTTCTACAAATTTGATAAGATCAAGAGGGCTCCATTGAAACATGCTTTTATGATAACATTATCTGGTTTAGCAAGAGTTCTACAAACAGGGCTCCTTGGGAAGGAGCTGTCTCTTGTTTTTGCAGTTAGGTGGCAAAGACGCTTAATCAGAGCCTTCAGGCCCTTAGTAGGTGGCTCATCAAGACTAAACTAATTATGTCTCTTGTTTATCTAATGTATACATCTCATGGAATGGAGTAACAGAACAACTCTGTGGGATTCACAGGGTCAAGTATCATTCCCATTTTATACACTGAGAAAACTGAGACTCAAGAATTTAATTGATATGTTTGGACTGGGACCAAATCTGTTTGACTTCAAATCCCAGATTCCTGAGTTAGTTACATTGTGTGAGTCAACACAAAAGCATTTACTATGTCTGAGGCACAGGAGTTCCAGATGCTTTAGACTGGGTTCCTGTGTATATCACACCAAACATACTACTGTGTGTGAGACGCTGCTCTAAACGCTTTACTTAGAGGAACTCATTTAATTCTCATAACAACTCCATGAGGGAGTACACTCATTATCTGCATTTTCTGCATGGGGAAATGGAGGCAGAGAGCAGTTAAATAGAGCTGGAGTTCAGCTCCCAACGGTCTAGGTCAGAGATCTTTTACTTAGTCACTGTACCACACTGCCTCTATGCTCAGAGAGGTCACTGGGGAAAGAAGTGAGATGTTAAATGACAAGGAGAGCTATTATTGCCTCAAGACAGCATGACATTATTGCCTGAGTTCAAATATTTGTCCCAACACTTAAAGATGCTTGACTTTGGGCTAATTACTTTGCTTTTTGTCAATCAGGTTTTCATCTGTTAAATAGGATTTTGATATTACCTACCTCATAATCAGAAAATTAAATGTTTTTGTGTTTGTGTGTATGTTTATAGCTTAGAACACTCCCTGGTCCTGCAGTTAGTATGATTTGAGTATATGTTACTATCATAATTACAAGGATGCCATGACCTGGATTCATTTCTAGATGCAAAGACAGACAAGTGTTTAAATTATCAGCAGGGGGAAAATTTGTTTTCAGTGGGAAGAGTCAGGACAGGCTTCAATGAATAGGTAAGAAGATTTCAGCTATCACAAAATGGGAAGCAGAAAGAGCGTTAGTGTTCATGTACTCCAACACCCCTACCTCACAGAAAAATGGAGGACCACAGAGGACAGGTTACCTCTCTGTTTAACTATATGAGAGTGCGATGGAGTGAATAGTACTTTGACTAGAAGCAAGTCAGCTCACTTCCAGATCTGCTTATTTTATTGTCCTATCTCCAAATAATGCTTGTTGGAGCTTTTCTAGGCTAGTTAAATTAGAGACCATACTTCTTCACTTCAGACTAATGCTGCCTCTGAGGGTACTGGGTCCAATCTGAACTTCATTATGTTTTCTCTGCCATCCCTTTGGTAGGGATGCAATTGAGCAAAACATTTGACAATGATGGGAAAGACCTTTCATAAAAACCAGGGACTTGATAATTCACAAAGAATCTGAAAAAAGCCACTAGTGTTTACTGAGAGCCTACTGTGTCAGGTGCTTACTGAATTCCCTCAGTATTCTGCACAGTGACGCTAGGAGCTTCGCTCTGTTATCTTCTTTCATACAGCGAGAGAAGCTAAAGGCTTAGTCTTGTGGGATCTTCGTTCCAGTAGTTTTCTCCAGGTCGTGCAGTAAGAAGATGATTGAAAGACGATCTAAACAATGGTCTGTCAGACCCCAAAGCCTATATTCTAATCCTGAGACATAAAATTGGTTGCATTCTGTTTGATGAGTACTGGAGCACTACTGAGGAGAATTGAGAGGAAAGGTCTTGAATCTGTTGGCAAGTGTGCTGTGACCAGTTAGTGATTCTGTCATGGGTGAGAGAGTGGGGCTTGGCAGCACTACAAGTGCATTGCTGGCCCCACTAACACCAGCCTGTACAACCTCTCTGGAGATCTTCAGTCCAGATTGAGGCTGTCAGTGAGAGGGCTCCGTTCTTTTGGAGAGGGGGAATAGCATCTTGGCTTGCTTTTTTCTTCCATTTGTCCATACATCATCTATCCTTCCATCTATCCATTCATTCCTCCCTCGCACCCTCCCTCCCTCCAATAGAACTTTATTGAGAATGTGCTTCATATAAGGCACGGTTTGGTGGTAGGAAACTCAGGAGATTTGTAGTCTCTTGGCCCCCTAGAGTTGGATAGGACCTCCTAGAATGGCCCCTTGGGACTAGCACAAGGAGGCGAGTCATGAAGAAATGGTTTATACAGAGACTGGGCATTTGGGCAGATCATGCAAAGACAATCACTCCTGCTTCTATGACTGCAGATGAGTGCCCAGCTGGCCACTGGCACAGCCTACCTCTTTGTGTGAAAACCAGTGGAATCACATATGTGCTGCTCCCAGATGCGGTCTCTGCACTAGCGCTTTCCAAGCGGGAAGCTCTGTTATGGTGTTGCTTGCCAAATGTTGTCCAGAGGACTGAGGCCACTTGGCTAGCTGAACCAGGCTTTGCGCTCATGTCGAGGACCATCTCACCACAGAGAAGATCAAGCTGGGTGTGAAAGGGAAGGGCACGCACTTGCTGTGTGTGTGTGTGTGTGTGTGTGTGTGTGTGTGTGTGTGCGCATACACACACATGAACAGTTAAGCTGGATAAAAACCCTTTCTCACTGCACTCTGTACTTGAGATATTTCACTGAATGGGAGACAAAGAGGCTTTGTGTGCTCCTCACAGTGCTCTGTGCTGACTGTGATATACTTTCAGAAAGGGTCCAGCCCCAAACCACCATATTGCTACAAGTTCAAACTCAAAATGCAATTTGCAATGGTTAGAAATGACAAAGGATGGGTGGCAGGACCCAGAGGAAAAACAGCAAAACCCAATGGACCTTAGGTAAATTTAAGGTCAGTGATTTGATTTTTCAGGTTTGATCACTGAGAACATTTTAGTAGATTCTTCACATTTGCATATAGCAAGACTATGGATAGATTCTATGTTTCATTGTCTGTCTGGCAAAGGTGATGTCCACTTTAAATTTTCTTTGAAGATTATTGTTGTTTTTATATTTAGAGAGAACGTGAGGGAGAAGGACAGGGCGACAGCTTGTTTTCCTTCTTTTCAAAGCTTCACCTGCTCCTAGGAGTAACTTGCACTTTGTCAGCCACAGAATAATGGCTGGTGTTCAGCTAGTGTCTTAGATATAATTGAATTGCTGGGGTGCGTTCAACATTGCAGGGTTTTAAGCTGAGAAATAATTTAATGATGTGGCCTTTAGGATTGTTAATTAGCACTGTCTGTATGAACATGTAACAATAACACCACCTACCGTAAAAGCGAATGTTCTACACTTTAGAGCACATTTCTTTAGGGCTTCCTGCAGAGAAGCCGTCATTAACTCTTTTGTTGACAGATACTTTTAGATATGCTCTATCACCCCTCTGGTCAACATTGATTCCTTCTCTACGTATAGTCAGGAGATAAAGCGGTAAACAGGAAAGCATGGAGAACTGTGAGCTCAGCCCTTAGTAGTGTGACTGAGCGATGAGGCAGTGCAAACTGCCCGCAGCAAGCCCGCAGCAAAGATCCCGAGACCCTGTCGCTGCGGGACCCAAGAAGAGAGTCAGGTGAGGAGGCGGAAGAATTGCAAGACTTGTACACTGGCGGGGTGAAAAATGATAACTGCCATCATGGAAAACAGTGTGGAGGCTCCTCAAAAAATTAAAAATAGAACTACTATATGACCCAGCACTTCTGCTTCTGAGCGTTATTCCAAAAGAACTGAAATCAGGATCTCAAAGAGATGTTAGTTCTCTCATGTTCAGTGCAGCATTGATCTCAATGACCGAAATGTAGAGACACCCTAAATATCTATCCACAGATGAATGGATAAACATACAAGGGAATATTATTTAGCTTTAATAAAGGAAATCCTGTAATTTGTGATGATATTCAGGAACCTTAGTATATCAAGTGAAATAATATAGCTATAGAAAGACCATTAATTACTGCATGCATGCTTCTACTTATATGGGGCATCTAAACTAGTCAAATTCGTAGACTCGAAGAGTGGCGTGGTGGTTGCCAGAAATTGGAAGAAGGGGAAAAGGAAGGTTACTAATCAAAGGGCATAAGTTAAGCAAAATAAAGTAAGTTCTAGAGCTGTGTTGTACAACATTGATCTAGTCATTAATGCTGTAGGTACACTTGAACTTTGATTTTGCTGGGATGCATTAAACATTGCAGAGTTTTAGGCCAAGAAATAATTTAATGATGATAATTGATCTCATGTTAAGAGTTCTTACCACAATGAAAAAAAAGTTATAGAAACTGGGTACAAGGTCAATTGTAAGGTGATAGGTGGATACTAGCATTCTGGTATCATAGAGTTTATACGGATGTTGATTTAAAAGAATGAGCACTTGAAACCTATATAATGTTGTAAACCAATATTATTAAAAAGAAAGAAGTCACAGTATGAGGTTATTAACAGAGAACAGGCTGATGACTACCGCCCTGTACGTCCTGCTGGAGGAAGCAGTCAGTGACCGATTTCTTCACTGAGTTCAGCTGGGTCAGTGTGCACCATGAGTTTGGAGGAGGCCCACATAGGCAGCATGACACTACTTTCTTTAGCTTATTGACAGTGGAGTCTGATGAAATGGAAGAATGAGGGTTTCCCATGCACTCTTTCATTTGCATTATAACTACCAAGTGCCTTTTCAATCATCCACCCTTCTCTTAAGTCACAAATGTCTTTTTTTTTCTGAAGACACTTTTCTTCAAGGGAGACAAAGCAGCAGCATTCAGTTATTTGAACATTAGATTGTGCTTTGTCCTCTGATCAGTCAAACCTTCCCTGTGCCACGTTCTGAGCTTTGACATCTCCAGTGAGAATTACACCTTGGAACTTCAAGTTCCAACATATTATTTGAGCACAGCCTCCTATCCTTCCAACTCTCACTCTCTTTTACTCTCCCAGCTCATCTGGTGTCTAGACCAGAGATGACAAAAACACTCCTAACCAATTGTCCCACATTGAGAACAGAGTTAGCACTGGAATCCTCTGCACACGAGTCTTTCCTTAAGAGTTATCATTTCAAGTAAAAACTACCATTGCAGCTCCAGTGATTTGACCCATTTCCTTTTGACTCATCAGGCCAGACCCTCTGGCTGACCCTTCACAGCTCCCTCAGTTTCCTTACACATACTGTGTCTGTCCTATGATGTGTTTCCTCCACTCTTACGCCCAGACTAACTCAGTACTCTGAGCGTTTTGTGTTACTTGGTGGATTTATGCCATAACGCATTTGTGGTTTCTACTTCAGAACTGCCTTTTGCTTGATTTTATTATCGTCTTACATTCTCAAAGCGACTTTGCAGAGTGTAACTTGCCAATTCAGTCCCTATAGACCACACTGCCTCCACTCCTCCGCTGTTAACCTTGCATTCCATTTCCTTGGGAAAACTGGCAGGGTCTCTCTCTTCCTCTGCCTTCAGCCTACACTGCTGCTTCCCATGTGTACCCTAAACTCCTCCCCAGCTTCTCACTTGAGAGCCTTTGTAATTACCTTTCCTAGACTGCTGTGTCCTCCTTTTTCCTCCTGAAGGTGTTCACTTTCCTTTCACCAGGTGAAATACCTTCTTGGTAATATCTCCTTTTGCTAAGTCTCTCATTGCTAGCCAGTTTGGAACTCCCTCCTCCAGTGCATCTGTTACCTGCCTGGATTATATTTACCCCAGTGACTGGCATGTCTCTCTTTTCTAGTCTGATTTTTATCTCCAACCCTAAGAATATCTTGAATGTGGCAAGAATTCAAGTTGCACTTGTTGTGGAATGAATGAATGAATGATCAAACTGAAGCAGAGCATGCATGCATTTTACCCATCTCCCAGAACCAGTTATCTTCCCATCCTTCCTGTTAAAGTTCTTTATCTGTACTTCTCTTTTTAATGACATTTATCATTTTCTATCACTGGTTTGCGTTATCGATGCATTTCTTGTCATCTCTCCTCCAAGGCTATTATCCAGATCAAAATCAACTGTTGTCCTAAAACATATATATACTATATCACACATGCTGTTGCATGTTGAATGAATACTCTTAAGTTGACCTTCTGCTTTGCTCAGAATAAAAGCTCTTAGAGATGAGTTGAGTTAAAATAAATTTAAAGTGTTGTCACAGATATGCCTAAGTGTCTTAAAAGGCTTAACGTTGAAATGAATGATAAATCCACGGGGGCAAGTTTGATATGCTATGTATTATTCCTAGAGAATGTGGACAAAGATGGCCACAAATATTTGCTGGTGGAATGATCAACGTCAGTTATACTATCCATAGAAAGAAAGCAAGGGCAAGTAAATGAGCATTAATTCTAGTACCACTTTTTATGATAGGTCCCAGAATGGATAGCATTTTTTTCTCTGAACACAATGAAACCAACTGAAAGTCAGGTCAGAAGGGGCAGTTGTCAGCAGTCCCTGTTCCTTTTCCTTCTGATTTAGTATATATTTTAGTGTATACACACACACACACACACACACACACACACACACACACACATATACATCTCTCTCTCTCCCTCCTTCTCGCTCTCTCTCATGTATATAAATACACACACACTTGAAAAAAATCCTGAGGTTCTGACATGGTATTTGGGTTTCCAGAATCACTAATTCAGACTGACAGACATGTTATCTTTTCCTGCTTAAACACTTTCCTTAAGAGATGGAGCCTGGTGTCCTTAAATGCAAATGCATTCCCGCAGGGGAGAGTGGCTGTGTTTCAGCTGTGTGACAGTGGGCAGTTCTTTGTCAGATCAGTTATGGAGGAGGCCTATCTTCTGCAGGGTTCCCTTGATTTTTTTTTTATCCTGACAGTTCACCTTGTGTCTAACCTTCTGTCTCTGGGAGCCAGACCTGGAGACACTTGCATGCCACCAACTGTCTCCCCTCCAGAGAACACAGCTCCAGGAATGCTTCTCTGTCAAATTCTTTATTATCCTGCAGATGAATTTCCCCTCATTTCTAGAACGGGCACTTCAACCTATTAGTGGGAGACAAACATTCCCCTTAAGTTCACTGACATGTTTTGAGGAAACAGTTGTGGAAACCAGCCTTCCTTAGATCTTTCAGACACCTGAGGTGGTCCCTCCTGGTGACCTCCAGTTCCTCTGAGTTCACCTCATTTTCTGTTTCTCCTGTAGTAACTGCGCTGTGGACCACAGCACACAGATGAACCACTATGGGGGCTGATTAGAAGAGTGGGCAGTTCTCTGCTGGTGGTTTTTCTCTTCTGCCTGGGCCACCATGAGCAGTGGCCAGGGGTGTTGTCTGGCTTCCTGGCAAGCACTGCTTTTTGTGAAACTTCAAAAAACTCTCTCCTGGGGTGTGCAGAGGAGATGACGGCATTGCATTCTGTTATTTCAGTGGTGTTTTCATACTCTGAATCTGCAGAAGCCAGTCAAAACACCGTTGAGAGCAGCTGGCAGGGGGCACTGACACAGGGGTGTCAAAAAACCTGCAGCTCTTGTCTGTTTACAGAAGTTCAAGGTGGCAAGTAAGGTCAGCTCTTCCCTCAAGTAAGGTCAGCTCTTCCCTCAACATACATTCAGGCTGTGTCCTCATCTCTAGTCTCCTGCTTACAGGAATCCCAGCCAACAGGATTGCTCCAGCTGGACTCGTGCAGTGGCCTCTCCTTTGTCGCCCTACATTCTCTTTTCCTCCCTCCAAACAGCAGCCAAGTTCTGTTTTTAAAATGCAAATCATTTTAAGTGCTTAAAACTCTTCCATATCTTCTTCTCTTATGTAGAATAAAATCCATTTCCCTATGATGGACTGCCAGGTCCCTTGGAGAGAGTGACTCTTCCTTTCAGACCTACTTTTGTCCACACCCTTGTAGTACATTTTGGACCTAGTGACCTTTGCCTCTTCTGCTGATGCACCAGGTTCCTTCTATGTTCTCTATACTTGCTATGCCATTCTCTTGCCTAGAGCTTTTCATCCACACTTGCGCTTGGTTAGTCCCTAGTTATTGAAGCCTCAGCTTCACAGGCAACTTTCTTTGGTGAAATCTCCCTGACCACCCACCTGTTCTACTTACACCTTGCCTTGCTTTACTTCCTTTGTCGTGCTTGTTTTAGCAGGACGTTTCTTACTTGTTCCCCATATATTTTTCTCTGCTCCTAAAAGAATGCTATTCCCGTGATCATCACTGTTTGTTTTGAACTTAGAAAAATGCCTGAGATAAAATAGGAGCTGAATAAACGTTTATTATTTGAAAAAATGGATGCATTTTCTGTGTTCTTTCTGTGTCTACTTCAATTGCCCAGCTAGAGCTTTCATTTATCCTTTCTTCCAGAAACAAGAGACCATAGTTGTGTAGAACTTGGGATCCTGCGGTGTTCAAGGCCTTTTTTTGTCACATGTTAGCTGAGTAACTCATCTCACATAGTTCATCTCTGAACTGGTGATGGTAATGTAAAGACCAAATGGCGTATTTTATCAGCACCTGACTCATGGGATTGTTTAATAAAATAAAAGTTTGGGCATTTATGAAGTTTCGAGTGGCTCCATCTCAGTACTGAGCAAAAAATAAATGCCTGCAAGTCCCATTTCCAAGAGATCATTTTCAAACCAGGCGTAGGTCGTGAGAGTCCTGGGTTCTGATTCTAGCACCATCATGTCAGAGTCCACTGGTCTGTGTTCATTCTCTTCGCTGTGATGTGGAGGAAATTACGTGCTTTTTGTAGGACTGAGGTGAGGAGTCGAGACAGCACCTAAAAAACGCTGAGCCAGGGCCTGGTTTTTGGCTTAGTAAGTATCAGCTACTCTGCCTGTGTCCTAGCTTCCTGGGTGTTGGGGTTTGCAGGGTGAGAGGAAGCAGAGAAGCAGACTATCTGGCCATCTGTGGAAATTCTTTTCTAACACTTTTGATAAGCAAGAGCCCAGGGGCTGTCTCATTTGACTTCCTCTTACTCAGTTCCCTGTCTGATTGGCAGTCGCCAGGCAGGAGGCCCTGCTGCGGCCCCTCACTGGTGGGTCAGCATGTTTTATTTCCCCTCAGACCTCTCTAATGAAAAGCACTCGCATCCAGTAAATCTTTCCTTTGCTCTTATTAAAGCACTGATGTTGGTTATTGAGGTCTGTTCCAAGCTAGGTGAGAATCAATAAGGTGATCCACTTAATCACTTCAGCAATCAAGGAGCTATTTTTTTAGTTTGCACTCTGGCCAGTGTCCACAGAACTCCAAAGGCTTATCAGGCCCTAGCACCCCATGGAGCAGCTTGGAGACTTCCCCCTTCATTTCCTCTCTCTCCATCAACCTCTAGGAGTCCCAAGTCCTCTGAGCCAGGCTTTCTCTCTGCTTGGCTGTGTTTGGCAGGATAGTGACCAGCTCTGTGCATCTGGGAAATACTCATTGACATTAGGGGCTGTGGACCATTGATGCCTGATTACAGATGGTCTCATTTCAGTCTGTGTCTTTTTATGCTCTGAGAAATTCTTAGGATGAGAGTTGCTCTGTCCGTACATAGCAAAGTCTTCTTTCTACCTCAAGATTAAAATTCAGCCTTTGCTAGGAAACCTTCAACTCTCCCAGGAAGACTAGGTCATTTGACCCTTATCATGCTTTGAGCGTAGGTTTACTCTAAGGCATGTTGTGCCCTATCTGTTTCTGTCCTCTTTTTTTGCCAGTCTGTGATCTCCTTAAGGGCAAGGCTTATTATGTCTTAGTCACCTCTGCATAATAAGGACCCACCCTGATGCCTAACGTACAGTAAGAGCTCAGTCGTGTTTATTGGAAGGGAAGAAAGATTGAAAGATGGAAGGAAGGAATTACTTGATATAGTCCCGGAAATCAGCATAAGTTCAAGTCCTGGCATTGCCAATAATTGCTGTGTGAACTTAGATAAAATATATAATGTATTTCAGCCTCAGTTTCCTTATCTGTCAGTGAAGTAGCTGTCCTTCATATTCCTTCCAGCTGAGATATTATATAATCTTATGCCTTTAGCCTGTTGTTCTCAACTCTTTCATACCCAAAACCAGTTTATATGATAAATATTTTGAAATCTTCTTTTGTCAACATGAAATGAAATACTCTGATAGCTATAACTACCTCCAACCAGGTAGGAAAAAAAAATGTTCTAACTATAATATACAAGAAAGATAACTTATGATATTATAAATAACCCTTCACGTGAAAGCATGGCTAGGACCACACTAGGAGACAGTCAGATGCTTCCACAAGAATCAGTTTGAATGACATGTTGCTTTCTTTAGCAGCAAGCTCCTAGCCAGCAGCACGCAGTCTTTCCAGAACTGACAGAGGAGTCATATCTTGTAATATGTGAAACAAAGGTAGATTTTAGAGCTCAGATCATTAAAAACATGTTTTGCGTCTGCATGAATATCTGGGGCAGGGGGACGGGAAGACCTTAAAAAATTCTCTGGGAAGCAGAAAGCTTCTTCCTAGAGCAGGGTGTCCTGACACTAAAGATATCTAGAACCCTTGACTCCTGCCTGCGGAGCCTCTGGTCCATTGTGTCAGCTGAGAGCCTCCCCAACCACCAAATATCCAAAGTACTGTCTATAGGTCACCTCCGTTCCCACCAAGAACCAGTGCTCCAAGCTTTGAAATGGCATATACAGGGCTGTCTTCATGGTCATGTCACTATGTAGTCTCACGGGCTCCTCTGTTTATAGAAGGACCCTGTACTTAGTTTAATGCTCTGCTGTTGCTCTCTTAAAATTCATAATAATTCTGAACAAGGGTCTCAGTATTTTCATTTTGTTCCAGGCTATGCAATTTATACAGTCATTTCTGGTTATGCTATAATTCCTTCCTTCCTAAGCATCTTGAATGCTTGAATGATTGTCTTGCTTTGCCTACTAGTGCTTTATTTTAATTAGATTATCCCTAATTATTTTTATGTATTGTTGATCAATTTATTCATTAACCCAATACATAGTGAACTTCTCTTACATGCTTGGTATAGTATGGAGTCAGAAGACCTGAATTTTAATCCTAAAAATGGTTCTCAGACTACTGGATGTTTTATCTAATATGTTACATTAACTATCTTTACATATTGTGAGAATAACTATAAATACAAACAGAGATAGTACATTGGGAGAGAAATAGTATGCAATGATACAGATGTCAATTAATAATTTTATTACTATGCTGGTCTCCATCTCCAGACTTAAATTTTCTCTTTTGTTCAATTAGGTATCATGAAATGTACTGTCTTTACAGGGGACGAAATATTAGCTTTCTTATGAAAATCAGAACATGAGTAGAGTAATTGGATTATCTAAAAATCTATCAATTAAGATTTCAGCAGTTTATTATAATTCACGAAACAATGTTACCAAATTTTTTAAAAAAGGATATGTTAAATTCTGTTAATCATGAGATTGCAGAAATTTTGGGCTGAAGTGGACTTCAAAAATTATCCATTGCTTCAATCTACCATAATACAGTTATTGAGTATTCACAGACCCAGGTTTGGCTAATTCTCATGATGTGTGCTGCAGAATCATGTGCTTTCTATGTGAAAAACATTCAGAAAAGTAATTTAGCAGCTAATTATGAATCATTCCTATCTACTCATTGAAGTGGGATAGGACAGCATGCCTTCTTCTTGGTAACACTTATTCAATCTAGTTGTATTTTATAATAACAAAACTGCTCCGAGAAGACATAATTCATAATTCACACTTTGCACTAATTCAGCTCAGCCCTAAGCAATTAATTTTTTATTAGTAGGCATTATCATGTTAAGAAGAAATAAAAAATATAAGGACTAAGTATTATGCTTAGAACCCACAGAGATGGAGTTAATTCTTTCAGAGATTATTATGTAGCAACAACTTCTTCAGAAGATAAAAGTGGGTCTGGCTTCCCTACTTTGTTGGATTTATGCTCTGAGTCATGGTGTGGTCCAGACATGGTGTCAAGTCAACGATGACTCCAGTATTGTCATTAGCGGGAGAGCCTGGATGTTGGGAGTTCCCCAGATTGTCATTTATTTGGAGCTTTTTACTTTGTGCCACCTTTATGAAAATAGAATTGACAGGATGTGTGCATAGATTTCTAGATGTATAGGGTTTGTAGCTGAGAATTTGAAAATTATAAAAATTAAAAATACTTTTTGAAAACATTGAGATATCAAATTTTATTAGATAGATTTTGTACACAAACCTATTTATATGCACATGAACACCATGCACACGTGTGTACATGTGTGTGTATTTGTAATAGGAAGCATAAAGAGGTCAGGCATGTCTTGGATAAGATTTCATGGGATGGGATATTTAATGGTGTTGAAGGGACTCAGTCACCTTGTAAGCAGAATGATTACTCTCCTGCCCAAAGGTATGTGAAACCCTCCTCATGCTGCAAAGGTTCACATAACAGAAACATTGCAGCTGCCTGAAAAATGGAGGGTCAGGTAATGCAGGTTGGAGAGACAGGAGCTGCAGCAAAATATCAAAGGCATTTTCAGAGTATGTTGGAAGGAAACGAGAGCCTTCCCTAGTAGCAAAAAAAAGTTAGGAACTAGTATTTAAAGACCGAGTTCTAAGGAAATGTGCAGGCAAAGACTAAGGCTTAGTAAGGGTTTGGGAGCAAGAAATGGGCACTCCTGTGTGAGGAGCGTGGGACAAGAATGTGGGGCCCCAGGAGAGACAGACTGTTCTATAGCCCTGTTAGTGGCAGCGCTCTTCAGAGCCAAATCTGCCAGCCACCTGTGGGAGACTCATCATGGAGCTTGTTAAAAATGCTAATTCATTAGCCCCATTTCAGGTTTGCTGAGTCAGGAATATGTTTTTTTAACAAGCTTCCAGGGCGATTCTGAGAATCAGTTCTTTTAAGAGGAACTGAATAAGTATTGATTTGAAGTCTATCTGCCCCCTAGAATGTGTGTCTCCTAAGGACAAAGGACCACAACTCGTTTGCCAGTGTGTCTCTGGCACCGACTTTCATCCATCAACCAGAAGAGCCACTCAATAGTTTTTGAATGCATGAATGAATGAATGAATAATAGGAACTAAAAATTTATACAACAGTTTATATATTTTTGAGAGTTCTTTGCAAGTGATTCTAGCTCCTATTTCAGAAGAGGGTTAGGCATTTTCAGAAAAATCCATTTAATGGTTTTATATTTAAATTTTTTTATTGAAGTAATATTGGTGTACAGCATTACAATCTGACATCTGTCTATACTAGGTGATGATTGTCACCGAAAGCCTGTTTTCCATCACCACCATACTTTTCATCCCCTTTACCCAACTTACCCATTCTGCATCTCCTTAATTTTTTTAAACCTGCCTTTAAACACTTTAAAGCTTTGCTAGATATACGTTTGTTGAATATATGGATTTTTCCTGATCATTACAGTAAAGCTTTTGGCACTCAATGTGGGGAACACCAGGTGTAAGGAGTATCCCTTATAGAATTCTTTCTTAATTAAGTTTGTTTCTGCTTCTGCTGTATATTACACACCTAGTGAGAGAGGTATTTCAAGGAAATATGTATGAACTTACAGTTAAAACCCGGAGGAGAGAGTTCAAAGACAGAGCACATCATATTGTGGTGGCTTGAACATCTTTCAACTCCCTCCCTGTTACGTAACCTAAGGAACAGGGGAGCTGCAACCTAAGCCCATGTCCGTCTTCCCCAGACAGAGGTTGTTTCATAAAATCCACTCAGGCCCTTCTTCTCAAGTTCTTCATACACTTTTCACCAGAAAAAAGAAATCATTCATATCTAACAAAGGGTCTTGGATTCTTTAGATAGTTTCCATTATAAGTTTTTGGCACTGCTGTTACCCTCAGCTCAGGTTACCTTTCTGATCCCCCTTCTTTCATCTGCTGAAAATGGATTATTTCCTTATTAGCTTGAAACCGTTACTGTTCACTGGGAACAACCTAGGTACGAACCAACAATGCTACCTCTGGAATATTCCAAGATTCGTAGCTGCTCAGGAACTTTCCCTTAAGACAAGTTTTCTTGAGAGTAGGTTGGTAGTGTGTTTTCTGTCAAGGGTGATTAGCAGCAGAAAACTTCGCAGACCTCTGTCTTGAGAAGGCAGAGCACTGTGAATAAAATATTTGGGAACCACAGACAAGTATTTTCTGCTGAGCTCTGGGGTTCTGAGGGGACCCTTCATGGGCCTGTTCTACTGGGGATGACTGGGTCTAAAGCACATGACTAGTGGACCCAGCGGGTGGATGTCCATGTCACCCTTCATGTGCTCCTTTGGTCAGATTCCTTCTGCTTTGAACTATTTTATTCTTGAAAGTCTGCTTTGTAGTTCATTTGAAAAAAAGATCCCCATTCCTAAATATTTTAAAAGGAAGTCACTCTTATAAGATGACCTCAGTTTTGAAACATTTTTTGAGGTTTTTAACCATGGTTCATGGATATTTTTCAGGGACCTATGAATTTGGGTAAGACAAAAGAACTCATTTATGTTCATCATCTGTAATGGAAATTTATCATTTAAAATATTGATTAGAGGCAAGTCACATTTGCATTAGCAAAACCCACAACTATGTCATTAATATAAATCAGGTGTTTCCTTATCATGTGGTAGTTGTTGAAGATGTCTTGAGATATTATTTATATTTATGGCTATTACAAAATTCTGGTAATTACAAGTCCCTCCAGTCCAGTCTGATTTTGATGCCTTCATAAAGAAGTATCTGTATTACCATAGCACAGTGCTTTAAATAATGATATTTCAATGTTATTAGTGTCTTTGGTAGTTCAATGCATTTTCTTTCATCCTTTAAAAAAAATAACCAAAAAACAAAAAACGAAAAAACTATTCTGAGAAGAGTTCCTAGGCGTCTCCAGATTGTTAAATGGGTCCAAAGCACAAAAAGGGTAAGAACCCCAAAGGCAATTTGGGGTCTGCGTTTTGGACTGTGATGAGAAATGAAGAGTTGAACTCTGTTCTGCCACTTGTCAGTAAAAGAACACACCATAAGGTCCTTCTTGTTACAGAGAGATAATAATTAGCCCATTGGGTTGTTGGGAGGATTAAATAAATAACATGGGACCTTCCTATTTCTAACTTCCTTATCTCAGTTCTTTCATCATAAACACAAATGCATTTTTCTTCTAAAATAACATCCTTATGTTGCTACTCCACTTCAGCCTGTAGGGTTTCATCTGGCTCCTTAGCATCACATATGAGCCCTCATCTACCTCACTACCACTCCCTGCTTATGATGCTCCTTCAGTCTCCAAGAACTTCTTGCCATTTCCTTGACACATCACCCACGGCCTTTCTTTAGACCCTTTCCCATGCAGTTGCTTGTGCTTCCGATGCTGTTTCTATCCAGAAAGTGCCTACTGGAATTGTGACCCCCTCCCCTTCAACTTTCCCTGCTTGTCTCAGCAGAGCCTGTCCTCCTCAGGCTCCCAATATCTTGCTCTCTTTCCTTTTTATAATATTTGCCACAAGTTATACCAATTCACTTTTTCCATGTTTGGTTCACCCATTTTACATTCTATGATGGACTCTTGCCAGTGTGGGCCAGGACGTTGTGTTAGGGAGGAAGTTTGCATAGTTTGAAAAAACACATTGATATTTTGATTGCTCTAGCTTGATTTTAACTGTGATAGTGCTCATATTTTGACATTCCAGAGACCATTAAAAACAGATCTGAGTTTTTAAGTGAATCAAAAGATGGTACTTACTGAAGGTGGAGTAGCATTTGGTCACTGAGGGAAAAGGATTTTAATAAAAGGCAGGGATTAAATGACATAATTTCTGAAGAAGCATACAGGAGGGACTTTTCCATGGATGATCATCTTCTTTGAGAAGATTCCCCTTTAACGCCACAGCGTTCTCCAGGAAAGACTGAGTCTACCAGGCCAGTGCAGAACTAAGGAGGGGGGCCAGAGTCTTCTCACCTGCCCCGGTTCTTAGTTTCAGATGTTTGGCTTAGAGGGGTGGAATTCAGAAGTCACCAGCTGGAGGTGGTGCTATTCTATCCATCCACTCAGCTGGTGTTCCCAAATCCCCACATTTGAGGGATGAGAGCCCCTGGGGCAGCCCTGCTGAGGGTGGTGCTGGTGAGAGCAAGCTGTGCTCCTGTAGCGAAAGATGGGAGAAGGGACTGACAGCTGAGAAGCCACTATGCCAGGCACTGTGTGTGTGTGTGTGTGTGTGTGTGCGTCACACATCACCTCGAATCTTGTGACAAAAGCATGATCTAGATATTTTTTGCATATTACAGATGAACGAACGGAAGCTCCGGAAAGTTAGCCAATTTATTCGAATGTCAGCAGTTGCCCTAGGATGGGAACTGATTGGAACCCAGGTCAACAGAACACCACAGAAGCCATTTTCATTGCACTCTAGCAAATCGTCTCACAGTAGGTATACTATCCGTGTCCTTCTTTACTCTCTAGTGCCTGGGGTCCTTAATCTTCCACAAAAAGGCTACAAAAGTATGTTTATTCATCTTTAGCTTCATGCATTTAGATGGAATCTGAAGTCTTCTTTGGGCAAGTGAAGGATTATAGGAATATATTTCTACTGCATTCCTACCTTATTGGTTTATAAAATGCTATCACATAACCATCTTCTTTGACACAACACACCCCTCCCATTCATAAACAAAGAAGTTGAGGCTCAAAGGAGTGAAGTGACTTGCCCAAGGGGGAGATTTGTTCAGTCATAAAGATGGGCCTGAGCTTTTTTCACTTTGCATTCTGACTTGAGAGGCAGAAAACATATGCTCAGGGGGGAGAGCTCACTAAATTTCATGTCAGATTGTCCTCTTGCTAATTTAATCCTGTCATTCTTAGTTAGATCCCTTTGGAAAAACACCACCAACCCTTTCTCTTTTGATATTTTTATGCTAAAAATATTCCCTGCACAAACCACCTCAGTCTTTCACCAACAACGGCTCAACAGCAGTCCCTGAAGTGTGTACTACGCGTCCCAGCCGCCGCCCCCACTCCCCACGTCGATCTCGCCCTTTCTGTTGGATTTTATTCAGAACCTTCCATTATAGGAGGAAGCAAGGAGCGAGGCAGCCGTCTTTGTGGACGTGGGCTCTCCTGGACACTCTGTCCATGTGGTCATGTCCCAATTAGACTGAGGGACTCCCCAAGCAGGAGGATTATTTACGTCTTGTAAATGCTGCCCTCTAAAACCACTTGCCATAAATGTTTCATGGCTGGCCTCTGTGAGGCCAGGGCTGGAACGTTCAGCTGTGAGGGTGTTTATATTTGTGGAACTCTCTTGAACATTTGCTGCGGGTTTCAAACAGCTGCTGTGCTGAAGCTCTGGGGAGAGGAACATCATGAATATTCAGGTGAAGCCACCAGAATGAACAGCCGTTAATAGAATAAATGCCTAAACAGTTGTGTAAGGCTTATTAAGACCTATTGGGGCCGAGATAATAAATTCCCACTCTGACATGTTGCAACTACTGTCGCTTAAACACTTTGGACCACCTCTTCCGAACTGAAGGCAAAAATGATGTTAGTTCTCTTCGCGAACACAAAGAAACACCTGGAAGCCTTGACAAGGGGATGAGATTTGGCAGAGATCTTCGCGAGTACCCTGGCATCCTCAGGAAAACGATGTGCTGGTCATTGTTCGTGCTGCCAAGGTCATCTCCACGGACTATGGGCTGGAGTGGGCACTGCTTCTGCGCTGGAGAAAATCCATCCTGATCCCCCTACTGCCCAGACCTCAGCTGGGAGCCAGCACGAACCTCTGGGGGCCCTGAGCCCAGCCATCAGCACCCTCTTCCCAGACTCTGTGGCCTGGAGTCTCTCCTTCCATAAACGCTGTCCATCTTTACACTGACATTATAGGCTCTCCCTGTTTTGTGTCAGAAATCCACACCGGAGAAGACGACACGAAGATTGCAAATGTAGGAGCGACCTTTCTAAGTGGTTATACCTGGTGTGTTAAAAAGTTCATTGCCGACTGATGTGAAAACTACACGCTGTAAATAAAGGAAATGTGGGCGATAGTGGAGAGGAGCTGTTTTCTCCCTTGGATGTTAGCTGTCACATTGTGTTAGATGGAGTCAGACTACTGGATTCTGGCATCCAGAGTCACAAGGCATTCACAAAGGGGAAACAGAGGAAGTCCCCGCCTTGCACCTACAGGCAGACGCAATAATATTTGATCAGAAACTCGCTGTCAATTCAGATAAACGGCATTTGACTTCAAGTAGGAGTGACTAACTTAATGAAGGAAGCGTGTACAGAAAAAGCCACATTTGGTTCTCCAAAGCTCACCAGCACCAGTTATGTTCACTTATTTTCCCCACCTCTGATGACACTCTGGAATCTCCTCAAGACCCGGAGTCATCGGAATTTTGGGAAGCACACGCACAACAAAGAAATGCTCATTTTCCAGTGTGGCAGGGCAGAAGCAGTAGATAACAGGGCAATGCCGATCTGAGGTCGCATTGTTCCCCGTCTACCAAAGCCTGGGCCACCCAGGCCAGTTCCACTCCTGAGGTGGAGCTGCCTCACTGGGACACAGGCTTTAATCTGCCTCCTCACGAGCTTATTTTGAGGATTAAAAACCTGGACACAGGTCCTTGGTTAAGGAAGCATGACAGTGAATCAATTGATATTATTTATTTATTCATTCAACAATTGCTTATTCGTTTACTTCTCCACATCCTGTCTACCAATGACTGGAACAGGTTTAGGGTAAAAAAAATCCCCTTGTAAAGTAGAGATTAGCTTCTTTCTTATGCAGTCTCAGATGTCCCCATACCTTTAACATAATGGATAAGTCAGCACTTTGCATAAAAGCCAGCAAATGAAAAGGGAAACAAAATATTTTTTATCCCTTTCCTTCATTTCCATACTCTACTCTCCATCACTTATGGGTGACCTGGTTTTCCATATAAGAACCAGATTTGTTTCAGAACCTTTTGTGTCATGGTCAATGTTCTGGAGGAAAGAGCAGATGGAAGAAATTAATTAGTCAAAGCATGCTTAACTAGAAGGGCATTTCTTTGCAAGAGCGGCCAAAGGGTAGGGGGACATGCGAGGTAGAAAGCAGTACAAGTGAGTCAAAAACCTGAGGCTGAGGATTGGGCATCACTCTGCACTTTTAGTAATAAAAATACATGTTTGGTGTTTTTTTTTTTTTTTTTGCTTCCTATTAAGAAGTAAGTCAGGAGGGGTCTGACCATAATTGTTTTTCCAGAGATGAGTTAGAAAGTGACTCTGAAAATCTGTTTGAATGGCAGAACTAAGCCTTTCTTTTCATGTCTTCTCAATAAGTTGAGACATATGTCTGAAAGATGCCTCCTGGTAGGGCTTTGGATGAGGTTGATTGATGCCTTTATGAGTGACCAGCAAACTTTGCTTGATTGGTCGATGGCAGGGGCCTGGTTGATTTGAGCTATCACTGTAGCATTTCTCTTTCTCTCATTTCTTTTCTCTCCCTTCCCTATCACAAGCTAAGAGTCATTTCATTCCTTCCCTGCTTCCCCTTCTTGGTCTCCCTCAGCACTGACTGTCATTCCCTGGGTTCTGATTTGAAGAATTCTACCCTGGGATGGAGCTCTCTAGAAAGCTTATTTTGTGATTTTTATCACATAGCAGGTGTGTGCTCTGGACGAATCCATTCACATCAGAAGACCCTCCAGGCACAGGATTGTGGATTCAACACATTAAATGTACTTGCCCTTTCACCCCAGAAATCGTTGTCACATGAAACTACACTGCCATTTCTCTTTCTCTCTGAACCTGAGCAAACAGTAAACAACACATGCTTTTTATTCCAATCCTGGAAAAGAAGAGTTGTTTCCAGTGAAAGCTCATGCCAAGCAGAGTCCTTTTTCTAAGAGGCTCTGGGAATGAGTGATTTATTTTCATAAACAACCAGGAAAAATTGCAAAAGAGAGGTGGCTTCATAGCTAATCCTGCAGAAGGGACCCGAGAGATGATTGAACCCAACTTGCCAATGCAGGTGAAAAAACTTGGAACACAAAGATTAAATGACAACTCAGATATAAAGGAGACTGGGATAGAGCTGATGCTGCCATTGGAAACAATAGTAAGAATTTTCCATTGACTGAGGATTTTGTTTTGGCTGCGGGCAAGGTCTCATTACTCCTAATCACCCTCTCTTCTTCAGGTGAAGGAATAAAGGCTTGGGTGCAGTTAGATAAACTCACTCAAGGCCACACAGCTGGAAGGTGGAAGACCAGGACTCATGCTTGGGTGAGTTGGTTCCAAGACGGGGTGATTCAACACTACTCATCCTATACACTTCCTCCCGCCGCCCACTGCTTCCTACTTGCAAGTATGATGAATCCAGAAGGGATCCAGGGTTCTTTGCTTCCAGGTCACAACCATTGGATCCAAAGTCCCCATGTTAAGTTGCCCAAGTAGTCAGTGAGATAGGGGAAGTGGGGACACAGCTCTGCTGTGATGAAATTTAGCAAGTGAGCCTAAGCCACTTGCTTAATCTCTGAGATCTTTGCCTCAAAAAAACTTCTTTTGGAGTTGTGGTTAGAGGTAATCTAAAATATGTTCCAGATGTGACTGGAGGCTGGCGAGCAGGTCTGCAGGCATGAGGGAGTGGGCTGTGTGTGCTAGCACCCAGGGCTGGCTCAGGAAGTGGGTCTATCAGCTGAAAAGAGAACAAGCTTCCTTTCCCCTCTGGCCAGAGGAAACACAGGGTAGGAGAGGGCGGGGCTGCAGCTGGCTAGAGCTGGGAAGCTGGGAAAGAGAGGGCATACCCCACAGGGAAAATGCTGTTGTTTCTAGGGAGTGTGGCAGGAGAAGCATGATTTTTAGAGTCAAATAGACTTCGGTCTATATCAACTGTAGCTGGTAAGCAATTTAATTCCTCTGAGCCTCAATGTACTCATCTGTAAAATGGGAACTGATACCTGCTTTATATGGTTCTTTTGAGAATTAAGGAGAAAGAATTTGGGACAGAAAATGTTGACTATTATGCATTTATTGGGGTGGGGCAAGAATGATAATGAAATCAATGATTTTTAGAATTTGTCTTTAACTTACTCTTTCTGATCAACAGTTACCAATTCTTAAAAGAGAGTGAATCCTAGGGAGTATTTTAAAGTTTTATGAGAGGGTTTGATGGATGGGGATACCACTGTTTAACACAGGAGGAGAGGCAGGGCAAGGTAGGGCTGATCCCCAGGGGATGGAGGGACTGGCAGCAGCAGTAGGGGGGAAGGGCTTTGTGGCGGAACCAGAGAGATTTCCAAAGGTGAGGTAGACAAGATTTTTCTAAGTGATATGAAAGGGAAATCTCCTGTCCATCTCCATTAAGGAGACTTTGATTAAAAACCCATATTACACATCAATGCTTTTGAAACATGGTTTGTGATAGTCATAGCATCATTAGTTTCTAGCATTAGAAGGATTCCAAGTGGCTCCATTATAGTCCAGCTACTTTCTAAGATTGTTGGGCAGGGTTACTCTGTATTCACAGGGTACTGCCCTAGGTGATGAACTGAGCAGACCCAAGTAGCAGTCACCGGCTGGCACACAAATTTCTCTCTGTAAATGGGTTGAAATTGGTGGTGATGTCTACAGCTGAAGGTGGCAGAATTCAAGTAGGGACACTCAAATCTGGAAAAATATCAAGGAAAGGACAGCATTTCGGGGCATCTTCCTTGGTGGTACGTATAGGGTAGGGTATGTAAAAAGGGAGAATGCTGGGGGATCCTTTAATCCTGTAATACATGACAGAGGAGGATGCTAGTTGTCTGACAGTAATGATAACCCATAGGCTCTGCTCTCTGGGTATCTTGGAAGTGGGGGTCCATGCAAGATGGAGAATAGTAGAGGGAGCCAAGGCCTCCATATTCCTTGTGACTGTCACCAAGCACTTTTGTCTTGCAGGTCCCTCTGTCTTAGAGAGGCATCAACATGACCAGCAACAGGGCACTTGGGAAGATCTAACAGGCTGTCACAAAAGACACTGTAAACTCCACAGGACCACACAAACTTAGTCTGATACAAGAGTGAGAAGGCTTCGAGCTCAACGCTAACTTTGATGCTTCCTAGTTAGGTGACCCTGGGCACCTCCAATGTCTTCTTTGAGTCTCAACTCTGAAGGAAAGGGGTGGGCTGGTGGTGGGGGCAACAGGAATGACTGCTGGGTTGATATGAGGATCCAAAGAGTAACACAGGCAAAAAGCGTTTCGTAAATGATGCAGTGCTGTAACTATGAAGGTTGATGGTGACTGCTTTTACTGTTCACGGACTTTAGTATTGATCTCATGTAGATTCAAGGAAAAAAAAGAAGCCCTTGTATTAAACACCACATAGGACATGGAGCCTTTTAATGACCTGTATCACTCATTTCCAGTAAGAGGAAGAATGTAAGCCTTTCAGAAATGAAACACTCTTCCAGGCCATTTTATTTGGACTTAGTTTTACTACGTGGCTCGTGTGCACGGGGTTCTGTGGAGACTCCATGACTCATTCCTCCAGCTTTCCCAACAACAGTGAAAAGTCACAGCCATTCGATTTCCCCAATAAAGAGTTATTAGCAGTAATAATCCCCGAGAATATTAAGTTAGGTGCTGTGATCCCTGTTCTCAGGGAAGGCCCAGGCTCGAGTGCAGTAACTACTTCATGGCAACTCACAGGCTAAATAAAACAGATGGGGAGACCTGGGACTCCCCGCCCTGACTGTGGCTGCCTCGCAGACTGTCCATAGTCTCTGGCTCGGTCAGTTCAGCTTATGTGTTACAGTCTTCAACTTATATGACCTGCTGGACAGAGGTCCCCGCAAGTCCCTAAACTCCGCATGTCCCAAACCAAAGTACTTCTTTATTTATCCCTCACTGACTCCATCTGGTTAGTGACACCACCTCCTCCCTAGTCTTGGAGACTTAACATTTCAGCGTCAAGGCGCTGGTAGAGTAGTGGAGGCTGCAGAGCCCAACAATCTGAGTTCAAGACCTAGGACTGGGTTGGAAACCAAGATGAACAACCAAATAAAAGAAATACAGTGATTTTTCCTCCTCTCTCTTCCTGCCTGCCTGTCTCTGCTTGCCTTCATTCCTGACTGCACGTTCCTTAAAAAAAAAAGAACAAAAAAACATTTCAGCATCACAACTGACATCACTCTCTCATATCCCCAAGTCAGTCGGGACTGGACTATGGCCAGTAAGATGAATCACCTCTCCAACATTAGCCATTTGTCACTTGCTTTCCACAATTGCACTGACTGTGCCGTCTCAGGCTCTCACTATTCTTGTGGAGTGTGGCAGTTTAGCTCGTCTTTACTAATCTCATTTGGATCAGTTGTTTTGCTTGCACTGAGTGTGTCCTTCATTACCATTGACTCTCCACTCATCTGCCACGCTGAATTTCTGAAAACACAGGTCTGAGGATCCACCATCCTGCTCATGTCTCCTTTTCCCCCCTCTTGGTCATTCTGGATTTTTATACTATTTAGGATCAGCTTGTCAACATCTGTGAATAAACCTGGATGATGGTGAGGACTGCATGAAATCTACTGATCAATTTGGAAAGCATTCCCATCTTAATGGGATCAAGTCTTTGATCAATAAACATGGAGCCTTTTTCTGTTTGTTTAGTTCTTCCTTAATTTCTTTCAGCTAGTCTATGCTTTTTAAAGAATAGGTTTTGCACTTATTTTTTATAGTTTATTTCTAGATGTTTTCTTTTGATGCTTTTATAGCTAGAATTATTTCCTTAGTTTCATATTCAGTTTGTTCATTGCTAATCTATAGACATTCAACTGACCTATATATTGATCATGTAACCTGCATCCTTGCTGACCTTATTTATAAGTTCTGATAGGTTTGGGGTGGTTTTCTTGAGATTTTCTACATACAAGATCATGTTATCTATAGGTAGGATACCATGGGGCATTTCCTATTCTGGGTTCTTGTGTTCTTGGGCAGAAAATTTACCCCAAGACGTAGTATATCACAAGTTCACAAGGATTCAACTCATGAGAAAGCAAATAGAAGTTTTATTGATAAAGTAGCAAAATGAAAATAAGGGTGGTAGGTAGACAAAGCAAGGGCAGATTGTCAAAGTGGAAATGAGGGTAAAAGAAAAGAGATGGGTATAGTGAAAGTGCACCCTCCAATGCAGAGGGAGGGTGGCTCCCAGAGGAGCTGAACTCCTACATCTTCCATGGCTCCCTACTGACTATAGAATAATTTTTAACTTCCTTGGCCTGGCATTCTATGTCCTCCTCAACTTGGTCCTTGTTCCTTAGCTACGTCCAACTACTTGCTGTTTGCTTTCCTTCCTCCTTTTCTTGTTCATGCAGCTTTCTCCACTCATCACATCTCTGGCCATCCTCCCAGCAGATCCAAAAATGGGTGTCTCCTCCAGGAGGAGTCCTTTAGCCAGAGACAAATGTCTTTTTAGCCTATGAACCCACAGAACTTACTGTGTTTTATTTTAGTCCTTATTACATACCCTACACATGAAATGTAAGTGTCATAGGCAGGGGAGCACAAAGATACTTTCTCAGTGAGGTCACCTCTGAACACTTCCTTTGTATTAGCTCCTTTTATTTTCTGCCACAGAACCTCATTCTTTTCCTATAAAACATGGAAGAACATTTACAATTTTGTAGTTTCATCAATGTTTATTGTTTAATGTTTGCCTTACCTACAGCAGTGCAAATTCCCTTAGGGTATGGACCATGTCTAATTATTCATGCCTCTCGCCGGGCCTTCCTATGTTATCTAACATATACTATAGCCTATATAACACATATTATGTTTTAATAGTTAAGTAAATAAACAAATGAATGACACATTCACAGCCCAACCTAGACTGTCAACTCCTTGAGGGTATCTTTAAGTTTCACCTCCCTGTTGATCACAGTTCCTCTAGTAGCTGTCCGACCAGCAGTGACTGAATTGGCTTTTAATGATAGGTGTTCATTTTTTTTTCTAGTGAGTGAAGAAATTATGGTGCTTGACTTGTTTTTGGGTTTGTCTGTGAAAGAAAAGTGATGGAAAAATATAGATAGTCTGTGCTTGCATTCTAGCAGATTCTCAAATGAGAGGCCACCCCGCCCCTGCCACCAAGTGGTCCCCCCACTCCCCAAAGCCTTTCCACAGAAATCAGATCAATGAAGCGAATGTTAACAGAAGAAAAATAATTAACAAATTTCTGACATGAGTCTGTTTAGACTGCTTCTGTCAAGGGTAATCATGTTAGTCTAAGAAAGCACTTTTGCCTGGATTCTAAGTGTTCACACATGAAAATGTCAGCCATGGATTCTGGCTGTAAAATTAACATGTGTAGAAAATTTTGCATGTTCGTGTTGTGGATGACCCATCACTTTAATGAGGGTAGAACATGATGTATTCGTGTTAATTCATCATACAAATTGTTTAGCCATTCATTTATTATTTTATCCCTTTTTTTCATTCACTCAGGTGTTTGCTTGCTTGACAAGGGCCAGAGTGGTAAGTGTGGGCTTTGCGAGAATGAGGACTACAAGCAACAAGATAACACGCACCGGCACTGAGTCTCAGTGAGAGCTCAGGGCACCTAAAATAGTCATAAAGAGATTCACAGAGACATCAGTTTGAAAAATAATTATTCTTTCTTTGATGCATAAGAGACAAACAGGATTGTCATTCAGTAATTTTAGATTGCTCTTCCGTACTGGCACCACTGGGTCACTAACCATAATTTGAATTTATGCGTGTGTATGTGTATGTCTATACTGTGGATCTGTGTGTATAAACTATTTGAATGTGTGTGGTCAACTAACCAGCCTAAATTCTGGCTGTGAAATAGAAATGGAAAATTTTAAATTTCTAATATCGAAATCCATTATATACTAAATATCTTTTTTTTTTTTTAAACTTTCAAATTCATCACTCAAATAGTCTGCTGTCTGGAAAGCCAGTATGTAGTCAGGTGTGAGCATTAATGGGTACTAGGGTGGGAGGCCCACCAGGGATCATTTAACTTTCTTTCTCCAAAGAGTGCTTAGGCCTTTGAGTTACATAATATAAAACTCACTGATTTAAGTCATTATCTGTTGTTTTCTTTTCCTCTTTTTCCCTTTAATTTTCAAAGTATTATCGACTAGATATATGTGATCAATATATAATCAAAATATATCTAGCTAGGGACAGTATTCTCCAGGTATAAATTTCTCTCTGAGAGATAAGCATCTACCAATATCCAGGTGAAGAAAGAGTTGGTATATGTTAAAGTCTATAAACTTGCAAGCAGGGTCATCCAAAGAGTCTCCTGAAACCTTTGACCCAGATCCAGAGATAGTGAACAAATCCCTAATGCAATCCCGGGTATGTCTGATATATTTCATGCCCATCAAATAGTGTTTAAAAAGATGAAGTGCACACCTATGTGCCGATCTTAAGCATAAAAATAAAATACTCTAACTATAATAACAGGCCTCTGCTCACCTCATCTTTAATTGCATTCCTGCAGCCCACATCATATTCCTTTTTGGATTTGTAGTTTTTGCCTTATGCCTGCCATCACTTTCTAAAAGCTATAGTTTGTAATTTGGTTTGCATGAACTTTAGATTCAATTACTTAGCAAGGATAATATCCAATTCTTTCAGATTTTCTGCCTTGGATCATCACAAATTTCCTTTTTTTATTTGTTTATTTGACCCTCTGAAGATAATATACACTTGATTGGGGCACTTAAGCAGGTGGTTTCAAGTTGAGCATGTTGTCCCACAGAGAGCATCAGTCTCCCCATCATCAAATTCTCTTATGGTGACTAGAAACTAAGATGATGTAAAATTGAAAACTGGGTTATTAATTCTGGAAGAAGGCTCATGAAGATTAATTTTGGGAGGATAATTACCATTCAACTATTTTAGAGACCCTCATTCTCCTTCATACTCCTGAAACCTAAGTGGTTATGAAGTATTCTCAGTTCCACTTCTGAAATATCTCTCACCTGTATCCCTCTGTCTTCATCCAGTACACAATGCCTTTGCGTAGTCAGGCCCTTATCGCTCCGACCTGCTATATTGTAATAAGTTCCTAACTCGTTTCATGGTTTTACTCTCTCCCCTCTAGTTATATTCCTTTTACTGAACCCAGAGAGATCTTTATAAACACAAATGAGGGTAGGTTATCCCATTTTTCTTAACACCTGTATTGACTTCCCACAGCCTTTTTAGTCTGGGCCCCGTTCTGTGCTTCATCCCTCAGTGTTCTTTACCTCCCACTCTTTATTTAATCATGTCGAACTCCACTTAGTTTTCTCCTAGTAGGTGTACCTATGCCTGCTGTTAACTCCTACTTGTCCTTCAAGACTTAGGGCTAGTGTCACCTCTTCTGAGAACATTTCTTGATTGCCTCTGTGAATTTTCATAGCTCCTGTGTACTCCTCCACTGTCTTAATTAACTGCCTTATATGATTTTCACGTGTCTATCTCTCTTCTGGACTGAAGGCTCCTTAAGGTAGGGCTCCTGTTTATTTCTAAACCATAGCACCCCTACCATACTTGGTCTAATCCCTTTTAGTGAAATGACGAATGCATGCACATATGAATGAAACTAACAGAGGATAATTGAAGGTCTTTCACCTACTTGAATGCAAACTCCAAGAAAGGTAGGTTTTGACTGATACATTCTTTGCTGTAGTTTCTGCACCAAAACCATGCATGTCACGTAACTAGCACTTAATAAACAGTTGAAGAGCAAATGAACTAAGACTTCTTTGTGACTCCAAAAAGTGGGTCAAAACTCCTGGAAGACGGTCCAAGTGACTCATTCTAGTCTTGTGATTTAATAGCAAGACAGTCAGTCTTATGCTTGCCAGTGGAAACAGGTCTAGCTGTTCAATTGATAATTCCTTTCCCCTGGGTAAATATTTTCCACAACATGGTCTGTGTGACACCTGGAAAGTATCTACAAGAGGTATATGTTAATATTGTGGGTTCCTAGGATCTGTAGTAGAACAGCTGGATCAGAATTTCTGGGGGTGTTTTTAGGAATCTGTATTTATACTCACTTTAGGCATCTGCATTTTTACTAGCTTTCCACTTGTTTCTTGTGGGCATTAGGAAGAGTCAACATGGCATGAGCTACTTTAGAAGAGCACTGAATCCCCCAACACTGTAAGAGATTGAGAAGAGATTTTGTAACTTAGATTGGGTACAATAGCTATTTGTCTGGTTCTACCACTGCATTCCCTGAATAGACTATGAATAGCACAGGGTGGGTACTCAGTAAATTTTGCTGAAATGAATGAATAGGTTCAAAGATTTATTTACACAAAATTAGATAAACACATGCCTAAGTGATGTTAAGTGTTTGTTCTTTACATACTTAGAAAAGGGTGAATGATTTACATGCAGTAGCAATTAGATCTGGTTAGTTTAGTGGACCTGTAATGCCCTTTATTTTGCAAATATCACTACAGATATGAAATCGTTAAATTTATCCTCTAACATGTTAATAAAAGTCACATTTTTTTGAGTATTACAAAGTCCCAATAAAAAAAAGAAATTCCTTAAAGTTCACTTCAAGTTGACCTGGAAAAGAGAAAATGGGCTTGAAATTGAGGAACCACAGTTATAATTACCTTAATCAATTTGCAAAACACACACTAGGATGGAGGATGTAAAGATGTATAAACATGGTGCACACAACATAAACAATTGATTTCATTTGGCAGAAGATATCTTTAGGGAGGGTAATGAGGAACTTGTTTTGGCATGTTTTATCTTTAGCATTTACAAAGCATTGACATTTTCAAGAATAAGATCACCTCGACACTTTCCTGCCTGGGATCTCCACAATCAATAGAATTAACCAGCAGCAGAAAGAATCAAGAAGCCCTCGTCAGTCTGGGCATGACTTATCAGAAGAAAATGGGGGTGAATTTCCTGCCTATTATTTTTGAAATTTTCAGCAGGTGACCATGGATTCTTCCAGGATGAAGTTTTTGACCCCATACGCAGGCAAGAATTTTTACCCTTCTGACTTTATTGAGTTTCAATATTTGTATTTTATATTGATTTGATTGTTGAAAAGAGAGGATCAGAATTCTGTTACCCAGCTAATGATAATTCGATCTTCAAGGATATAGCTTGCGATGTGGTGACAAATTACCTCCAAATGCCTCATTTTTGTTCACTTTAATGGGGAGACACTATATACAGTGGCTGAAGGGCAGCACCCCCAGACCACGTTAGAGCCTGGATCTGTGATCTTATTTGGAGGAAGGGTCTTTGCAGTTGTAAAGAAGTTAGGATCTCAAGATGAGATAATCCTGGATTATCCAGGTAGGTCCCAAATCTAATGTCGGTTGTACTTAAAAAAGAGGAGAAGACAAACACAGGGGAGAAGGTGATGTGAAGATAGAAACAGCGATTAGAGTGATGCATACCAGGCAAGGAGTACCAAGGATTGCCAGCAGCCACCAGAAGCTAAGAGAGGGGCCCGGCCTGTTTTCCCAGTCTCTGGGCAGAACCAACCCTGCCAGCACCTGACTTCAGGCTTCTCCAGTGCTGTGAGAGAATAAGATTTTGTTGTTTTAAGTCACCCAGTTTGTGATAATTTGGGACAGCAGCTTTAGAAAAAAAGTACTGTGCTTTGGACCCAATATCTTTAACTGATTGCCACCCCTGTCTACTATAAGGTTAGACATATCTTGAAGTTTGAGGCCTCAGAATTTCAGAATCAATTTGATTCAGGAATCATTTTACATGAAAAAAGTAGATATTGATGCTAGAAAAAAGTTGGTAAACAGCCTTCTAATCTCTATGTAAGAATGGTTTTTTAAACTTAAAGGGAATCACAAAAGAAAATTTAGATAGGTTTGACTACATAAACATTAACTCACAACTGCATGTCAAAATCTGTTTAAACAAAATTAAAGGGCAAACAAACATCTGGGAAATGCTGGCATCAAATATAAAAAAAGATTTAATAACTTTAATATATAAACATGTCAGAATATTGATTAAGATAAACAATACTATTCTGCACTGGATAAATGAAACAAGGGAATAGCGAGGTAAATTATGGTAGGTCCATATGATAAGACCTTAAGTAACTATCTAAATCATAAAATACTACATTCACAAAGCAAGTTATAAAACATGTTTCAAATTAATAATGAAAGGTCTGATTGATAGAGGGCTCCCCCTGCACCAAGTACTGCATTGACTCTTTTCTACCCCTTCCTCACTGAGTACCCCAACAACCTAATGAGGAATGTGCTATCACCAGTCCCATTTTATACTTTAGGAGACTGAGTCTCAGAGAAGTTGGGTAATTTGCTCAATGTCATTCAACAAATTCATAACCTTCTTGGGTTACATGTAGGCCTGTCTGTCTCTACAGTGGTAGCTCCGTTTCTAAGGTTTACTATGCTAGTCACTGGTGCTGGGACCCTGTATATTTTTATTTTTTATTTTATTTGTGCCTTTCATAGTACTATTGCAAATAATAAATGCTTGGTGAATAGTGGGAGGTACAGCAACTTGCTGCTTAAGAGACTAGGACTTAGAATCAAATAGATCCGAGTGGGTGGCCCTGGCCAGTATAACTGCTCTCGGTTTCAGCTTCTCCACCCGGTAAATTGCGGTGAGGTTTAAGTGAATTTGTATGCTTGGAGGGCTTTACATGATGCCTAGTATATAGAATGTGTTCAAAGAATGGCAGGTGATACTGAATTGAATAGTATCACACCTCTTTGCATAATAAGGCAAAATATTTATTATCATAACAGTTGGTACTAACTTAAATTTTTTTTTTTTAATCTTAGAAAGGAAACAGTCTTGTTTTGGAAAATAACCTGATGATTCACTAAGGGTATGGAAATCAAAGGGTATGAGTTTTGTGTGTCCAGACTTCAGCAACACTACACCCTCTCCCCCCATCTCGAGAGAGAATGATTCAAACAGTTGCATGTAGAAAAATAATACATATTTTCTTCTAAGAGAGAAAAGAAGAGAGGAGTACAAAGGGACAGAGAATCATGAGCAAGGAGGCCAGCAGGTGGGAAGGAAATGAGTGAACAATGAAAAGTCTGAATGACAGGCCATTGAAGTCCTCTGCTGGTGAGATGGTCCCATACTTAAGCATTGTGTGGGTGGTACCTCGCTAGTACTGAAGTCACTTCTTCAAAAAATCTACTAAACTCACAAATGCTTTGCATGAACTCTAAAATAAATAGAAATGGCCCCTTTCATGACAAGATGAGCTCAGGCCTAGCCTGAGACAGCACTTACAAAAGAAGCCTGGAGACCTGCATGGTGGTGAGAATATGAGCCCCTCCAAGACTCTCCAGAAATTTTCAGACTTCAACAGTCAGTAGCAGGATTCATACAGAGTATACGGAGCTTACAAGTCCTATTAATATATTGTTTCCCTGTTGTCTTACAGTTCTTTGCACATGACAAATGCTCAGCAGAAAATTGTTGAATAACAGTGAACTATAAAACACATATTTTGTGGTTCAAATCTACTTCAAAATTCACAAAAGGGAGAGATTCACAAACCAGGAGAATTTGGGGGAAGGCTTCGTTCAGAAGGTGCTGCTGCTGAAACCTTGGAAAGTTGACCCAACAGTGTGTTTTGCTGCTGTCACTGGGTTGATAGGAGACTTGGAGAGAGAGGATTGGTGTCACCAGCCAGCTCTGTCCCTGTTTGAATTGTGGACACCTCTGGAGAACATGAGTATCATTAGAGCAAAAGACTGCTGCTGTGTGTCACAAAGGAAAGAGGGTCCAGGAGTTCATGTTGGAGGGAGTGGAAGGCTGTGGGGCCCAGGAGCAGGTGGTCTGGGTATGAGCAAGAAGGGGAGACTGCAGAGAGCCCGTGGGTACTGGTAGGACAGGACGGAGCCACAGAACAGCTAACTTGTCCGTTGCCTAGGAAAGGGCACCTTGGACTCCTCTCAATTGGAAGATATTATCTCCAGATGGAGTCCTCTGCCTGCTGGCAAAGTCAACAGCATTATTTAGTAATATTTTGATGTGCTATTTATGTGGGAAGGGGGCTTATTGACATATCTTTCACATCACGCACAAACAGCTCTAACTTTCCTTCTGAAAGGGGCTGCAGTGAGGAAGATGGCAATCTTAGAATGGTGTTTGGGGGCAAAGAATGGGCTGAATAGGAGCGGACGCTCAACACCCTGTGTCCTGGCTGGAGTGTCCAGGCTGAGCCTTGATTTGCATGCAGGCTGCATCTCTGGTTGGTGACTGGAATTGCCTGTTGTGCTGACAAATCTGGCAGAAGCTCCAGAGGAGGGTGACAATGAACAGGAAAGCACTGTGCAGGGCGGGAGTGGGAGGGAGGGCTGGGGGACTTACCCAGAGGTTTCATGTCTTGTGTTTGCCTATGCGTCATCTCCATTTGGGAAAGAACGACTT